>CAJVGC010000001.1:27959567-27970826 GCA_910822075.1 Senecio squalidus | reverse complement strand
CACTCTCACCAAGAAAGGACATGGACCAGACTGGGTATTTGACTTGGATGCACTGACCAAATCATTAAACTCCAACTTTGAGTTTAACTCAAACCAAGTTAATACGGCTCCAGTTCCTACGGCAAACTCTATTCATACTGCACCTCTTTCTACGGAGCAAGTTGCTACGGCTCCAATCACAGGTACTGCTCGATTAGATGTGATGGAATATATCAATCTTCCCATTACTTTGGATGATCCCATCGTTCCAGAAGAACCAGCCTCTTCTCACACTGAAGATAACTCTACAAAGGAGGACGACGAACCACAACCACATTCACCATTGGCTACGGATAATGCAACACGCTCTAATGGTGTTCCACACCTTATTGAAGAAGATGCAAATGGAGTTGAACAAATAGTCTATGAAGACTTTGAGCCCTATCCTACTTATATACCAACTTCGGCCACTGCTCCTTCACATACCAACTCTCCATTCATTACTCCTCCACTGGTCAAACTCCTAGCAATGACCTACCCGATTTGAATGATACAAACTTGGGTGTTGAACTACGACTTGAAAAGATCCCATCATCTCGTGTTACCAAGAACCATCCTTCTAATCAAATCATTGGAAACTTTGACCTCTCCATGGAAACTCGAAGTCAAACCAAGTCCAGAAAGGATCCATCAACTGCTCTCATCAACACATGTCTCTTTGCATGCTTTCTTTCGCAAATGGAACCCAAGAAAATTCAAGAAGCACTACTAGATCCACACTGGATCGAGGCATGTCAGGCAGAGCTACTCCAATTCAAGATACAAGGAGTGTGGGTACTAGTTGAAATCTCATATGGCAAGAAGGTGATTGGTACACGCTGGATCTTCAGAAACAAGAAAGATGAACGTGGAATTGTGATTAAAAACAAAGCACGACTGGTTGCACAAGGATACACACAGGAAGAGGGAATTGATTATGAAGAAGTCTTTGCTCCAGTGGCTAGAATTGAATTCTAGCTTTTGCTTCATTTATGGGCTTCAAAGTCTATCAAATGGATGTCAAAAGTGCCTTTCTATATGGTGTCATTGAAGAAGAAGTCTATGTCAAACAACCTCCTGGATTTGAGGACCCGCAACATCCTCACAAAGTCTACAAATTGATCAAAGCTCTCTATGGGCTTCATCAAGCACCACGAGCTTGGTATGATACTCTCTCAGACTACCTTCTTCAAAACAACTTTCAACGAGGAACAATCGACAAAACACTATTCTTCAAGAAGTCTAACTCAGACATTCTTCTTGTTCAAATCTACGTTGATGACATCATCTTTGGATCCACCAAGGATTCATTGTGCAAAGAATTTGAGGATCTCATGCACACTAAGTTTCAGATGAGTTCAATGGGTGAACTTACCTTCTTCTTGGGCTTACAAGTCAAGCAAAAGCCAGATGGCCTCCTCATAAGCCAAACCAAGTATGTTAGGGACATTCTCACCAAGTTTGGACTCACGGATGCCAAGGTTGCAAGCACTCCAGTGGAAACTCACAAACAATTGACGCCTGATCTTGAGGGGGAGGATGTGGATATACACAACTATCGATCAATGATTGGATCTCTCATGTATCTCACAGCTTCAAGACCAGACATAATGTTTGGAGTTTGTGTATGCGCACGATATCAAACAAGGCCCAAGATGTCACACCTAATTGCAGTCAAGAGAATCTTTCGTTACCTAAAGGGCAAGCCTAACTTAGGCTTATGGTATCCTAAAGACTCTCCCTTTGATTTAATCGCTTATACTGACAGTGATTATGGTGGTGAAAATTTAGACAGGAAATCAACCACTGGAGGGTGCCAATTTATTGGCTCAAGACTGGTGTCATGGCAATGCAAAAAGCAAACAACGGTGTCAACCTCTTCCACTGAAGCTAAATACATTGCTGCTGCTAGTTGTTTTCCCAAGTACTCTGGATTCAAAATCAAATGATGGACTATGGCTATTCCTTCATGAACACACCAATCTACATTGACAACCAAAGTACTATAAGCATCATCAACAATCCAGTCAAACACTCCAAAACTAAACATATAGAGATACGCTATCACTTTATAAGAGATTGCAACGAGAAGAAAGTAATCCAGGTTGAGAAGATCCACACAGACAATCAACTTGCTGACCTTCTCACCAAAGCATTTGATGTGGGGAGATTCACGTTTCTGATTACAAGCATTGGACGGATCAATACGGATGAATAACTCATACTATTTTCTCTTATTATCTCTATTTGTTTAAAGCAAGTCCCTTCGAGAAGCAGTAGTAACCTTATGATGAAAATCAAGTACCTTACTCTCTAGTATTGTACTATGTTACTGCTGCAACATTAATAGTAAAGGCAAATTGTGTCCAAAGTATGATTAGTACGAACAAATTGTTAGGACTAAGGGAAGGTTTAACTACTACTGCCCTATGTCAATAAATTTGAACGGAATGATTAATACGGACTAATAATGTGTTACTACGGACCTCTGGTTTAATACTGCCAGTAACTCAAGTTACTACGGACAGTCCAGTTAATACGGCCCATGAACCATTACTACGGCCTCATTAACCAACTTACTACGGACCATCTGTTAATACTGCAGATTATCATATTATAAAGGTTTCTTAAGAGATAAGAATACCCTAATTAATGATGATTTGACAAGTCCAAACACAACTTGTAACCCACCTTTACACGTGTCAAGTCCCTATAACACATCTTTAACACGTGGCAAGAACTGATTGGACCTAATTTTTAAAATTCAGGCGCGAGGCACAGCTACTCGTAACACGTGGCAATTTTTAATTGGACCGTCATTTTTAAATGATTACCCGCGTCAAATCAGGGGAGTCAAGTTGTTCCAATTTTTCGGTATAAAAGGGGGTTAATTTAACCGTTTGAAACTTACCGTTTGTAAAATCCCCCAAATCTTCCAAGAAAAAGTTACCGTTAGAACTAAAAATCAATTAATTTTCGTTATCGTTGTGACTAACCATTTACATTCTAGTTCATCACTGTCATCATCAAGTAACAGAATCAACAATGGCGGAACAATTGCAACTATTCAAAACTCACAACATGGTGGCTTGCTTGGAAAAGACTACCGAAAACACCGATTTCCATCAAATCATTGATTTCTTTGATCAATCGACACTCAAGACGGCGTTAACCATCAATCCTGATATTGATGAATCCCACATTAGGGATTTTTGGGCATCTGCTCGTATGGATGAAGCAGATATCGCCATCAATACTGTGGTAAGGGGTAAGGCAATCAAGGTGACAGAGTCTTCTCTCCGAGTACATCTGAACCTTCAAGATGCCGAAGGTATAGTGCAGGTTCCTTATGACATCCTGGTAAACACTTTTACAAACATGGGATATGAGGGGGACTTAAATATTTCAACATTTTTAAAAGCAAAACTTTCCCCTCAATGGAAATACATGTTGCATACTTTGCAACAATGTATGTCCCCCAAAAGAACAGGATGGCATGAAGGCAGTTCTACATTAGCCACCGCTATGGTGTGTTTGGCTACATGAAGAATTTACAACTTTTCCTACATGATTTTTGACTCAATGAGAAAGAATATCGAGAACCCTCAAAACAAATTTTTAATGTATCCTCGATTTCATCAACATTTTATAAACTGTGTCCATACTGATCTTCCAAGATCAGAAAATCTTTTAAAATCACACGCTCATACAAAGAAGGTTTTCACTAATATGAGACAAGTTAACAAGGGTGGTCCATCTCATGTGACACCATTATTCTCAAAAATGTTGGTGGTCACGATTCCCACAGCTGCAGGACAAGTAACTCTACCTCTGTCCCAACCCCCAGCTGCCACCATCAGTACTACGGCAATATCTGTGGGCATTAGGTGGAATCCCTGAGGTTACTACGGCAGTTGCTACTGCCCATGTACCTCCAGTTGCTACTGTGAGTTCTACTCCAGTTGCTACTGCTTCAGTCACTACTGCTAAAGTGACTAAACCCACAGTTTCAGCACCTCAAACACCCCCCAAAGTTGCTTCTAAGAGACTCAAGAGGGTTACTCAGCCTCTTGTGTCTAAAACCATCCCCCATACTACTACTGCAAAAGCAATCCCTGAAACATCTTCAGGATTGTCACACACATTAGGGGAAAACCTTGAACACACCCCCTTGTTCACTGAGTTGGTCAATAAGGAGGGGGAAGACCATGTAGGGAGGGCTGATACTACTGCAACATCTACTTCTCATAGTAGAGCTCAGGACAGTATCAACATATCTAAGACCCAAACTACGGCAACACCATCCCTTGCTGAGGACTTGTTCTCAGACTGGGAAGGTGGTCCCTGGAGCCAAGAGACCAAGGGGGAGATACCTGCTTCTGCTAGGCAGGAGAGTTTCTCTATTCCCTATGATCTTCCACCTGTTGGTACCCAACAGGAAAGGGGTGAGGGTAGTGGTGGTCATTTCAAGGAATTGATGGACATGTACCAATCTCTAATGGTGAGGGTGGAAAAACAAGAAGAGATGTTGTCTTCTCTAACTTCTTTGGTGCAACAGGTACTGGCACAACAAGCATTGCTATCAGCCCAGTTACTGCCCAAAAGAATCACCACACTAGATGCTGGCACTTCACCAAAACCATCCAGCTCATCCTCCTCAGATGACTCCCCAACAGATGACAACAAGGGGGAGAAAGAAATAAATGTGTTATCATCTGGAGAGAGCAAAGGTGATGAAGACAAAGGAAGCATATATACTGTCATTACTGCCACCTCCAATCAAGATGAACAAATGGAGACAGGTAGTATGTTTGAGGGGGAGACAGATTTTGATGCTAACATGATGATAGATGAAGAAGGTGAGAAGATGGAAACTGATTCTCAACTTGAGGGGGAGCAGCAGAAAGAAGTGAAGCAAATGGTGGAAGAAAAAAATAGACGAGATGGAAGTTGAAACTTCACCAAAAGTTGCTACTGAAACACTTGCTGCGGATCAAGATGATGAAATGGTTGCTGCGGACTCCATTGCTACGGATCAAGTTACCGCGGATCCAATGATTACCAGTCCAGTTGTTGCGGACTCAATTGCTGCGGATCCAGTTACTACTGACCCAATGGTAACTAGCCCGGTTACTGCGGACTCAGTTGCTGCGGACACAGTTACTACTGACCCCATGGTCACAGTCCAAGAACAGAGGATGTAGAAGCAGATCATTCACACCTTTTCACAACCATTCCTCCCACATTCTATGAAGCTTCAACTCCTTTTCAAGCAATCCAATCTGAAGCTACAACTCCTTCAACCACTGTATCAGAAACTCCTTCTACTATTGATCAACAAGAAGCTGCAAATGTTCTTATAAGAACATAAATGTCAAAAACAAGTGTGATGACTGATGAAGACACTCTAGCATCACAACTACTTAAGATCAAAGAGGAGAAAGAAAAAGAGGAAAGAAAGAAGATGCTAGCTGAGAGAGTTGCAAAACAGAGAGCATCAGTTGCACTGGGTGAAAGGCAAATTCAAACCTCTTTAAGATTACATGAACAATCTACTGGTTTGTCTGTTTCTATTCCTACAGGTAGATTTGGGTACATTACAGTAGATGAGAAGAAGAAGACAATACAAAGGGTTGATCTTGATGCTCCTGAACACAAAAACAAAGGAAAATCAATTGTGGTGGAGAAATCAAAGGAAGAAAAACAGGAGGAAGAAAGACTTGCTCAAGAAAAATTGTTCTTTCAAGGCATGACTGAATAAGAGATTGCTATAATAAGAAAGGAGCATGAAGAAGCTGAACTGTACAACAAGTTAGCTGCTGAGCAAGAAGAGGAAGAAAGAGCAAGAAAAAGGAAAATAGCTGAAGAAGATGCACTTCATGCTAAGTTGAATACAGCTCCAACTCTAGAAGAAAGAGAAAGATTGGAGAAGATTGCTGCAGAGGATGAAATCAAAGCAAAGGAGATGTATAATGAAGAACTCCTTCAAAGACTTTGTTCTCAAGGCCAAGTTAGAGCAGATTTCGAGTATGGAATGCAAACTCTGGAAGAAGATGAAGCTGCTCTTAAACAAGCAAAAGTCAAAACCAAGCCTGAGAAGAAGAAAGTATCCAAGACCACACAAAGGAAGTTAGCTCAAGACAGGGAGAAATACACCATGTACCTTAAAAGCAAAGGTTACAGTGGTAGATCATTAGGCCCTATGAAGTTGACTAATATGTTGGATCTTGTGAAGGAAGAAAGACAGAAGGAAACAAACAGGGAAGCTGCTCTTGCCAAGATTCAAGAGAAGAAGAAGAAGAAGGATGCTGAAAAAGCTCTGCAAGCTGCCCTGAAAACTGGGAGGAAAGTGTTCATTCAACCTGAACCTGTTCCTGAAGTAAAGAAGTCAGAAGAGAAGCTTAAAAGAAGGAAGCTGTCATCAAAAAGGATTCCAGTTCCTCCATCTAAAAGACAAAAGATGAGTGATGCTGCTGCTGCTTCTCAAGAAAGCCCAGATATTCCATTCATGGATGTCAAACCAGAACCTGAAGATATGGAACAAGACCCTCCTAGTACTACTCAAGGGGGAGATTATTCTGCATACATAAATCACGTTGAAGGTTTGAAGTTTACTCCATTGGCTGTGAAACCTCCAGTGATCATAGATTGGAAATTTATTGGTGGAGCTTTGAAAACTGAATATGAAGTCATAAGAGCAGACAAGTCAAAGAAAAATCTTATAGCCTTTCATTGGGTTTTTAGAGAGTTTGATAGAGATGATCTTGAGAGGATGTACAAGATTGGAAAAGTAAAATACTCTCATGAAAGAAAAGGAGTATGCACTGGTACTGATCTGGCAATGGATGTTCTCTGTGGACTGTTTGAACCTGAATACAAGAAAACAAGTTCAGTCTTCAAGAAAGAAGGACCTAATAATCCTATACTTAACTGGTATGTCTATGAAAGATGTGAAGTATACTCAATCATCAGAAGACATGGCGCAAGAGAATTCTACTTGGTGGATGTCAAATATCCACACTCATTGAAGACATTGGATGAGTTGGTGGAGATAAAGCTGAATGGACCAAGTGACTCAAGAATTGCTCAGGAACTTGTTTGGAGAATCTTGTGTCAACGGGTTGAAGAAAAGAACAAGAGAGACTCTGACTTACAGAACAAGCAGTTGTAATTAACATAAAATAGTTAATACTGTTTGTAAAAAGTTAGTACTGTTGAAGTATAAAACTTGTACTTTTGATGTTCCATAAAAGTTCAAGGTTAGGGGGAGATTGTTGGGTTATAACTTAGCTAAAATAATTTAACCATGAACAACTCACTTAACAAATAAGAATAGTAACTCAAACGATTAGTACGGAAGATATTGAGAGTTACTACGGAAGACAAGTTAGTACGGCTGTTCAATAAGTTACTACGGTTAGACAGTTACTGCGGTGATATTGATATTGACTACAAGTTACAACGGGAAAAGTCAAGATACAGAAGAAGTCAAGTCAAGACACGGAAGACAAATCTTGCCTTGCAAGTATAATCTAAGTTATAGAGTTATAATTAGATTATGTTTCCTTTTGTAATTAGATAAAGTTTCCTTAATCTAGATAACGATAGTTCTAGATAAGGATAGAAGTAGTTTCCTAGTTTATCTAGGTTTGCCTCAAGGTCTATAAATATAGATCCTTGTAGAGAGATAGAAACACGTTGTATTAGTATTCATTGATTAATACGATTGAGGCTTATAATTCGGCAATACTCTTGTTTGTTTCTTATTCATTAGTTATTGTTCGACAACTCGTAATATTGAAGTGTTCATCCGCTGCTGAACTTCTTCAATAGATCGCGATCTAACGAAGGCGAACTTATTAGTTTACATAGACTAATACGATCCTGACACAAACACTTTTCCCCAAAATCATCCTCCCTCAAAATCAATTAGATTAGCACAATTAAATTGATTATATCATCCCAAAATCAAATGTAAAAACCTCTCCAAAATCGATTATATCTTCCCAAAATCAAATGCAAAAACCTCTTCAAAATCGATTATATCTTCCCAAAATCAAATGCAAAAACCTCTCCATTTTATTAAATCAAACCCAACCCCCCATATCCAAAATCAAGATGTTCTTCTTACCTCATCTCCGCTCCCTTTTCCGCCACCGTCACCCACCACCCGCCGCCGTCACCCACCACAAACACACCTATGTAGTAGATAGTAAGCAAGCAAGATTGATTGATTAAAGACAGAAGACAAAAAAGGAGACGAAATCAATGTTTGGGAGTCTAGGAAAGGGAAATGGGGTAGTATTAAGGATGGGTCAGTGTTTATTTGCAGGTGCTTCACTTTCTATCATGGCTTCTGCTTCTGGTTTCACTATTTCTACTTCCTTCTGGTATCCATTATTTTTTTTTTAAATAAGCTTTTACCCAAACATCCTATAATTGACCAAGGGGTTGTTTGGGATTGCAGATTGCATATTTTAAAACACGTTTTACCTTCTTTTAAATTTATATGCACTATATAATTACAGTGATGATTTTGGGGAAGAGTGTTTGTGATATAAATTTTGTGGGGATTGGGAGAGAGAAAGTTAAAATGACAAAATACTCTCACGTGTGACTCACGTGTCACTGATTTAACGGCACATTTAACGGTACATCCAAAATAGGGACTGTGCAGGCAACAAAATTCAAACTTACGGACGAGTGGTGTAATAAAAAAGTTACAGGAATGACGGGTGAAAGTTGTGCAAACCATATGACGACCCATGTAATTAACTCTACAATAAAAGAGAAACTCAAATTTATAGCGGCTATTTGAAAGCAAAGACCGCGATTGATATGTAAGTTAACCGGAAGTCTCTCATTTCTAGTCATTAGCATACACTCTACTTTATTTGGAATTAGAATGTGTGTCTTATATTTTACTTATTTTGTTTCAGAAAAACTATTTTTTTGTTTTATTTATATCTATTCTAAAATCATTGTTTACTTTTAAATAAAAATATTTAAAATGTATTTGTGAATATCATTCTGTTTAAAATGTTTTAAATTTTCAAATTCGTCTTTTAACTCAATAGCATAACTATACAAAAAAATATTTTATTAATTATAATTATCTTATTTTAATATTCTTTTCCACTCAATTTTTATGAAGAGAGAGAGAGTAGAACGTAGTACGATATTAAGTGGTGCTAGTGTATGTTTGATTAATTTTCAAGTTTATATATTTTAAGAGGTGAAATAAAATAAAATAAAAAGTAGTACACTTTTAGAAAGGATTGTTGGGGTTTCAAATCAAGTTTTACATTAGAGCATAATAAATCTTAAAGTATGTGTATAATTTTGTTGATATTCCATTAAAAATGTGATTAAGACGCTCATGGTCACAATCATATATCCGTTAAAGATTCAACTATCCACACAAACACCGACAAAAGCTATAATTTTATGATTTGTTTTTTATATATTGATTTTGAGGTTGACATACATATTTGTTGAGTTTTTGGCTAATCCATCCTATAATTTCCAAAAATTTGTGGTTTTAAAAGTATTTGCAGAAGCATGATTTTTAACCCAAGAAGTTAACCTTCTTTTTCCTCTTTATTAAAACTTGCATTTATCAATCCATCTCTACACTACACACGCAAACCGTTTACTAAAAAAACAATTTTGGTATTTTTAAAATAATCATTTCATTAATAATGGTACAATAAAATTATATGTGTATATAAAGTACTAAAATGTATATGTTTATACATAATGACATTAACGCTCTGTTCTCGAGTCTAAAATTAAAGGAAAGGAAACTAATGTAAAGAAAAACTTGAGAACACAGCGTAAGTAACTCAAAATTTTCATTTGTATACATAATATATACTTGATATACATTAGTTAAATACGTTATTTTACCTTTATTTAAGATTTTTCTTTAATATGACGTCTCATGTTCAAATCACACGTGAAGGTTTTTGCTTAAAGGATATATTCACCCCTATAAATGCTCAGTTGCTCCGGTCAAGGAATATTTTGGTTGAAAATGTCACGGATTTGAATTCGGACTCACTTTATGGTCTGTGATACCGAGACAGAGGAACATTGTCTCAATCATTAATGATGACTTAGGTTGGGTTAAAAAAAACCCACGAAGCCAGAATTACTCCACCAAAATTAACTTTTTCTAGTTAAATATATACAAAAATTTTGTGTTCAATAAATGTGGTTAAATGTTCGAAAACATATAACAAATACAAATGTTAACTCTATATATAAGGTTTGCTAACAATAAGTCAAATGGAAATAACAAATGAAACTATACAAAATGTCAAATGAAATTAAATGATAATTAAAAAGTATGTTAACATTAACATAACACTTTTGTGTTACATAATTTATAAATGAGTCCCACACACATGTCCAGAAAATATCATTTTTATTATTCATTATTACGTGTTGTATTTGAACACATTAATATATATAACCGATAAACTTATAACATGCAGAAAATACAGGGTTGAAAAGCTGAACTTACTTCAAAAAGGTTTGACTAATTGAAAAAGTAAGCTTAAGTCAAAATTAGGTAAGACCAGACAGGACAAAAGTCAAACAAAAGTGATTCAAAGACAGAAGATAAGGTTATAGAAACTCAGAATGACAAAATCTTCATGGACATGATACAACTGGAAATTCAGAGGCATGGGATATTTTGTAATACAGATGGCGATTAATAGTCCAAACAAAATATAAAAGAAAAATTATAACAATAATTCTGATGATTGTTAATTAGTTATGTGATTATCGATATTTCAAATAAATAGTTATACAATTATATGTATTTGAATTAAGTAATATTTGAATATGTGTTTTAAAATAGACAAGACGGCCGTTAAGGATCAAGTTTTGACCCCATATATCATTCTTTATCTTTCACACAATTTACTGAATTTACAGATACTTAGCGAAACTAGTTGTAATTTGTGATTTGAACTAAACTCGAGTTGTAGTTTAAGTTTAAGCTTAAAAGTTTGTGGCTTGAATTTAAGGGCTTGTTTTTTTTTTCTTCTTCCGCACGAGAATTCAGATGTCTCGTGCATTTAGGGGCATGTTTTTTTTCTTCGCATGAGACATCATAATTCTCGAGAGCGGATTTGAAATATAAGACTTTTATGTTCTATTATATCTTTTTACTGTTATAAGATTTAACTAACTTATCAAATATGTTTTTTTATTGTGTATGAAAATTTA
>CAJVGC010000001.1:27916815-27959467 GCA_910822075.1 Senecio squalidus | reverse complement strand
GTGGACTCCTCAATTATACTTAATTAGCCCGTGCATTATTAGAAACAAATAACCACTTTTCCAGTGGTAGTAGAAACTTCCTGCCAAAATATATAAATTGGCAGTAGTAAGAAGTAGTAACGGCTACCAGTAGAAAACATCAGTAGTAACTGTTTAATAAATATTTCTGTAGAAAACTGGTGCCATAAAAATGTTACCAGTATAAACTTACCAGTAATAACCACCAGTATAAATACTATAGGTGACGACTACCAGTAATATTGACACACATAACACATACTAGAATTAAGTCAGAATAGTAGAAACTACGGTATAAACTTTTCAGACACACAAGATATGACATGTTAGATTAAATTCTTTATTTTAACAAGCAGATTTTAAGCAGGATTAATCATTCCGATACCTGTGATCAAAAATGTAAACCTGCCCACGTCAAATGCTTTCGTGAAAGTTTGGCATCAGTAAAGTTTCTAAATTGATGTTGATACTCATTAGGAATAGCAATAAGTAGAATACTCAATGCTTGACATTCGTTGTGAGGATCTCTTCTTTCTTGCTCAGCGTTGGGCTGAACCTTCTGCTGCTTTGTTCTTGTGATCTGGTCCAAGTAATGGAACAATTTTTGCACCATTCTTCACAAATTGCCACATGGAGTAGTTGGTTTGTAGCATGTATTGATACATGCGACTCTTCCACATATTATAGTTGATGATGTGAGTACAGGAACCTATTAGCTTGAACGCCTTCAGTAAGATCAGACATCTTGAATTGGTTTATGAATAACTTGTTTAACTCCTTGTTGATCGTAGATCTAGAGCAACCTTGTGCTCTGATACCACTTGTTAGGATCTATCGAACTAGGTTTGAATACACAAACGTGTAGATCTAGATCTATCAAAGAAGTTGCAGCGAATCAACACTTTGATATTAACAAGGATCAATTGATTAACAGTTTATAAGAATATGAATGAATAAACGTTAACAATTAAGAACACAAGAATTTCACCAACAACCTCAATCTATTATGAATAATGCATCGAAACAGACGTGTGTTTACAACGACACAGGGATCTATATTTATAGACCTTGAGGATAAAACCCTAAACATAATCGGGTTAACTACGAAATCTACAAAGATAATATCTATATTTGTCCCATAATTATCTCCTTACAATGCGCTACAAAATATATCTAATAAGCAGTAGTAAAACGCGCCAGTAGAAACTCAACCATGCACTCCATGCAGCCAGTAGTAATGCAGCCAATAGTTACCAGTAGTAATCTTCAGTGACTGATGACCAGTAGAAATCATCTTCACCAGTAGAAACTAACTTGGTGACCAATATTAACCATCTTCACCAGTAAAACACTAAAACCCAACAGGAATGATAAGCTAGATCTCATACGATTGATATCCGAATCATAAAATTACAGAAAGTACGATTTTGAACGATTCCTTGGTCAATGAAACCATTAGCGAGCTCATCATAGAGACTGATTTTGGACGACATAGTTGAAACATAATATAGATTGGAAGGGAAAAAGATTTACCTATAACGAGAAAGATGGATGTGAAGATAAGCGGACGAAAGGGTTTTTATGCTCATCAAGGAAAGCGATTATGGGGGTTTAGTTATCGAGGCCCATTCCAATTCTTATTATCAGGAAGTTATAGTATCCGTTAAACTCTCAACGGTAACATAACTTGGGGACAATTGTTATAGGTAGAATTTTCATCTATGATCACTGTTAATTACAGGTCAACTCAGGATCACGAGCAATGTACATATCCGGATCACAATCAGTTTCATGATCACTAATGCTCCTTATTATTTCTTCTATATGTTATACTCTTATGTTCGATGTATCACGATCAGCTGATTATAGCCGTTGAAGACTAAGTCCAAGTCAAAGCTCAAATACTTGAAATAAACGTTGAAGAAGCAGTCTATAAAGGATCCTGTATATCTCGGAACTGGGATTATCCCACCTAATTCGCTATAGTTCTTATTTTCTTTTTACTATAATATAGAGGCAATGCTCGATATAGAAAAGACACATAGTGACACCAGAATACTCACCTGAATTACAATACAAACACTTAGAATCGATCACATGTGCTCATTTCTGTAATCGTTATTGTTAATTGTCCCTTCCCGAGGTTTTATGTCGGCGATCCAAAAAGATTAAGGGTTTTACTCGTACACCACCGTGTTCATTTACTTTTTACGCATTTGTTAACTGTTTCCATAAATTATCTTGTGATCACTCATCAGATTACCACAACACCTTCCCTCACTTAACTAATTTGATCACGAAATTGCCTTAGGTAGTTTTTGGTCAAAACAAAAAATTGGACTTATTAGATTTATATATAGATTTTAATATTTTAAATTTAAAATTGATGATTTAATATATTTAATAGATAATTGAGTTTAATCTTAACTATATTATAAAGCTTTCCTTCAAACTCTTAAACTCTTAAAATTTAAGTAATTGAAATTAGGGTTAATGTTGTCTGAACATAACATACTTTCGCCAAATGTTTATTTGGTATAACATACTTTTTTTTTGTTTATTTAGGTACCTCAACTCTTTGAAACTTTTAAAATGAATAACGTACTTATTCTAATAATGATTTTGAGATCAAATTTGACCTGCAACCTGTTGGTTTCAGGTTACCCAAATAACTTGACCCGTTTACTATTTTTAACCCGTTTCGTTATAAAACCCAAATCCATGTTATAAAATCTAGGGAGAAACATATGGATTTCTAAATCCAGAATCTGAATCACTAAGTTTCCATTTTGTTTCTTTGTCAATGGAATCGGTTTCTTTGTTTCTATTAAGAAACGATGAGAATGATATTTGATTCCCAGTGTCACACAGATTCTCCATTTCCAATTCATCTATCACATCAAACTTCTCCACATCAAGCAACACTCTTCGTCGCACCGCAACACAAGAACCAAAACAGAGAGACAAAAACAGTTCCTCGGAATTCGAAAAAGAGAGTGCCAGGAGCCCGGCAGCGCGTGGCGAAACGTTGTTGGTGGAGAGATTGAATAATGGTGGGTTTGAATAATGGTGGGGATTTTTTGTAAGAAGTGAGGATGAAATGATTTGTTGTGGTGTTTTCTAGGGTTTGGATTAGAAATGATTGTGGGATTGGTGGTTAATGGGCTTAATAATGGTGGGATTTTTCGTTTTCTAAAATATGTTACCTTGGCAGTGAAAACGATTAGAGAACCGATAGTTTCCATTGATTTATCTTATCGGGGATGAGTGAATGAAGAAGGCACACTATCGATACACACTGATTTATCATTCTTTTGTTTCTTAATGTTTCGAGCATCAGTGATGCATTGAAGTTGTATTGCAAGAATTTGGTTTTTTTTCTTTTTTAATCAATCGAATGACAGAAAGAGAAGTGAAGATAAATAAGTTAGGTGGAGCATGACGTCATCTTTACGTCATGCTTTAACCTGTAATAAGTTATTAGGTATTTAATTACCCGGTTTAGTAAGTTGAGGTACCTAAATAAACAAAAAAAAAGTATGTTATACAAAATAAACATTTGGCGAAAGTATGTTATATTCTGACAACATTAACCCTTGAAATTACTAATCTACCCCTTTTATACCTTTCACAAAATTTATCATTTAAAACAATTTATAATTAGTGACATTTCTTTAATTACAACAATAACTAATAAATAATAATAACTATCTTTATCTTTATCTTTTTTAAAATATAAAACATTTTCACTTTTTATTAAAATTTTAAATTTTTAATTAAAGTATAATTAGTAATATATCCCTTAATGAATATAACATATAAACTAATCTTAATTTTCTTTAATTAATTCGATTACTAATTTCATAAAAAATATACACCCATATAAAATAAAGGCAATTCAAATTAATTGATATAAAATTTGTATTTATGTAACCATTATTTTTTAACTATAAACGTTTTTGATGGAGTAAATTTTCAAATATTTGATTTATAATCTAAATTTTATAAAGTTAGTTGACAGTGTTGTGGTTCGTGTTGCTCTATAATTCTAGGAAGATGGTTATCATCAGAAGTTTATATATTCTTCAATTGGTTACCAATAAGTCTTAATACCAATAAGCTGAGTAGTATTACATTTGATACTTTTAAGGTTAAAAACCTTGTTACCATATTGATTATCCTTCATTACAACATTCGAAAGTATGTGTTACCTAATTGATTCATGGAAACACTGAATTTGAATGTCTTGAATGAAAATAGTTTTTTCGGCTTGAAAACAAGAACGATAAACGATTAGAAAGGGTAATGTCTGAATGGATTTTTTAATTTGTTGTTGCATCGTTGAAGGAAAATTAGTTTTTGTTTACGTAAAACATGAGTTTATACGGGAATACTATTCAGGAAATATATTTAATTCTCTTTTTGACCGAACGTGAAATTATTAGACGTCACTATTAAAAAAATAAAATGATCTAAAAATTAGACCTTTATTATGTTCTCAAATGAGCTTAATCTTCAAATGAGTCGAATTACCCAAATGAGTTGAATGATCCGAACGGAAAATATTATGCGAGGGTGTTTGTTTCACGAAATCTAGATTTTTTTTTAGTGAATTTGAATTGAAATCCTTTTCCATAACATGTTTGTTTGAAGTTTATGACGGTATTTAAATCCGTTGGAATCTAAATTTTTCTTTTACTTACAAATTTGAGATTCCTTGGGGTAGTGGAGAAGAGTTGAGAAAATCGATCATATAACATAATAATTATTATCGTTGAATGGTCGAACTATAAATTGTTACCACAACATTCTTTTTAAATTGTCCGAAGGGCCGAACCTTAAACTATTACACTCCACATATATGTAACGAGACAAATGATAAATTACCATAAATCATTACACCACTGTAAGTTGTTGAATATGATATTTTCCATCTGTTGCATTGCGCGGGTACTATACTAGTTACTTTTGTATCCATTTCACCCATAAGAATAATCAAATCACAAGATAGTCATCAATGGAAAGCAAAAATAATTGAAGAACTAGGGAGTATTGTGAATTGTGAAACGTGATAATTAAAATTTCAAGAATTGTTTTATAGTGTTTTTGTGTTTGTTAATATTTTCAATCTCTCTAATGTTTTACTTAATTAAAGGTGAATAGTTAAGTTTTTAACATAAAATGAAACTGTTAAAAGATGTTTTGTTAGATTTACAGATTATTAAACATTTAAACCAAGACTAGTGTGTATTTATAACTAAACAATTGAATTATACATACTTGTAGTATATTCGTACTACACGACGAGGTAACACATAATGTATATGATTTATCTTATTGTTTTTTAGATTTGAAAAATGAAAATATGATGTGTGGCCAGGTTTCCAATAATCGCTCATTTCGTTTCTAAAATATGACATTATCAACACTGAAATGTATCGTATTTTATAGAGTTAGTTATCTTTTACTTTTGATAATAAAAAATTTATCATCCATGCAAAATTTTCTTTTTATTCAAACCTATAAGTAATTATTACTAGTATATACATATATTAATCATATAATCATATAATTACAATTTGACTATTTCTTACATAAAAAAGTGATTACATTTGTAAATGAGTCAAAAATATTGCATTACTACTTTAATTTAGTGACTATTTTACAAAAACATCTTAAGAATAAACGGATTATAATCTTTTATTTAGAATTGATGGTCAAGTTTTCACATCATTAAAATCAAAACTTAAAATTTAAATGGTATATGTACTCTATATATAAGTAGAGATAAATGAAAACATACCTAAGAAGTAAGAACTTTACCTAGAGACAAGTTACTTCAAATTAAGGTGAAAAAGCAACGGACAAAAAACTATATAAAGATTTTATATTTTATATTTTATATTTTATATTTATATTTTGCAATATTTTGAGTTAAACGACATGCTCTGCTCTTTTAAAACAAGGTTATTATAGAAAAATACTAGATTATTGTCTCGCTATAGCGTGGATAAAGATAAAAAATTGAATCGTAAATTTTATTTTTATGTAGATATTAAGTTATTACGAGAACACAATTTTACACGTATAATACACACACACACACACACACACACACACACATATATATATATATATATATATATCTAATATATATATATATATATATATATTATATATATATATATATACATGTTTATAGTTATAATAACATATACACATTTACGTTATACATATATTTTGATACTTTGTATTTGATGAGGTTAGTAACGAACTGATAGTGTTAGTAGGGAATAGGCTCGATACATATAGCCTATAAGCCCTAAAAAGCTAACACAACACAGTATAAAGACTAAGTCCCTTCTACATCAAGGAAAGGCTCTTAGTCCCTTCCGGCTCTCAGCTCCGGCCTTCTGGCTCCCTGCCGTGTCCCGGCAAAGTGTCCGGGAGCCAAGCCGTGTCCCGGCAAAGTGTCCGGGAGCCAAGCCGTGTCCCGGCAAAGTGTCCGGGAGCCACGCCGTGTCCCGGCAAAGTGTCCGGAGCCAAGCCGTGTCCCGGCAAAGTGTCCGGGAGCCAAGCCGTGTCCCGGCAAAGTGTCCGGGAGCCAAGCCGTGTCCCGGCAAAGTGTCCGGGAGCCAAGCCGTGTCCGGCAAAGTGTCCGGGAGCCAAGCCGTGTCCCGGCAAAGTGTCCGGGAGCGGCCAAGCGGCACGTGTCCGGCAAAGTGTCCGGGAGCCAAGCGTGTCCCGGCAAAGTGTCCGGGAGCCAAGCCGTTGTCCCGGCAAAGTGTCGGGAGCCAAGCCGTGTGCAAAGTGTCCTGCAAGCCGGCCAAGTGTCCGGCAGTCCCGAACCCGTGTCCCGGCAGATGTCCGGGAGCCAAGCGTGTCCCGGCAGTGTCCGGGAACTTGGTCCCGTGTCCCGGCAATGTCCGGGAACTGTCTGGTCCGTGTCCCGGCAGCATCCGGGAACCAGGCCCCGTGCCCCGGCAGTGTCCGGGAGCCAAGCCTCATATCCCGGCTGTGTCCCGGCACTTAGCGCCCCTGTGTCTGGAGACCTGCCGATCAGTCCGACACTCTGGCCTGGCATGTATAAAGATTTGTGTAGACCAATGGTGCTTTGGAGTTCGTCTCACAGTACCATACTCCTGACATCCTACCAGTCAGACACTCAAGCATAATCCTTGAGTGTAACCGTCAGAGTATTAATAAGGTCATATTAATAACATAGACGTTAAGGGCCATTGGAATCCTATTGATGAGCCATAAATGGTCATCATTGCCATACGTTGTTAATACCTGGAAGTGTTGGGTATAATACTTAACACTTCAGGTTTTGGACACACTAACATTTTCCATCCTCTACGCACACACAGTATTAGCTCACCAGCATACCTACTTGCCGTAGCAATCATCTTCCTCACATACTCACTGACCGGAATACTTAAACATATTCCGTCAAGCCCTTTCCGATCAATCTCTTGTCCACCTTAGACTCGCCAAGAGTCTGTTAGGTTTGCACTGCTTGAGCAGGAGGCCAAGAGAGTGATCAATCCAACCCAAGTTACTGAGCCTGCTACTATTTGCTCAAACATTGGCGCCATCCGTGGGACACGTTTTAGCAACGGTGTCTGATTGTATTTCTATCTTTTTTTCATTTCATTTCTTAGTTTCACCACCATTTTTTCTTCTCCATGGAAGGAAATTCCTCATCACAAATCGGTTCACTTAAGCCAAAGACAACCACCAATACCCCATCCACCACCCCACCTAATTACATATACATGGCGCAGGAAGAAACTACATCTCGCAAAAGGAAGGCATCAGTCCTTCAGGATTGGGTGACGGAGCCTATTTGCTTCCCACCAATTGAAACTCCTTCCATCAACCCTGTAGTAATACAAATCCGGTTAGCCAACTATGAAGTGAGCAAGGCATATGTTGATACAGGGAGCTCAATGGACATTATTTATGCCCACTGTTTTAGGAAGCTCCCTGAAAAAGTACAAAATTCAAAGCGTCCAACACAATTCCCTCTAGTGGGGTTTTCAGGTGAGACGCATTGGCCAATCGGAGAGGTAGCAATAAACATGATGTTAGGAGAATATCCACACTATAGGTTAGAAATGATTAATTTTGCAATCATTGATGCACCATCGGCCTACAATGTCCTACTGGGCAGGCCTGCATTACAAAAAATTTGGAGCAATTCCATCAACCATTCAGGCATGATAAAGTTCCCTACCCCAGCTGGCATAGCCACAGTCAGGGCTAGAACGTCAAGGCCTAAAGAGTGCAAAAGGCAGAGAAACCAAAACTGTAGAGGGTCCCAAAGTGATCCGGCAATGGAAAATCATTGATGGTCCGGAACAAAAAGTTATTATTAATAAACATTTCCCTGAAACAACCAGTGACCATTGGTTCACAACTCCCAACACAGACAAAGACTAAACTCATAGCGTTACTAGAATCAAACCTTGATGTCTTTGCATGGCAAAGACATCAGACATGACTGGTGTCCAAGGAACTAGCAGAGCATTCCCTAAACGCGAATCCCAATATTTTGCCAATCCGACAGAAAAAACGAGGCATGGCCCCGGATCGTAGTAAATCTGCATGTGACCAGTAAACAAAATGGTCGAAGCAGGGATTGTCAGAGAGAGGTAAAATACCAAACTTGGATTGCTAATCCAGTTATGGTAAAGAAGGGAGATGGTTCTTGGAGATTATGCGTTGATTTCAAAGACATTAACAAAGCTTGTCCAAAGGACAACTATCCTTTACCAGAAATCGATTGGAAAGTGGAATCCTTAGATAGATTTAGACTCAAATGCTTTTTAGATGCATATAAAGGTTATCACCAAATTTGTATGAAAAAAGGTGATGAAGACAAAACAGCTTTTCACACAGACCAAGGCATATTTTGTTTCCAAAAAATGCCATTTGGCTTGAAAAACGCTGGAGCAACCTATCAACGTCTAATAGATGAAACTTTCAAAAATCAAGTGGGAAGGAACATAGAAGCCTATGTAGATGACATAGTTATCAAAAGCAATACGGAAGACATCATGTTGGCTGATATCCTGGAAACTTTCCAAACATTACGTAATATTAACATGAAGCTTAATCCATCCAAGTGTAGTTTTGGCATGGAGGAAGGAAAATTCTTGGGACATATTGTTACACCTAATGGCATCAAAGTCAATCCTAAGAAGGTTCAGGCAGTCATTGACATGCCATCTCCTTCCACCAAAAAGCAAGTCCAAAGCCTAAATGGCAAGCTAGCAGCACTTAGCCGTTTCTTGTCCAAAGCCGCAGATCGATCCCTCCCTTTCTTTAATACCTTAAAGGGATGCATCGGAAAAAAGACTTCTCATGGTCTGAAGAAGCAGAAGTGGCATTTCAAGAAATGAAGAATTCATGGCCAATCTCCCAACACTCACGGCTCCAATAGGGGGAGACACTAACTATATACTTGGCTGCTTCCAAGGAATGTGTAAGCGCAGTTTTAGTAGCCCAACGAGGCGACTCACAAATGCCGATCTATTTCATCAGTAGGGCACTGAAAGGCCCAGAGGTTAATTATCCATGTTTGGAAAAATTAGCACTCTCTTTGGTTCATGCGTCTAGACGATTGAGGAGATATTTTCAAGGACATCCCATCCAAGTGCTAACAGACAAACCAATCAAACAAATATTGGGTAAACCAGAAGTGTCGGGACGATTAGCAAAATGCGGCAATTGAACTGGGAGAACATGAAATTTCTTTCCAACCTCGAAACTCGATGAAAGGACAAATCTTGGCAGATTTCCCCTGGCTGAAATCGAAGGAATGGAAGAACCAAAGGATCCATTAGTGACAGACTAGCCCTCCTGGACCCTCTTCACAGAGGGCGCATCCAGCCTAGGAGGGTCCAGGAGCTGGTCTCCATACTCACAGATCCAGATAAAAAACGAGTATACCTACGCCCTTAAGTTTACATTCCCCCGGCAACCAACAATGAAGCCGAATACTGAAGCTCTCTTATCAAGGGCTACAATAGCTAGAAAGATGGGAGTTCAAAATATAGAAGCTTTTGTGGACTCCCAGATTGGTAGCTTAATCATATCAATGGTAGCTATGAAGCCAAATCCAAACTTCCATGCAACCAATACTTAAATCATTTCGGACTTCTCAAAATTTACCATAGAGCAAGTGCCAAGAAACCGTAACAAAATAGCAGATGCATTGAGCAAACTTGCAGCATCCTCCTTCGCCCACCTCAAGAAAGAATTGTTGGTGGAAGTCCTAACTGAGAAATCCATAGTGCCAACAAAGGAAGTGGCCGCAATAACGGAGGAAGACTGTTGGATGACTCCAATAAAAAACTTCCTTCAGAATGGACAACTCCCGGAAGACAAACAACTAGCAAGGAAAATCAGAATGAAGGCACCAATGTATCTCCTCATAGACAACTACCTGTTTAGGAAGTCTTTTTTGGGTCCACATCTAAGATGTGTCGGCCCAACACAAGCAAAGGATCTAATTCAGGATGTACATGGTGGAAGTTGTGGCATGCATGCAGGCCCTCGTTCGGTAACCACTAAGGTCATGAGACTTGGATACTTCTGGCCATCCATGCACAGAGATGCAAAGGAAGAAATTGAAAAATGTGAAATGCCAAAACATGCGTCAGTCTCAAAAATGCCAAAGCAGGACCTCATTCCAGTGACTAGCGCATGGCCATTTTACAAATGGGGAATCGACATTGTCGGACCATTCCCCCGGGAGTAGGCAATGTTAAATACCTTTTAGTAGCTGTGGACTATTTCACAAAAATGGATTGAAGCTAAGCCCTTGGCAAACTATCACCGGGCCTCGAATGATAAGCTTCGTTTGGGAACAAATAGTATGTCGTTTTGGAGTTCCACACGTCCTAGTTCAGTGAATAATGGAAAACAATTTGCAGATAATCCATTTAAGACTTGGTGTCAGGATATGGATATCCAACAACGATTCACCTCTGTGGCACACCCACAAGCAATGGTCAGTTGAAGTCATGAACAAAGCAATCGTCAAGGGAATTAGGCAGATTGGAAATATGCAAATGCTATGGGTAGACGAAATCCAGGCATTCTTTGGGCACATAGAACTTCCCGGCAGAAATACATCTGAACTGAAACCCCTTTCAGCCTAGTCTATGGCACTGAGGCAGTTATCCCACCAGAACTTACAATCCCTACTCACCGGACTCTTCATTTCAATCCGGAGCTAAATGAAGAAGCCCTAAGAGAAAACTGAATATCATCGAGGAGCGAAGAGAAATATCTCTCATCCGACAAGCAGAAAGCCATAGACAGATGGCTACGTATTATAACCAAAGAGTCCGACACACATCTTTCAAAGTGGGAGATCGTATGGCGGAAAGAATGAAGCTAGCAGGACCGAAAACTTGGGCAAGTTGGGTCCCACATGGGAAGGCCCATATAGTGTCCTTGAAGCACATGGAACTGGCTCCTACACCCTGTCTGACTTAGATGGACAACCATTACCCAGGACATGGAATGCAATGAATCTAAAGAGATGCTACATTTAATATTTAGATACTATTGCTGATTGTCAGCACTTGCAACCACAACACCCGACAGGATGTGCCTAGCCAACAGTTGTTTCAATGCTGAAAATTATTTTCGCCGGCACAAAAGTGCCGGCTATATGCCGGCTACCAATGCCAAGCCGCCGGCACAAAAGTGCCGGCTATATGCCGGCTAAATTAACCAAGCGCCGGCACAAAAGTGCCGGCTATATGCCGGCTACCAATGCCAAGCCGCCGGCACAAAAGTGCCGGCTATATGCCGGCTACAAATGCCAAGCCGCCGGCACAAAAGCGCCGGCTATATGCCGGCTCACAATTTAATCAAGTTGCCGGCACAAAGGGCCGGCTAAATGCCGGCTAAAAAAAAAAAAAAAAAAAAAAAAAAAAAAAGAACAGCCGGCCAGTCTGGATGCCAAGTCTGGATATCTGGGGAATCTCGCAAACTTTGGTATTTGGCCAACTCACTCATCAGGGATTTGGCCAACCATAAGAAAACGCTCTTCAAAGAGTCATTCACAGCAATGCACCTCAAAATACAAAATGGTCTGATCTATGTATCCCACAAGGCAACAAACCTGAAACTACGTTTGGAAGGAAATTTAGCAAAAGGCACATATAGACATCTTAAATCTACGCCAAACATGCAATCACATATTCGTCTTTTTACCTACTGGGAAAAGGCAAGCACTTCTCATTGGGAAGCGACATCACTCGCGAGTAAAACAAATTGAAGGTTAACCAACAAAAGTGCCATCGGCACGATATGAAATATACATGAGATGCCAACATCTAGCTATGTCATCGGCATACAAAAGCACCATAGGTACTCAAATGATTGTCATAGACACAACTCAATATAATTACTCTTACGCACACCCAAGATGGTGTGACACAACATCCAAGATAGCAGGTTAAAAATGTATTGTTGGCTTGATCACCCAATAAAACATTATTTTCCACAAGACACATTGGACATGACCTCGGTCAGAACTACTCAAGGCAACCTCAAACGGCCAAGTAAGGCATGGCCAAAAGATAGTCGGAAGAGACAATAAGAACACAAAAAAAAAAAAAAAAAAGTTAGGCTTCAAAAAACCATTTTAAAACCTAACTGGGGGGCATGATAGTGTTAGTAGGGAATAGGCTCGATACATATAGCCTATAAGCCCTAAAAAGCTAACACAACACGGTATAAAGACTAAGTCCCTTCTACATCAAGGAAAGGCTCTTAGTCCCTTCCGGCTCTCAGCTCCCGGCCTTCTGGCTCCCTGCCGTGTCCCGGAAAAGTGTCCGGGAGCCAAGCCGTGTCCCGGCAAAGTGTCCGGGAGCCAAGCCGTGTCCCGGCAAAGTGTCCCGGAGCCAAGCCGTGTCCCGGCAAAGTATCCGGGAGCCAAGCCGTGTCCCGGCAAAGTGTCCGGGAGCCAAGCCGTGTCCCGGCAAAGTGTCCGGGAGCCAAGCCGTGTCCCGGCAAAGTATCCGGGAGCCAAGCCGTGTCCCGGCAAAGTGTCCGGGAGCCAAGCCATGTCCCGGCAAAGTGTCCGGGAGCCAAGCCGTGTCCCGGCAAAGTGTCCGGGAGGCCGTGTCCCGGCAAAGTATCCGGGAGCCAAGCCGTGTCCCGGCAAAGTGTCCGGGAGCCAAGCCATGTCCCGGCAAAGTGTCCGGGAGCCAAGCCGTGTCCCGGCAAAGTGTCCGGGAGCCAAGCCGTGTCCCGGCAAAGTGTCCGGAGCCAAGCCCGTGTCCCGGCAAAGTGCCGGGGAACCAAGCCCGTGTCCCGGCAAGTGTCCGGGAGACAAGCCCGTGTCCCGGCAAGTGTCCCGGGAACCAAGCCCGTGTCCCGGTAATGTCCCGGGAGCCCAGCCCGTGTCCCGGCAATGTCCCGGGAGCCGAACCCGTGTCCCGGCAGATGTCCGGGAGCCAAGCCCCGTATCCCGGCAGTGTCCGGGAACCTGGTCCCGTGTCCCGGCAGCATCCGGGAACCAGGCCCCGTGCCCCGGCGGTGTCGGGAGCCAAGCCTCATATCCCGGCTGTGTCCCGGCACTTAGCGCCCCTGTGTCTGGAGACCTGCCGATCAGTCCGACACTCATGGCCTGGCATGTATAAAGATTTGTGTAGACCAACACTGATGCTTTGGAGTTCGTCTCACAGTACCATACTCCTGACATCCTACCAGTCAGACACTCAAGCCTAATCCTTGAGTGTAACCGTCAGAGCATTAATAAGGTCATATTAATAACATAGACGTTAAGGGTCATTGGAATCCTATTGATAAGCCATAAGTGGTCATCATTGCCATACGTTGTTAATACCTGGAAGTGTTGGGTATAAATACTTAACACTTCAGGTTTTGGACACACTAACATTCCATCCTCTCCACACACACACAATATTAGCTCACCAGCATACCTACTTGCCGTAGTAATCATATTCCGATCACCTTTTTCAACCAACCACTTGACCACCTTAGGCTCGCCAAGAGCTTGATAGGTTTGCACTGCTTAGCAGGAGGTCAAGAGGTTGAACCCCAGACACCCAAGTTACTGAGCCTGCCAATCCTTGCTCAAACACTTATATTAATTATTATTTAAATCAAACAATAGTCTATTTCCTAATTAATTCAAAAAAAATTAATATCTAACAAAGTAATTTATAATTCTTATGTAATTAAAACAAAATTAAAATACTCTCTATTTAATTTAAAAACTTTCAAAATTATAAATTTTATTTTATAACCCCATAAACTTAAAATAATTAAAATATTATGCATTTTTTCTACTAAAATACGTATACTAAATCTACACTATAATATAATCTATTTCTACTATATTATAAAACATTTCTCACATAGTTTTAATTCTCTAAAACCTTAGTAATTGAAATTACTTAACTACCGTTTTTATATCTCTCACCACATATCATTATTCAAAATAACTTATAATTAAATAATGTTGGTTAATAAAGTTTTAGCCTTGTAGAGTAAATGAACGAAAATATACTTTAAACATGTAGACTTAGAAGTGTTTATTTACCATAATAACAATAACCAATTTCGTTTATATTGATTAAAGAATTTATAATTGAAAAAAACTGACATGTAAGTCCATACCGTAATTAACGGTATATATTTGTTAAAAAATGGGTCAAATTCATAAAAAAAAGTTTGATTACAAACAATGCAAATATTGATAGAGAATAGGAAGTCGAAAGAGGTTCATCTTAAAAATGATTCATAAGTTTGTTTTGTAATTTGTTTGATGGAGAATTGGAAGTCGGGTCAACATATACACACTTATGTCACACATGTTGGTCCTAATTGTACTTGATGAGGTTTCATATACTAAAAATGTTTATTTGTTTATGTTTAAGTGTAGGGCTGAAAATAATAACTGAATTATCTGAGATGAGACCTTAAGAAATGTTAGGTATCTTCTCAACAAGAAACCATCATTATGGATATACATGCTCAAATAGGTATTTACTCATTTTATTTAAAAAATATGTGACCATTTTATACTATCTTTATCTTTTAAAAGCTCTTACCTATAAGTAGGTTTATTTGTCATTACAATGTTATGTTTTAGATGGTCAACAATTGCAAGAAGCTTACCAAGAAAAACCGATAACGAGATATAAAACTATTAGATAACTCAATTCAAGAAAGAAAAAAAGTGTAAAGTGAGTTTGAACCAATCAAGAAATAGAAAAAACGACTATTGATGGGCAATGTTTTAACAAGTACAAGGACAACAAGAATTTTGCAACAAACTATATTTTCTATCTTTTAAAAGTTCGTATCTATACGTATCTTCACGTTTTACATTATGATTGGAGTTTAAATACATTTTATGTTTTTATCATTTTACGTATTTAATTTCCGTAGTTAAATATTTGTAATATAATTATATCAATATAGTTTATTATCCCTGCTGCACCGTGCGGGTACTATACTAGTTATTCTAAACATAAAATCAGAAAAACTGAATCGAGCCATGCATAATATATCTTTTAAATATAATCTTTTATATGTATCATATATCTTAGATTTGTGTATATATATGGGCTTTAAATCGTTATTAATAAACCTATTATATTAGATTATTTGATAATATATTGAATAATGTGTCACGTAATAAATAAAAACTGTGACCAAAATGAATAGAAAAAGAAAAAGTTAAATATTGTAATTGAAAGGAAGGTCAAACAATATAAACTTGTTGTATTATATTTTTTTGTAATTTTTTGAATAATGTGTCACGTAATTAATAAAAGTATAACAAAATTGAATAGAGAAAGAAAAATCTAAATATAATATTATGTAATTGAGAAGAAGGCGAAACATTAGTATCATATATGTAATTTATATTTTATAAGACATACGGATAATTTAAATTAATTTAATTTTATTAATTATATTTTTTAATTCACATTTTAAATATATTTATTTGTTATAAATTTATTAGACTATATAAAGTTACATATAATGTTTTAATTTTGATTTAAAAGTTGCCATCGTAAACGAATATTGTGTATTTTCTTTAAATATGTGAAATAATAGGTTTAAGAACGAGAAATAGTTTATAATAATCATAATATCCACTATTGTTAAATATTATCGAAAATTTCGTTGATAATGACGGATATGATAACTTTGGCTGAAATTAAATAGATATGGGAGCCGAGGATGTAAAATTAAGATTATTAAGTAAATAGTTAAAAAATATTTATGTTGATATTCACCTTTTATATGAGATTTAAAGACTTACAATTATATTAAACATGAATATAATTGAATTGCACAATTGAATAATATGAATTTGTCGACACTGATCATGATCGAATAGTATTTTAGATTTTAAATTGGTTTTAGAGTTAATAAAGTAAAACTAAATACCAATTAATATGTTAAAAAAATATTGTTAATCTATTGTTTGGGTTTAGTTTTTTGGATGAGAGTAGATCATAATCAAATAGTATTTTGAATTTTTGATTGATTTTTGGCTTCATAGAGTAAAACTGGATATAAATTAATAAGTTTAAAACATATTTGTTGATCTAATAATAACAAAACAAAAAATATCAAACTATTATTTAATAACGCAAATAGCTAGTCATGACGTTATATTTTGTAAAATAAATATAACAAACCATTAAATTGTGTTTTGAAATTTTGAGTAATATGAAACCATTAAATTTCGTTTTAAAAGTTTACAAAGTTAAAAAGTATTTGTGTTCTTTGGTAAAAATAAAAAAGAAACGATTGATTAAAAAAATGATAATTATTTAAAAGGATTATTATTGACTTTTTTATTATTTTTTTATTTATCAATAAGGGATTATTATTATTATTTACTTAATTGATTAGAAGAAATGGTCATTCTTGTTTAGTTTTAAAAATAAGGGGTTAATATTAATTTTGAAAGATTATTGTGTTAGGAGGGGATTATTTAGTTAAAGTGATTAAAGAAAGGGCTAGTTAATTAAATTGATTAATAATAAAGAATTAAACTGACTTTCTAACAAACTAATTCTATTGATTAATAATTATTTAAGAAATATTTTCTTATATATATGTTAGACCTTAGACACGTGTCTATACACGGACAGTTATAAAATCATTATTTATAAACCTATTGAACAAAAAGTATAACCAAAGTGAATAGAAAAAAAAAAGTTAAATATAATATCATGTAATTGAGAAGAATACGAAAGAATATAAACTTGTTGTATCAGATTTTTTGGTAATTTATTGAATAATGTATCACGTAATGAACAAAAATATAACCAAAGTTGAATAGAAAAAGAAAAAGTTAAATATAATATTATGTAATTGAGAAGAAGGCGAAATAGTAATATCATGAATGTAATTCATATTTTTGTAGACATAAAACGAATATAAATTAATTTAATTTATAAATTATATTTCTTTTTTACATATCAAATATACTTTTGTTATAAATTAATTAGATTTTATAAAGTTACCTGTAATGTTTCTATTTTGATTCAAAAGTTGATATCGTAAGCAATTGTTGTGTATTATTTTTCTAAAATACGTAAATAATAGGTTTAAGAATGAGAAATAGTTTATAATTTTCATAATTTCCGCTATTGTTAAGATAAGATAAAAAAAAATCTCGTTGATGATAAGGGGTATGATTAATTTTGTTTGAGACTAAAACAATATGGGTGCCTTAAATGTAAAATTTAAGATTATTAAGTAAGTTGTTAATAATGAATTAAAGATTAATTTTATGGAGATTTTTAGTAATAAATTATCAAAACTAAAAAAACTAAATTTACTTAACTCTTTTAAATTTCTTTAATAGGTTACATATGTAGAATTCTATACCCGTGTGGACATACGATCAATTTAAATCATTATTTTTTATAAGTTAAGTATTTATATTTGATGTTCACCTTGTATATCAGATTTAAAACGTTATATTAGACATGTTCACTATTTAAATAAACTAAATCACATAATTAAATAATATGAATTTGTCGACATGATTTGTTTATTTTAAAACCGTATTTATGTATTTTTGAAAAATTTAAAAGAGAAACGACTGATAATAAAGTAAATTACGATATATATTTACAATGGGTTATTATGATTTTTTTTATCAATAAGATGGTTATTATTATATCGTTAAATTGATTGAAAGAAAGGGTTATCTTTGTTTATAATTAAAAATAAGGGGTTAATATTAATTTTGAAAAATTATTGTGTTAGAAGGAGATTATTTAGTTAAATTGATTAAAAAAATGGCTAGTTAATTAAATTGATTAAAAATAAAGGATTAAATTGATTGAAAATAAAGGATTAAATTGACTTTTTAACAACATAATCTTATTGGTTAATAATTTTTAAGAAATCTTTTCCTATATATATTAAGATATTATGTTTAATGTTATTTTTTATGTCAAAATCATTATTAGTAGTAAAACTTTCTAGCTTAATGATTTAAATTATTATGTAAAAAATATATTGGATTGTTAAAAAAAAATACCCTAATAAGGTGTTAATAATTTAATCAAATTATTTAAAATCTAAAATGCAGATCGAATTTAACGAAACCATACTCACATCTACTTATAAAAGTAGAAAGTGGTTGTTGAGGACTTATTATGGTTACCTATACTTATAACAATCTTCAATGACAAATTATAATAAGTAAATGTTTTGATCAACATTATGAAGATTTTAATAACAACCGGGATAGAGGAGTTTATTGAGTATATAAAATCTGTACTTTTATTATATAGAAATGAGTAACGATTTTAGAGAAATACTTAGGTATCTAGATTGAGAGAAAGGTTAATTTTATAAAAAAGAAAAAGTCAAAAGAATAATTTTTAGTAACTTTTTATAAAAGTATTTAAATTTAAAAAAACGCCTTTCTTCAAAACTATGTAGAAAACACGGACCAGAAGTGTCACCATGTCATCGTGGTCGACGGCTTGCTACCCGCTCCGGATACTCTTGGTTGGGATAACTAATAATCCGTATAATATGTACTTGAAGGTGACACATAAATTTACATTGGGTTGTGTTATGCCCACCCCCTTACCCCACATGCTTCCACCCTCCTTCCACTTTATGTCCCATCTATGACACATAATGTGTCATAGATGTGACTTTTTTTGATTTTTTGTCTTTTTTTTGTCTTTTTGTTGTCTTTTTTTTTTATTTTTCTAATATCGTAAAATAACAAACATTATATATAATTTAACACATGTTATTTATAGTTATAATAATATATATACATTTATGTTTATACACGTATATTAATATTTTATAAAAACACATTACTTTTATTCAAATATTTCTCTCGTTTTTTTATAAAAAAGGTGAAATTATTAGGTTTTATAAACAAATACTGTCGAGTTTATATTATTCAACAATATGAATAACTTTCCGTTTCACACAGAATAGACATTTTATTATTTTTATTATTATTATTATTATTTTTATTATTTTTATTATTATTATTATTATTATTATTATTATTTGATATTTATAGAGTTACATAATTTAAATATAATAGACTCAAAACCTACACGTCAAACTTTAACTAAATCTAATATTCGATTTCAGTTTGAGCACCGAAACCTAGGTTTTGTTATTTTTAAGTTTCTAACAATATTTAGTCAATTTAAACAAAATTAAATGATTATTTGAAATACATATTTAAAAAATAAATAAATAAACATAATTTTAAAACTCAAAAAATGAAACTTGATATATTAACTTTTTTTTTTCTCAAAATACTTTTTATGTACAAAAGAAATGACATTTTTATAAGAATTATATTCTTAATATACTAATAATGCTTAAATAATAAAATTAATTTTAAGTAATATAAAAAATTTAAATTAAATATAAATAAAAGATTACACAATTAATATCATTGGAGACATTTATATCCTATTATCCTTAGCTTACAACCATCGGTCACATCTTTTTTTTCTTTTTGCTTTACGTCATTATTTATGTCAACTTTAAGTTTAATCGTTTTTACGAATTATACCGAATATGTGAATAATACTGTTTTTTTATTAATACATAATTTATTTGTTCGTTAAATCATTAACTGTTTTTAATTATACCGAATATGTGAATAATAAGATACGAATGTTGCATTTTAATACAAAATTTATTTTTTTGTTAAATTATGTATAATGTTTGTTATTTTACGATACTTAAAATTAAAAAAAACGATAAGAAAAAGACAAAAAGAACAAAAAAAAACAAAGAAATGTCACATCTATGACACGGATGTCATAGATGTGACATAAAGTTGGCTAGGGAGGGTTTGCATAACCCTTTAGGGGGGTTTGCATAACCTATGCCATTTACATTATCTATTGTTTTATCTACTTGTCATGTACGTTAGGGATCTAGGTTTGAGAATTGTTTGGGTGAGTAAATGACCTTCTTATCCTTGTGATTCATAGCCATGTTCATGCCACACATGGCACTTAACGACATTTAAAGCTTAAGCGGCTGAATATATGCTCGACTTTTCATCCTCATCTACTTGATCCTTTCCTAATGTTTCTTTTCTTATTTCACACACTTACTTCACATGGTTTATATAAATATGTTACAATGCAATTCAATTTTGTTACAGTTTGTCTTTATTAATTAAAAACATATTGAAAAGCCTTATCATAATATCATCCAAATATGTTAACATTTTAAGTTTTCTAGAATTTCAAGACATATTCATTATTTAAGTGCTATACAAATTTGTGATAAATTAGCAAAATAATATTATCTATATTTTAAATAGATTTTTCTAACATATGAATGTCAGTGTAAAATATGTTTGTAAAATTATAGAAGTAAAACTTTCTTTTTAAAATTAATTTCGAATTTAAAACATGTTATATAAAAAACATATGTTGAGTTTAGATTATTATTAGGTTTATAGGAACAAAACACTTTTTATAATTATATATGTGCTAAGATGTGAAATGTTGCTAGTCACTCTAGTCTTCGAAAAGAAATTTGAAAATAATTTTTTATTACACATTATTAAATTTGTTCATGTATTAACAATATTTTAGACTTTAAGTTTGAAAAATAAAAAATTTGAAAAGTAAAAATGGAAAATAATCCATTTAATAAATTTTGAAATCAATATAAATAAATAAAAAATCAGACTTTAAAACATAAAAATTATTTTTCATGCATTATTTCCTATTGTTGTAATTATTTAATATAAACATTTGTAATTGATATTCACGTGACGTAATTAAAACCATACCGGCCGGCGGCCGGGCCTCCTAGCCCCACACACTTTACCCACCCAACAGCAATAAGGATTAACCCCTCTCCTCTCTTTGATTAACACATTTCAAATCCACATATTATTCAAATTTACAACTACTTTAACAATAAAATATAATAAATATCCCAATTAGAAAACAAAATTAAGATACCTAATATGCTGCAAATATATCTACTTTAATTTTTTTTACTTGATCTTTTAATGTTATTTTGGAAGTTTAATGTGGAGAAGAACACAATGCTATATTGTATTTATGATTTTTAGACTTGTGTCCCGTCAATAAACTTGATATAGATCATTTGGAGATAGTCAACTACTCGTTAGGTTCGTAAGACGACCAAGCAAATGTTCATATAAATAGTTATGAATCTTTGATCATTTGAATGAATTAGTTTGTTAAAAAGAGAGTTTAACCGATCAAGCCGTTCTGGGTGATGTTCTCACAAACTTTTGAATTGTATTCTAAAGTCTAATTGACCTTTATTATAACTTGTTGATGTAAAATATCCCACATAGTACTTAATGAAATTATAATTAGCAAACCTTTTGACAAAAGTTTTCTAACTCATTTAAACTTTTGATGATGCAAACATCATATGTTTACCTTCAACTAAACTCGATGTCTTTACCACATTTAAACCGTGGAAAAACCATTTTTAAAATAAACAAATCATGTTAAAAAGTTATACGCGGCGGAAAATAAGGACCACATAGTAAATAATAAATCGGATATAGTTATGTACCTTATTGAGCAACCAAATAAACCAAAACCTAACGTAAGGTTTTTACCTACACGTTTAACTCCACAACTCTTGAAATCGATCACCGACACAAACCGAAAACCCTTTGGGCTTGTTAACCGATCGGCTAAAAGGGCAAAGCAGAAATCGAATTCTAGCTTAATCCCTAATCGATTTTGTGGTGTTTAGAATGAGGGATTTGGAGTTCGTTTTATAGCTAAACATGTCTTGTTCTCCAAGTTGTATTAGAATAAGGAAAGCTCATTATCTACATAATGCATCCTCTCATTTAATAAACATTACACTTAACACATTAAGTAATATTTAATAAATATTTTAAACTTGTAGTCGTGTCTAAATGTCGATGTGTGCGCTCCCGTAGTCTCACACATTTACAGTCACATATTCATTTGACACTATTCAAATACCTACAACTTCATGCCAAATATTTATCAAGTTATAAAATTCACTAATATATATGTCTGACAAACGATATATCATAAATCATCAAGTGTTAAGTGTGTAAGGTATATTTGTGTGTATGGTTAACACCTATGTGGACCAACAAGCTTGAAGTGGTAACTCGCATAACTCTTAATCTCGTATTCATTAAAGGGATATGATAATCCGATAATATTGTCAAAAGAAAAATGGTCCGAAGATTCGACTAAGTTAAAAATAAATTTATTTTTTGGGAACTGTTTGGAGAGAGTTTGAAGAATATAAATTCGGTTTGAAGAATGTTTTGAAAGAAAAACAAACGTGTAATGAGTTGAGGAAACAAATCGTCGATAACTGTTTGAGCACCGAATGACGAGCTCAAGGGTCTGGATGTGTTGTGCTAATTGATTCGATCTCCTGCTGTGCAGTGCAAACCTAATAGACTATTCACGAGTCTAAGGTGACAAAGGATTAGAGTGAATGACGTAAGAGAGTGGAAAAGTCACTCCAGTACGTGTATGTGTGTGTATGATTATGAGTGTAATGCATGCCCTATGACAATGATCAAAGGGGTATTTATAGGCTCAGAAATTAGGGTTTCCGTTTATGTGTCGTGACGAGATTATTCGTTCATGAGCCGTCATTTTGTGACCCAAAAAGAGTATGTGACGTAAGCATATGTGTTATTGGATTGTGTTCGACTAGTGGGAAGTGTCCGCATAGCCAAGTCTGGTAAGCCTCAATTTGCTCGGATAGAGAGGTGTTGTCGGATAGGCTTTGTGTAGTCGGGTAAATAAGTATAAGTGGTATCCGGATAGAAGTAGCCGAGAAAGACTTTGTGTCTCGGGTAGAAGGAATGTTTGGCACGAGTTGGTATCTGGGAGCAAAGTAGTCCTCGTAGGGAAAACGTGTCGGGGTAGGCGTGCACGAGCAAAAGTGTGAGTGTCCAGGTACTCTCGTGGAGTCGGATAGGTGCTTTGGGTAAGCACTTTTTGTCCGACTTACATTCTTGTACCGGGTACTACTTATATGTGTGCAAACAATAGTCAAGGTGGCTTGGAGTGTATCCGAACTGGCTTGGATATTGAAGTCCGATTGTTTATGTCTCGAGTGTTTTATCTGAAGGCACCAAAGTGTTTTTCAGTTCTCAATTTTGGTCAGACCATACCTCAATAATCCTTTCGCAAGGGTTGGCATCCCTACTCAATTTGCTCAAAAAGAAGTTAATAAACATTAACCATTTCATATTATATTATAGAAAACATTACTTTAATATATGAATAAGAATAATAAATACCATAGATAACAACAAAATTTTAATTATTAATATACCTTTTAAATGTCCTTATAATTTAATATCCTTATTAATATACCTTTTAAATGTCTTTAATTTTTTTATTAAGCACAAAAGCTTGGATAGGGTTTTCAAGGTTTAAAGATACCCTTTAGGAAGACTTGATCATGTCTATCTCCTTGATTTACTCATTTACATTTGACCTTAAATTTCGATTTTAATGTCTAAAAATAAGCAAATATACATATTAAACGGCTATCATAAAATAAATTTAGTAACTTCTTGTCTTAATTTCGTTTAACAAAATTATATTTAACATTTTTATTTTCATAAATACGGTAAAGAAACTAGAAAAGCTTTTTGTAAAGTATTGTCTACCATTTCAAAAGTTAAACTAATATATACAAATATGGTGTGGGGTAAAAAAAAAGCATTGAAAAATACAGATCTATGTCGGACCCTTTTTTGTATTTTATTTTTATTGAATATTACAAAAGATATCCCCTTTTCTTTTTTTACATAAATATTGAGCAAGATTTAAGGGATGAATCTTGTTTTTTTAGCATTTATTTCGATTTCGGAAAGAGAAATAAAAGGAAGTTTATGTTATTTTAAGAAATTATATTTAGAGTAAATTTGCATATATGGTTTATTTGTTCAAACTTACTAATCTTAAAAGTTTAAATATAAAATAAATAGTCGTATAGAGTATATATATTTTTATAGATGGTCCGAATTTCGAAACATGAACCACTGGAATAATTTAAATTTTCGACCAAGTGTGAAACTCTAATGAGAGTTATTTATATAATTTTTGTATCTTAAAGACAAAAACTAAAGTTTTGAACAAAAATATATAAAATTTAAAGAAAAACATCAAAATACTTTTCTGACACAATAATTTTTTTTAAAAAATAATCATCAAATTCTCATAAAGTTATGGCAACACCTTTTTATTTTGACTAGTAATATACCCGCGTGATGTCGCGGTAATAAAAAATTGTTTGAATTCTGATTAATAATTTTTTCAGTGGTACATATTCTATTACAAATAATTTTACGAACGATCAATATTTTCGGTTTGTAAACATTCAATTAGTTAGAAATTATAAAAATTGACTCAATTTATTTAAAATTTTGCACACTTAAATAATTATTTTAAATTTATAAAAAAAAATAAAACGCAATTATTTCAAAATTTTAAGTATATATGGTAAATGTGTTATACAGTTATATTTGTAATTATTCAATAATTAATTAGTTAAAAGAGTAATTTAATAATTTTACAATGCTTATTTAAACTTTATACACAAATAGTTTATAATGTATATAGATAATCAGAGTAAAATGCAAAATATTAATGACGACGTGAAACATGTCAATTTAAAATTACTTATTTCAACATATTTAATTCTCACGATTTATAAAACAAAAACTTTTTTTGAATTTAGTGATAAGTTTTTAGAATATATGAGATGAATATTTTGGTAACTTTGTAATTTTTTTTTTATCTAACTTATTTTAATTTGAATTATTGTTACTTTGATTAATCATAATGAAATCACCATCATAATGAAGTATTCATCATAAACCATAAATAAGAAACGTGTTGAGCTGTATCCATTGAGAAATTGTAGAAAGTAAAAAAAAAAGCAAGCTGTAAATCTTGCGAGTTTATAGTCAGATTGTAGTACTACCATCATCATCTCACTCTCACTCTAACTCTTTCTCTCTCTAAAAATCCAAATTCACAATGCTGCTTCAATTCTTCACACTTTAATCTTTAAATCCCAAATCTTGAAATCCCATTTTCCAGATTTACCTTTTATATTAACAATTCAAAAAAAATAAAAGATGGTAACGACGTCGTTTAACTGGTGGCGGACCGACAGAACACACCGAGGAACACCAGTGGTGGTGAAAATGGAGAATCCAAACAACTGGTCAATGGTGGAACTGGAAGAATCTCAATCCGAGGATGATTTCTTAAACGACACCGTTTCAAAAGGAATCCATAACAAAAACGCTAAACAGTTAACATGGGTTTTACTTTTGAAAGCTCACCGTGCCGCCGGTTGTATCACCTCCATTGGTCCGGCTACATTCTTCCTCGCCTCCGCCGTCCGCCGTCGTCTCTCCTCCGGCCAAACCGACACTCAAAAAAACACAAAAACAAGACGATTTTATTCTTGTATAAAAATCTTTCTTTGGGTCTCGATATTACTCTTAGGGTTTGAGTTAGCTGCTTATTTCAAAACATGGCATTTCGGAGCTCCGGATTTAAAGGGGTTGTTTCATTCGGTTTATTCTAGATGGGTTTTAATCCGGGTCGGGTATCTTGCTCCACCGCTTCAGTTGTTAACAAATGCTTGTATCTATCTGTTTCTTGTACAAAGTTTGGATAGATTAGTACTATGTTTGGGTTGTTTTTGGATCCGTTTCAACAAGATCAAACCCGTTCCTAAACAGATATTACCCGATCTTGAATCCGGGGACATTGATGGCTTTTTTCCTATGGTTCTTGTTCAGATCCCCATGTGTAATGAGAGAGAGGTAATTTTTATTTACCCATTTACCAATTTGGGCAAAAAAAAAATTGACATTTTTTACTTGGGTGTTGAGTAATTTTGAAATTTTTAGTTACCCATATGCTAAATTGAGTAAAAAATTGAATTTTTTGTAGTTGGGTATGTAGTAAATTATGAAATTTTCACTTACCCTTATGCTAAATTGTGTAAAATTTGAATTTTTTTACTTACCCTAATGATAAATTGGAGAAAATAATTTAATTTTTTAGTTGGGTATTACGTAAAATTTGGAAATTTTCACTTACCCATATGCTAAATTGTGTAAAAATTGAATTTTTTTTAGTTGGGTATTGAGTAAAGTTTGAAATTTCTAGTTACCCATATGCTAAATTGTGTAAATATTTGCATTTTTTTGGTTGTGTATTCAACAAGTTTTGATTTTTCCACATACGTATTTTCGATTTTGTTTTATTTGTGTTAAAGCTTGAATCCTTTCAACATTTTATAAATTTTGAGGTACCCATTAGTGAATTTGTTTCTGTTTGTGTTGAAATCTTCGATACTTTCATTTTATGTTCGGATAATTTATGTTGAAATTGTTGGCTTTATTAGGTGTACCAGCAATCGATTGGAGCGGTGTGCAATTTGAAGTGGCCGAAATCAAAGATTTTAATACAAGTTTTGGATGATTCTGATGACCCCACAACTCAATTGTTGATCAAAGATGAGGTTCATAAATGGAAAACCGATGGTGTGAATATTATTTACCGCCATAGAGTGCTAAGAGACGGGTATAAAGCCGGTAATCTCAAGTCTGCTATGAATTGCAGTTATGTTAAAGATTATGAATTTGTTGCCATCTTTGATGCTGATTTCCAACCTAATCCCGATTTCCTCATGAAAACCGTTCCACATTTTAAGGTACTATTTTTGTTTCTTTTATTTTCTCTGTGTTTGTTTGTATGATATCTGTCGATTTGAGTGAAAATTTGACTGATAATTGTAGGATAATGAGGAATTGGCATTGGTGCAAGCGAGGTGGTCATTTGTAAACAGAGATGAGAATTTGCTAACTAGGTTGCAACATGTTAACTTAGCGTTCCATTTTGAAGTTGAACAACAAGTGAACGGGATTTTCTTGAATTTTTTCGGGTTCAATGGGACTGCGGGAGTGTGGAGGATTAAAGCTTTGGAGGATTCCGGTGGGTGGTTAGAGAGAACCACCGTGGAGGACATGGACATTGCTGTTAGAGCTCATCTTCATGGATGGAAAATGGTCTTTCTCAATGATGTTGAGGTAATTAAAAAAGAAACTTCACCGCTTATTTCTTCATTTTGAGTTTGTTTATTGTTTGGTAATTTTGAAAAATAATGTTTTTTTGTTTTGTTTTTTCAGTGCCAGTGTGAATTGCCCGAATCATATGAAGCTTACAGGAAGCAACAACATAGATGGCATTCTGGGCCGATGCAATTGTTTAGACTCTGCTTGCCTGATATCATTAAATCAAAGGTAAAACTTAAAAAGTCTAGTATATTTACGTTGAGCGTTTTTGGATTTTGCATTTTGAAAATGATTATCCGATTATTGCCACGTAAACTTGCAATAAACAGCTATTAATATTTGAATAAACAGAAAGTGCTTTTAGTTTTATAAATCCGTTTTGTTTAATCATGTTGTCTCAACAAAAGAAAAATAATAAATGACATAATTATCCCCTTCTTTTATCTTCAAACTCGTCCGAACACCATCTCCCACAGCTCGTGTAATTAGAGCTAATTATGTCATGATCACATAATCACTTTCAGAATTCCCATCCAAACTCTTTAATGGAGGAAATGATTTTTATTGATTTCTTTTAGAAACTTTACTTATATTATATAATTATTACAACTTTAGATTAAGCCAAACACCATCTCATATAGCTCGTTCTATTAGAGCTGATTATCTAATAATTACTTTCAAAGTGAACATTAAACTTTGCATATTATTGTACGCTCCTTAATTCGTCTCACTAATCATATTGTTGGTTTGTTGTATATGCAGATTAGCATCTGGAAGAAACTAAACATGATATTCCTTTTCTTTCTGTTAAGAAAACTCATCCTACCATTTTACTCTTTCACCCTATTTTGCGTAATCCTCCCAATGACAATGTTTGTACCCGAGGCAACTCTCCCGACTTGGGTTGTTTGTTACATCCCTGCCACCATGTCGTTTCTTAACATCCTTCCATCTCCAAAATCCTTTCCCTTTCTAGTCCCTTACCTCCTTTTTGAAAACACAATGTCGGTAACTAAATTTAACGCCATGATATCAGGCCTTTTCCAACTAGGCAGTGCCTACGAGTGGGTTGTCACCAAGAAATCTGGCCGCTCCTCTGAAGGTGATCTTGCGTCATTAACTGAAAAAGAACCAAAAGAAGAGATTCAAAGAGGCGGGTCGGAGTCTGATCTGGAGAAGTTGGTGGAAGAAGAAACGAAAGCGAAAGAAAAAAAGATTAAAAACAAGAAGCATAATAGGATATATACAAAGGAGTTGATGCTGGCTTTTCTGCTATTAACAGCTTCTGCTAGAAGTCTTTTATCCGCTCAGGGAATCCATTTCTACTTCTTGCTGTTTCAAGGATTGTCGTTTTTACTCGTTGGTTTTGACTTGATCGGTGAGCAGATTTCATCATGAAAAACATATAGTTTAATTGTACACGAAACATGGTTTTTTAGTAGATATTCTTGAACCCGATACCAGACCAGTTAAACGTGTATTCCACGGTACGAGGTAGTGTAACTTGTATTGTGGATTTGTTTTGCTGTTTTTTCTATTTGTTTTGGTCAATTCTTTTGTATGAAGTGGTTAATATGTTTAGCTGAATCTTTGAACATGGGAGGTTTCCGTACTTAGTGCTAGCGCGGTGTATATTTTTTAGGTGTTGCTCTTTGTTAATTAAAATTCTTTTACTGTTTTTCTTTTTTTTTTTCTTAATAATAAGCTTATTTTCTTCATGATTTTGTCTGCCAACAAATGTAGCTGATTTTATGGTGGGTGGTTATTTTGTTAACATGATGATTGACATGAAAGGGAAGTTGTGAACACCAAAATCATGCCTCTTGTCTTTTTGATGATGTAAGGTATTTTATTTATTTAATTTTATATCTTTGTAGAATGTCCAAAGTAACATCATTAGAGCACTAGGAGTAAGATAGTTGTGGAGCTCGTTCTCCACCTACAATGAGTGACCACATTCGTTATCATTTCGCCTAGCTCCTTGTGGCCTTTCGTCAAGATTCTAACGAGCTCATGTGCTTTTTTTTTCTTTCCTTTTTTAAAAAAATTTAAAGGCCAAAAGTCTTGTTCTTCAACAGTTCATCTTAATTAATAGAGAGGTATATTGTATTTATATGCACCCAGGAGTCATGACCATTGGGCTATTGTTCCAATGGTACCCATCTTCGTGAAATAAGGCCATAACGTCAATTAGTCAGATTTTTGAATAAGGTTATAAGATTGAGTCTCGGCTCGGCTTCTTTAGTTAGTGTCCCACTAAATTAGGAGAGTTGCCTGGAGTCATCCTTATGGGATCGATAATAACGGATGCCAAAAACACCGGAGATCAGACAATATCGGAATATTTTCTCCAATCTACACCTGTATGGTGTTAGGAAAACATAAATAATTTTATGGCGCTTGCTGCCATAACACACTTCCACTATGGCGTTATGGGGGCGAAACGGTCTATGTCATAACGCCCCATTAAAATCCTCTTATCTCCACTATGTACATTAAACTTTATGCTAGGTTTAACACCCTATTAAACAATATGTACATTAAACTTTATGCTAGTTTTATTAAACTTCATGCTAGTTTAACGCCCCATTAAACAGTATGTACATTTTTTTTTCTGTTGAAACTATCGTCTTCTCAAGAAGTGTTCTCGGCCAGTTGCTCATATTGGCAAATTAATCATTAACATGGTTCGTGCAAAGATATCAGGTCTACGGTTTAAGGATGTAGTTAGAGAAATGGAAGTCTACGGAGTATGGAACATAGATGCAACGTAGTTTGATTGCTGATTGATGCAGAGGACTTATTAGTTTTCTGTATTTGGTTCGTTTGGTAGGTTTTGCTCTCTGGTTTGTTTAGTTCTAGGGCATGTCTCTTGTTTGTTTAGCTCTCAGGTTTTTTTCTACATTAAATTGATATTAATTTCAATGTTAAACCAAGTACAGTATTTCAATTATTGTTTTTTACAAATTACATTTTATATAAATCTAAGAATAAATTAGAATTATATATATTACTAATTATTATAAAAATGGCTAGGTTAACTTATTATTAATAATTTAAAATTAACAACAATTTTTAAGATTACTAACATATTACGACCATATTCTTAAAACGAGTAGGTTAACTTTTTATTAAAATATAAATTTTTAAGATTACTAACATATAATAATATTTAAAAATTAATACAATTTTTAAGATTACTAACATATAAGTAAACTTAGTACAAATTCTCAAGTTTTTTTTTATAAATTTTTTATAATTTTTATGTTAGATATTTTGTAAAAATATAATACTTAAAATTTGATGTGATAAATGGTACTCCGTATTACACTAAAATAGGGATTAAATCGGTAAACGAATAGAATTACATCAAACATCTACGGAGTATATCATTGTGATGTCTACATTGAACATCTACCGAGTATATCATTGTGATGTCTACATTGAACACGTTCTACAATGTTACATCATTTTAATATTTTGGTACGTAGATTGAAGAAAGCCTACTTCAAATCATGAATAAATATATGGCGTAGTTATAGAAGTCGGTAACTCTCTAATTACTAGTATAGCACCAACACTATGTTGTAGTGTATGATCGGTGGTGTTGTTGGTCGATGATGGGAGTTGACGACGATGGTGATACTGATGGTTTTGTTTGTATTTTTAAGTTTGGTTGTTTGTTTCGAAAGAAGAAAAATGACATGCAAATAAAAAACAAAACTAAGTGAAGTGTTTTATTATTAGGTTAAAAGGATAATTTGTTATATTTTTTTTATGATTCGTTGTAGCTGGAGGCCGGAGCTTTTGTTTCGACGCTTTAGGTTTTCAAAAACATCAAACTCTTTCATTTGAGCATTTTTCTTTCTAGATAAAAGCCTAAAGCTCTCATTACCGGAAAATGCCATATTTAAAAGAATATTTTACTTTTGAAAATAAAAGCTTATCGCCTATAAAAGCTTCGTACCAAACACACGCACATATCCACCTCAATCAAGGCATTTATAGGAAATAGAACATCACGCTACTTCCAATCAAATCTATTTGAAGGTGCCCGGAGACAGAGGGGAAACAAAGGACCGGCAGGGATGTGCATCCTATCCTATAATAAGCAAATCGATGTTTCTCAAGAAACTTTGCCAAGTTCTCTATATTAGACTACGAGACTGATCTACACTCGGCTCCCAATCAATATATCTTATTGTTTCATTCGAGTCATGGTGATGTACAAAAGTTGTAAAATATGATAATCCGTCATGTCATATGCAAACCTTGAACTCTTAATCTTTGGCTTCATGTAAACATTGGTACCGTTATCTTTCAACTTATCAAACGTTGTATAAAAAAAAATATATTAACATTTTAAAGAAACAAAAAACCTATTTATCATAGTTATGTTAGAATTCCTGTCATTGCAAAGATGAAGAACACAAAAAACAAAAACCTTCATTCTCTAACCAAAATAATTTCTTAACAAATAACATCTTTTTTTTTCTAACAAACAACACTCTTTACAGCAAAGTTTTCCTTTCAACTGTTTAATCCCGGAAAAAAACCCGCACACATAACATCTTTTCAAGCCAAGTCCCGGTAATTTTTTTTTTCTTTTTTTTTTCTTCCCTTTTTTTTATGTCCGTTTCCATATACATGGCTTGTAAAATGTAACAAGTAATCTTCTGTTAAAAATCGAAGAACAAACAGTTAGGGGAACCTTTGAAAACTTGCTCATCTCACTCTTTCTTTCTTTTAATTTTCTTTCATACTCGACCTCCTGACAATAGTTTTCGTTAGAAGAAAGTTTAATCACTTCGTCATGGTTCCAGTTTTTAAAGATCCATCTTTGCTCGTCCTGCTAAACACAAAACACTACTTGTGGTTAGAGAAAAATATCATTTCCGTTATAGGGTAAGAAAGATACGTTAAGAAATTACCGTTTGGTCCAAGATTGTTGATGCCAGTATTAGCATCAAATCCCATCTGGAGAAGATTGTGAAGATCGTTATCCCATACAGGCTGTAAAGATTACAATAACTCATTAGAATATGCCTTTGTGTACAGTTAACCAAATAATACTATTCTTCAAATGACCGCGTAACAGAAAATAGCTGAAACTAATGGTATAGATAGATATTACCTGAGGATGGTGAGGATGCAATGGCGGGGTTGTAGTTGGAATACCAGACATGTTCCCATGTGGATAAGAATGGGATGAGCTTAATGCCGGCCCAAATCCAAAAGCCGGATTCGAATTGTTGCCCCGTGAATGAAGAATCTAAACATATATACACAAAAGTTAAAAAGACGAATCAATTCTAATTTTACTCATCTGTTACATTTTGTCCATTTGGTGGGTCTCATTTTCCTTTCTCCTTATGCCATTAATGGAAAATTTAACCATAAAAAGGAACCGAGCAAGATTAGTAGATGAGGGTACTTTTTATGAGTTAGGAGGAACTTACATCTTTGAACATAAGGCGGTCAATGTCAACGTTCAGTTCTGGATTCACTGTCGCTAGTTTCATTGATAGAAACTGCAAGGAAAATGAAATCATGCAGACTTGTGTTCAAAATACCGTTCACAAAAAGCATAAGCAAATCCAAATACCATTTACTACAGCGGATTATTTGATTATGATTTTTCACTTATATAATCACTTTCAAAATGCACATCCAAACACTCCCTAAGTAGAGATATTGCTCAAATTCAAAGCAAAGGCGTTAAATTTAAGTCTTAGGTTGATTAAAAGATAATGTATCAGTATCGAATGTCATTAAAAGCGGCTGAATTATTGTTAAATAAAAGACGAAATATCACCCAAGGTTTATATGGTTCACCCAATAGGACAAACATCTACAACGACACTACTACAACTAGTTAGCCATTTATGACTCGGAAAGGAACGAAAGTTAACATACCTCAACCTGTTGTTGAAGAGACTGAACATAGTTGATAATCTCATCAAGCATTACCGCTTTTCCAGTAATCTGTACCAAAATTAATAAACAACAATCAAAACCTCAATCAAACACAAATTAGATAAATAAATATACTTGAAATCGGTTACTGTCGAATTTACTTTATTGCAGCCAGGAACGAGATCTTGAAGCAATTTCATTCTCTCACTGATTCGTTCTCTTCTAACCTGAATAAACCACCAACCTCTATAACCATTCCAAAATAAGACACACAAATTCAAAATTCACAACACAAATCATACCCTTTCTGCAAGGCTGTGACTATTTGTAGCTTGACCTCTTTTCGCTCTCATATGAACATAATCGTCTTTAGTATCGGAACTGTCTTTAGTTTGTTTTACCATTTGTTTGCCTCTTGAATCAGTTCTCTGTTTCTTTTCTTCTTTCTCAGAAGTATTATCACCAGACATCCCATCTTTTCTTTCGTCTCTTTCACCGTTCTACGCATTTATCAAAAACACATTCAAACATTATCAAGATTATTTTTTGTTTACAAAAGTCACATACAACACAAAAACAGATATTTATGAAAAACACAAATTAATATGAAAAACAGACATTAAGGTTCGATTCCCACCGGCTACATTCTTGCTCAGAACATTTACTGGCCCAAATGAGTCATTTACCAAAAACAAGATTCATTTATACAGAAGCCCCAACACTTAACAATTCACATTCACAAAAACATACATTTATCAAAAACAAAAATTAATATGATCAAGATTCAACAAAGTTGAGAGGTCTAAAGTTCGATTACCACCAGTTACATTTTTGTTGGGGACATTTACCGGCTCAAAATGAGTCATTTACCAAAAAACAAGATTCATTTTTATACGGAAGCCCCAACACTTAACAATTCACAAAAACATACATTTATCAAAAACAATATTAATATGATCAAGATTCAACAAAGTTGAGAGGTCTAAAGTTCGATTAACACTGGCTACATTCTTGTTGGCGACATTTACCGGCTCAAAATGAGTCACTTACCAAAAACAAGATTCATTTTTATACACAAGCCCCAACATTAACAATTAAAGTAAATACATTTATCAAATACAAACAAGATCAAGATTCAAACAATACCATAGTAACGGGATTAAAGCGTCTCTTATCGCGGCTATTAGGCGAAGACGAAACTCCAGATTCAGTATTAAGATTACCAAAAGGAGCAACCATATCAGTAAAACTCCCACTACCAAAAGAAGCCCCAAGTTTAGGAACCAAATCCGCAGCAGACTGATAAACAGGATAAGCCGATGAGGATCCACCAAAGTTCTCAAGTGGATCCCAAGCCGATCCGAAAAGATTAGCAGACCCACTTGAAGATTTGTTATTAAACATGGATCCTGAACTCATTTCACTTCTAAATTGAAAACCCATATCACTATCATTATTATTATTATCATCTTCAGAAGAAACCATATCTTAAAATCAAATCAAAACTTACTGTAAGATTAAAAAGAAAGAATAATATTATAGACAAGTATATAAAAAGGGTAAAGTTAAAAGTAGGGTTTGACCAAAAATGGTGTTAGGGTTAGGTTTACTCATATCTTGCAAGACTAAACAAGGAACAAAATGGCAGCTTTACAGAACAAAAGAAAATAAAATAAAATCTTCACAAACACCCTTCAAAAAATGCCATGCCATGCCATGATGATGATGATGATCTCAAATCTATAAAAATACTTTCAGACCATAAAGTAAAAGTAAGTGTAAAGAAAGAAAGAAAGATTGAGTGAATAGACACTAGTTGTTGGTTACTAACTTACAGCTGCTTCCTGTAACTCATTACTTAAAAAAATAAAGTAGATTCCTTTTTTTTTTTTTTATAAAAAATGTATTTATATATCACAAGATTCCTTACCTAAATATAAATAAATGGCTTGTTTTTTATGCTATTTTGAAGGTGTAAATGGTAGATTGGAATAGTAAGAAAGGGAGGAATTGCAGACCAAAGATTGTTAGACAGTTAAAAGAAGAATCCAATTCCTACTTTTACAGATTCAAGACAAAACCTATTAAGCAACCTACACTCTAGACTCTACTTAGACTGCCTGTGCTTATTTTGGAAATAAATATTACTAATTGTTGTTTTTCAGAATTATTTTCCAGGTTTGTAATTATGAAAAAACCCATCAAATATTTGAGATTAAGGACAATTAGTTAAAAAATACTCTATTTTTATTTTTTTTATTATTAAAATTGTAAGCAAATTACATGTGATTTTAGTAGTATTATATGTCAAATATGATGTGTGTTTTTTGTTTCAGTTGAATTATTAATCATACAACGTTTCTAAAGAACAAAGAACACGGTTTGAAAATAGTTTCTCTTGATATCCCTTGGGTTACAAATGCATAGTTTACTTCGAACTAATTACTTATGATTGTGGGATTTTACTTTACCTCAAATCCTTTTAAATTTGCGATCCTAATCTCTATATTTATGGTTGTTAGAATCTTAACTGTTTGTACAAATCTCTAAATAGGAATTTTTTATTGAACACAAACGAGGTGTATATCAAGCCATTATCTAACTTCTCTGTGATGAAATACCTATCACGGATTTACGGTGAACGAGGTTGTAAGTGATTGTTGATTCATTATCGCAATAGAGCTTCATAGGACATTCCCACTCAATTTCAAGATCGACTAAGATGATTTTTAACCAAAGCAACTCACATATACCTTGTGCCATTGTATGAAATTCTGCTTCAGTGCTCGAACGTGTTACCACTTTTCCCCCCCTATGTAATAAGATTAGCTCCAAAGAAGGTACAATACCCTGATATGCATCTCCAATCAGTAACCGAATCGACATAGTCAACTTATGTCTATTTGCTTCAAGGTTTGTGCTTCCTTTACTTTTAAACAAAATTTCTCTTCTTGGTATTCGTTGGTATTCGTTTAAGGTAATGCAAAATTATGGACTTCTCTTGGATCATGCATAAATTGACTAACTACATAAGCTATTCGGGTTTCGTATGGCTAAATGAATAAGACGTCCAACAAATCGTGTTTCTCTATACAAACATCTTCCTCGGCTTTTCCCAACTTTCGATTAATTTGGATCAATGAATGTACTTACATATTTACACCAAGTTGTACATGTTTCTTTGGGCTATTTCATAAAATATTTTTGTTATGGTACAAAATTCTCCTTATTGGAGGGAGCCACCTCGATTCAAAGGAAATACTTCAATCTCCCTATGGTTTTGATCTTGAATTCTTTGACCTAACATTTACTCAGAACTTTCTTTTATTCTCATCGTTCCCGGTCAATATGATGTCGTGTTACTCTTAGGGTTTTTACTTGTCTAAAGGCAGAGTTTTTTAATAAATAAAGTGTGATATCCTCGAAAAAATGGCCGGGATGGATTGGATTTTTTTTAGGGAAATGGTATAGCCGGCGTTGGCAACGCCGACTTATGCCATCTGTACCGCCACGTTGGATTTCCACTAGCTTTATCTTCCGGATGCCAAAGGATTTCCACGTCGGGATCCACTCAGTCAAAAGCCGGAGGTGGGAGTGCCGGGTTTTGACCAACTTTCTGCCACCATGCTAGACGCCAAAACTCACCAACCAGTAAGGATGTGACACGTATAAGCCGGAGTTGGCACCTCCGGCTTTTGGTGTCCTTAAATACCGACTGTTTTGATTCTTTCTATCACACAAATATATACACATATCATCTCCTCCCACACATAAACACATATTTCTTTGCTTACAATTTTTTTCTGGTAGTAATGGCGCAATTTGGAGGAAGTTCAACCCCGAGAAACACTACTTTGTTGTTTTTGAAAGACGGTGATCACCATCGTTCGGCTAGTGTGACAACCGTCTAAAAATCAGGAACTCGTTCGGTTATTCTATCGGCGAAATTCTCTAGTTATTCCTTTATCATGTTCACTCGTGTGACAATCGTCCCAAGTTCGGGAAATTCCTCCGATTACTTCCTCGGTTCGAATCTTTTGTTACTCTTTTGGTGTTCGTATTGTTCTAATCTCGTAATTACTTTATCCGTATTTTATTGAATCAAGTGTCGGAATAACTTCCGGAATCAAATTATAAGTCCTAATACCAATAAAAATCACTTTTTGAACTTTCCTAAGTTCATAACTAATCATACTTAAGAACTTTCAATTAACAAAAAGGTCCAACGAAGTAATAACGCAAAAACGAAAAATCTTGAAGCTGAAAAATTGCCCGGTGCGCAGCACCTCATCAAGAGGTGCGCAGCACCTGGCTCCAGATTTTCAAAAATGTTACAAGTTTAGTCCTTTTCTCGTTTTACACACTCACCACCCCATTTGACCAACCACAAACGTCCCTTTACTGCTAAATTGCAGTCCCAATGGCAGATTAATTGCCTTCTCTTTCTCATTTTCATTTCTCATTTTAATTAAATCAAAACACACACTTAAAACACACACATAACTTTCCTCTCAACTTTCTCTCATAAACTCAAGCAAAACCAGAAACATTTCACCAATAAAAATCATTTCCAATCCATACAAATCGATCATATCATCCAAAGAGGCTATAGGAAACAAAGGCTTTCGAGAAGGACCACCGTTGTAAAGATTTTGAAGACCCAAATCCGACCAAAAACCCATCATCCAAGCTTTTGCTCCGGTAGATTACTTTCTTTTTACTGTTTTTACTTATATAATCATTTGCATGTAAGATCTAACGGTTGAAAAACGATTTCTATACAAATCTTTGACTTTTATGGTCAAAAACGTTTTTAACCGAGAAACCCTTTAAACCTACGAATCTGTAAATAAGAACATTTTAGAAACTGTTAAAATGAAGTTTTGGAAGATATTAACCAGTTGCATGTTCAATCTAAACAACAAAAACGTGTAATTGTAAAGATTTATGTCAATTTGTGTACAAAAACGATTTTTATCTAAATAATACTTAGATCTATGATTTTGTGGTTAAAAGTTGTTTAGAATCTGCGAAAACACTATTTTATAAAGTACCTACTGGTTGCATGTCGAAATCCTTAAGTCACAAAACGTTTTTAACAAGAAAAACACAAAACGGGAAACGGACAGCAGCTAGGTGCGCCGCACCTGTGACCAGGTGCGCAGCACCGAGCTGCTGTTCACCCAAAAATCGTCGTTTTTACTCGTTTCAAGTTTACGTGTGCATTCTGGACTTTTACCCTAATTACTGTAGACCGAGATAAATAATATTAATAACATGGGTGAATTACTTTGGACTCTTTGGACCATTCCGGACTATATTATATGTATTATTGTGTTTTAGGTGATTTGTGAACGGAAGTGGTTGTGTAATTTTGGATATGAAATTTGGGCGCGGAAGCGCTGCCCAAATTTCCCTAGAAATTATAAAGCCACTTCAGTAAGCAAAAGCACTTAAGATGTAATAATCAAAAACATTAAACTTTCAAACTAAAATCAACGTTAATCGCTTCGGACCAAATTTTCGGAACAATAATTGGACTTAACCTTCTAATCACAAACAAAGTCACACGATATCTTCTTCACATAAAGAACATAATAAGAAATTAACTTTTTGAATTATATTGGTAATTCTTAGGCATTCCGTGATTCCCGGTTCCGTTTCTACCGACTCCGAGTTACATTCTCTTCGCAAACCGTGAGTTACATCCCCACTATGTTTTATTTTTAATACTTTTCAACATTATTTGGGGGAAGCATAAGATCATGTTTTGTAACTTACAAACACTATTTGCAAATTATTGGTATTTATTGAATCTCGTTCTAAACTTTGAATCTATGAAGCATTTTAACTTAAATCTTACAAACTATCATGCGTAATTGTGTTAATGCCTTAGCAGGATAACTAAACTAGGATGCTTGTTAGTAACCGATCCTTGATGGATATATAAGCCCGTAAGATCTCTTGAATGTTTTTAGTATCCTTAATTAAATGCCCGTTTTTAGTCTCTCTCTCTCTCTTATACACTATTAGCAATAGCCGTTAGTCATATGGGTATCGATACTTAGGAGGGGTCACTCCTTACTCAGGGTTAGCGTCCCAAGTACATGTTACTACCTCACTTATTGAATTACTTACTTAAATGTTTTTGGGCTGCCATCTCGACCATACAATCGGTTTAGTGTATACTTACTACTTATATTATGCCAAGTGATTGATACAAGGTACCTTTAGTTAAGTTAAAACACATATCCCATACGCATATACCTTATTTTAGCGACTGTGTCCGCTTAAACATCATTTTAGCGCCTGATCCCGCTTTTACATTATTTTAGCGATTGTGTCCGCTTAAACATCATTTTAGCGCCTGATCCCGCTTTTACATTATTTTAGCGATTGTGTCCGCTTAAACATCATTTTAGCGCCTGATCCCGCTTTTACATTATTTTAGCGATTGTGTCCGCTTAAACATTATTTTTAGCGCCTGGTTTTTCGCTATCACTACTATGCGAGTTTATTCAATTATCTATTCACTTTACTCGCTTGCTTATAAACTTTTTACCACCTATTCCTATTTTTGGAAACTCTCTCTATTTTAGTAACTTTCTCTTTTTGATAACTTACTATCTTTGGAAATTCTATCAAACTCTAAACTGTAACTCACTGACTACGTTTCGTAGTTGACACTTTATCTTATGTTTCAGGAAATTAATGTAAGCTTATGGAGTGCATGGCAAGGAGGGTCGATATGGTCACGTGAGGCGTTCATTGGGAAAGACCTTCGTATTTTGGGAATTTTTGTTTAAAACTTGTAATTGTATTTTAAGTTAAATCGTGAACTACTTGGTTGTTTTTAAAATGTTGTATCTTGAACCATTTAAAATTTCTTATGGAAATGACTTAAATCGTTTATATTTGCTCATGACCGTGTAATGATATTCCAGCTCTCACGCCCCGTGTTTCCGCTTTAGCGGGGTGTGACAGACTTGGTATCAGAGCACAGGTTGTAGTGAAAACGGTTTTAGAAATTTCTAAAAAGTTTTTGAAACCAAACTATAACCAAGGCTTTTCGGAAAATCATTATGGGTTCAAAACTTTAGTAAATTAATTTTGCGATTGCATGATTATTTTTAACTACGCATGGCCTGGCCACCCCTGCCTAGTTCAAAATGACTTATGCAAGGGCGGAACGTAATTTCTAAAGATAAACGGTTTTGAGTCAAAAACAAAATTCCCGGTCTTATTATTCCCAACCTCACGTGATCGACCCTTACCTGCATTCCTTACATATTTCCTTTAACATTATCTCCTTCTTGTACTTACGAAACTCTTTACGTCGCATATCCGTTATGTCTCAGTCATCACGCTCCCGATCTCCCTCGCGTTCCCGGTCCCAATCCCAGCAGAGATCCGCGTCATCGCATGAGCCTTCCGAGGGCCATACCGCCTCGGAAAGCCTCCGTCACCAAACCACGGACCCCACGGAGGATACCTCCATGGCTGTGTCCAGCAGCATCGGGTCCAGCCCGAGGGCGGTGCAACCACCACCTCTACCGGTACCCGACGCCGCGCCACCACAGCGACGTGGACCACGTGTCGTCACAACGGCACGCAAACAGGTAATCCTTCCAGGCCGACTGCCAGACAGGATGGCAGCTCAGCAGGGTGCCCCCTACCGGCCCCCAGCACCTATTAACCCCTTCCATCACCCGATTCCCGAGGTCCCACGCACCTCGGTAATGGACCACTACTCGTGGGAACGCCAGCTCCAGCGAGAAGAGATGCAGCGCGCCCGCGAAGCCGAAGCTGCAAGGCAACTTATGCCGCAACCTCCCCCACCGACCGCTTTCCTCCATCTCCACCGCGAAGTAAGGGAACTCGCCCAAGAGGCCCGACAGCAGGGCCATCTAATTGGCGAGGTCACCGACGCTGCTCGCCAATTGTCTGAGCAGTCAATGCGAGTCATCGCATCGACTAGGACCACGGCACGGACGGTGCAGCACCTTATCGGTGTGTGTCTAGTGATGGGCACGTTGATGATGGTCATGATGGCCAAGATGTTTATGGAGAGACATCATTAGTCTTTCCTCTATTGTATCGTACCATAGACCGAGTTGTAATTTTCAGTGTATACAACTTCGTGCCATTTTCTTTATTTTCATTATTGTATCGTATTGTACCTTTCTATTTCAAACTTTGTACCCAACTCTCTTAATTAATGAATGAAGTTTCGTTTATTATTATCTATTGTTACTTGTCTCGTGAATCTTATACTGTGTGAACCACTTCTTGCATGTGAATCCGAACTGTGTAAACCTCTTGGAATCTTGTGGTGCACATATCACCTATTCTGTTATATCACTCTTGCGTAATAGTTAGCTTGTTCATTTGAAGGAACTCATGTCATATTCGCTTCGTGCGTACTAAACCGAACTTCTTGTCTGTTGTAGAACCATGGCGCCCTCGCGCTTGGATGCCAACACCCTCGCCGATCAGGTCACGACTCAGCTCAACGCATCAATACCTGAGTTGATCGCTCAAGTAATCGCCGGAATTAACGAGAGAATCTTCGGGGATGTGAACCCCTACGCCTCTCACTCAGAAACCAATGTCGGTAACTCTCCTACCCTTCCAGCCACCGTGAAGCTTGAGAAAGAAGGAGGCTCCCAAATCAATAGCCCCCATTCCTTTCCAGTCCCTGTCCCTCGAAAGAAGGAAAGAAACGAAAGACCAGCTACCAACCAATAGTGAACAACCGCAACAAGATGACCGGCCATCAGACGCCAAGGATACGCTGATCGCACCCCAAGTGCGACAAGTGTTACCTACACCACTTTGGCGGATGCCCCTCTTGTTTCTTGTGCCACCAAACCGACACCTCTACCGACGTTGCCGCAAGTATGCGCCGAATCAAGGGAAGGAAGTGGATTATTCCTCACTCCGGGAGCAACGGACACCCCAGTGTTAGCTGTCCCGTATCCCAAGTAGCAGAAGCTTTCGGTACACTCACCATCAATGCCAAAGAGTCGAAGCAGGACTCGGCCCCGCAGGTAAACCCCCTAGTAAACCACT
>CAJVGC010000001.1:27895861-27916715 GCA_910822075.1 Senecio squalidus | reverse complement strand
GGCCATTATCAGCGCTCCCATGGCCCAGATGACGTAGATAAGGGTTTGTACAGTCCGGGCGGTGGTTTGGGCCGACGCGATGATCCGGATTGCCTGTTCTGCCAGCTTGTGGGTTTCGTCGGAGGCTTCGAATAGGTGAAGGGCCTGCTGTTGAGTTTCGCCTGCAATTCTCTGAACCTCGTGGAATATACTGCGGAATGCCTCGGGTGGAGGAAGTCGGAGGTTAGGTGGTACTCCGGATGAAGGTGATCCGGCCCCTCGGACACGACGCGCGTCCTCTAGGAACTGGCGTTCCCATGGATAGACTTCCATAACTGGAGGGTGTCCGGCTGGGTCGTACGGGTCCACGGATGGCTGGCGAGGTGCAGGTTGGAACGATCCCGATTGTCGAAAAGGTGTCGCAATAGGTGTCGCACGAGAGGGTGGTAACACAGTCCTCGGGCTAGACCCGTTGCCGCTGCTAATAGTCGTGGAGGTATCTTCGGTTGGTAGAGACGATTGAGACATGACAATCTGAGACGTAGAAAGTTTCGTGAGTAATAGAGAACGCAAAGAAAAGATAAAGGAAATGTGTAATGAAATGCATGTACGGGTCAGTCGCGTGAGAATCGGGAAAAGACAGTGCCGGGAATTTTGACTCAAAACCGTTAACATTAGTAATTACGTTTCGTCTTTGCATAATCATTTTGAACTAGCAGGGGTGATCAGCCATGCGTAGTTAAATTATAAACATGCAACCACGAATTAATTCTCTAAAGGTTAGACCCATAACGATTTTCCGAAAAGCTTGGTGATAAGTTTTGTTTCGAAAATTTTTGAAAAATTTTTAAAACCGTTTTTTCTCTAGAACATGTGCTCTGATACCAAGTCTGTCACACCCCGCTAAAGCGGAAACACGGGAATGTGAAGAGCTGGAAAATCTTTACACAGGTCATATAAAACATAACGGTAAATGAGTCATTCATTAAAATTAAAAGTGTTTAAAACCCGTTCAAACAACCAAGAGACAAATAGTTTAATACATTGACACATAATTAAAATGTTTCATTAAAATTCCCCAAAATAACTGGCCAAGTCTTTTCCACATAAGTTCTCACACCACCGCCTCGACCCGTCCATGCCATGCACCTCAGACTTACACTAATTTCCTGAAACATAAGATAAAGTGTCAACTACGAAAGTAGTGAGTGAGTTACAGTTTAAACAGTTGGCATAAAAAGTATGAGTAAAGTATATGAAGTAAGAGTTTTCCCATAAGGGAGGTTAGCGGAGAAAAGTCGCTTAAAAAGTTTATATACTTGTAAAGTTTAAGTAACGGGCGAATTGTGCCCTAACTTGTAAAGACTAAATAGAATCAAATTTAGTCACATAGTAGAAGCGGATAAGAATCGCTAAAAATTTATAAGTTTATGCGTAAGTAACTAAATAGATTTCTTGTATCAACCACTTGGCACCTATAACTTAAGTGTTCACACTAATCCGATTATCAACCGTGCGGCCCCAACTTCCCGCCTCTCAAACGGGAAATTAAAGAAATTCAGTAAATATGTACTTAGACTGCCATCTAAGCAAGGAACGGTTCTTTCCTAAGTATCGATACCCATAATTACTATACGGCTTAAGTAGTTAATAGTGTGTAAGAGAGAAACTAAAGAATAATTGGGCACTATGTAATTTTGTTTTAAAAGAGAGAGAATCAATATCACTTAAGAACGTGTTATAGTTCCATCAAGGGTCGGTTACGCATACAAGTATCAATAAATAGTTGAGTTAAAGAGACGAAACAATAGTTATAAATAGAGAAAGAAATGTTTTACGCATAAGAAACTAAGTAGACGTTTCAATGTCAAAGTTTTGATAAAGTCAAAGTCAAAGTTTGATGTATTGCAAATTGTTTTATAAAGCATAAAATGCAATTAATCTTATGTTTCCCCCAAATTCATGTAAAATATATAAAACAAGGGGTTGTAACTCACGGATTGCGAAGAGATCGAGAACTTGGAAATTCGGTCGGAATGTGTAAGCCGGGAATCACGGATTGCCTAATAATACCAAGGTAGTTTAATGAGTTGTTATATTATTAGGTTCTTATATAATAATATATGTAAGATGTCATTAAAGTGTAAGTGTCAAATTTAAGTATCGTCAAAATAGTCCAAAAAGGTAATTGTCACGTTTGTGTCCGAAAGTTTGATTTAACGTTTTAGGTTATTATATATTAAGTGCTTTTGCTCGCTGAGGTGATTTACAATTTCTGAGGAAATTTGGGCAGCGCTTCCGCGCCCAAATTTCATACCCAAAAATTGTAAATCAATTCCGCTCACAAATCACCTAAAATACAATAATACATATATTATAGCTTATGATAGTCCAAATAGTCCAACACAAGGCACTTTTATTATTGATTTCATTTATCTCAGTCCCCTCATGATTTTGGTAAAAGTCCAGAATGTAGCATGTTCTAAAAACGAGTAAAACGACGAGTTTTCGGAGAGACAGCAGCCCGGTGCGCAGCACCTGTCAGGGGGTGATGCGCACCTCTTGCTGTTTCCCCGTTTTTGTGATTTCTTTTGTTAAAAACGTATTTTCACCCATGGATTTCGACATGCAACCGGTTAAAACTTATTAAAACATCTTTTAACAGTTTTTAAAGAGTATTTGGTTACAAATCCGTGGATCTAAAGAGTATTTATGTTTAAAAACGTTTTTGACCATAAAAAGTCATAGATTTATGCAAAAATAGATTTTTAACCGTTAGATCTTACATGCAATTTAATATTTATGTAAGAATAGTAAAAATAAAGAAATCTACCGGAGGAAAAGCTTGGATGATGAGTTTTGGTCGGAATCTAGCTCCAAAAATCTTTACAACCGTGGTCCTTTTTAAAAATAACAACACCTCCGAGCTTCTCTTGAGGTTTGGATCGATTTGTATGGTCTAAATATGGGTTTTGATGGTGAAATGTTCCTGGTGTTCTTGAGTTTTTAGGGAGAAAATAGAGAGAATAGTGTGTGTGTGTGTTTTTAGTTTTTGCTAAAATGAATAAGAAAATGAAATGAAAAATGAAAAGTGGTAAAGTACTGACCTTGGGACTGTTGTAGGCAGTAATGAGGTCGTTTTCTATTGGCCAAAATGGGTGGTGGGTTGTAAAAACGAGTAAAGGACTAAAGTTGTAACATTTTTGAATTTCTGGCGCGAGGTGCTGCACACCACTGCACTAGGTGCGGCGCACCGGGCCATTTTTGGCCTTTTCGAAATTTTCGTTTTTGCGTTATTGCTTCGTTGGACCTTTTTGTTAATTATAAGTTATTAGTTATGATAAGTAATGAACTTAGGGAAGTTCAATGGGTGTTTTCTTGGTATTAGGACTTAAAATTTTGATTCCGGAAGTTATTCTGACACTAGTTCCGACAAAGTATAGACTTAAAAAGTTACGAACCAGAATAAAGCGAACGAGCCAAAAAGTAACTAACGTTTCGAACCGATATAACAACAGAATAAGTACCTGAATTTTGACGGTTGTCACACAGATAGTCGTCCAAATAGTTTAATAGTCAAAAGTCAAAGTTTAATAGGTCGAACGTCAAAGTTTACTAGTCAAAAGTCAAAGTTTAATAAGTCGAACGTCAAAGTTTAATAGTCAAAAGTCAAAGTTTAACAAGTCAAAAGTCAAAGTTTAATAGTCAAAAGTCAAAGTAGTTTAAATAGACCAAAGTCAAAATAGTTTAAATAGACCAAAGTCAAAATAGTTTAAATAGACCAAAGTCAAAATAGTCGTACAAGTTCAATAGTCAAAATAGGTCACAAGTTCAATAAGTCACAATAGTATAAATAGACCAAAGTCAAAATAGTTTAAATAGACCAAAGTCAAAATAGTTTGATACGCAATTTCACATAATGCCATAGTCCAAAACAATTTTGATCTCATGTTTCCCCCAAAAAGCATGTTTAAAAGTAAAAGTATGGAGGGGTGTAACTCACGGTTTGCGAAGAGAGTGAACTCGGAATCGGTCGGAGAACGGAGTCGGGAATCACGGAATGCCTAAGAATACCAAGATTGTCTAAAAGTTAATGTCTTATTAAGTTCTTTTATATAAGAATAGGTAACTTTTGTTTATAATTATGTGTTAAGTCCAATATTATTCCAAAATTTGGCCCGAAGCGATTAACGTTATGTTTTAGTTTGAAAGTTCAAAGTTAACGTTATTGATGTGATAACCATGTTTAGGTTACTGAAATGGTTTAGATTCTCTAGTGAAATTTGGGCAGCGCTTCCGCGACCAAATTTCATGTCCAAAACCTACAACCATTTCCGCTCACAAAACATACATATACACAAAATAACTTCACCACAAGTCCAATAAGTCCAATACAAGTCTTTATTATTATCATTTTTATTCATCTCAGTCTAATAATGTTATTGTCAAAAGTCCAGAATGTGTGTACAAGTTTTAAACGAGTAAAACGACGATTTTCGGGAGAACAGCAGCTCGGTGCTGCGCACCTGGGCACAGGTGCGGCGCACCTAGCTTTTGTCTCTTTCTTGTTTGGTGTTTTTCTTGCTAAAAACGTTTTGTGACACAAGGGTTTCGACATGCAACCAGTAGATAACTTATAAAACATCATTTTTATGGTTTCCAAACAACTTTTGTGGAGAAAGTGATATAAATCTTTATAAAAAAACTCATTTTTATTGTTTAGATCTAACATGCAATTAGCAAAAACAGTAAATAAAGACAGGAGAAAGGTTTCTACCGAAGGAAATTGAATGGATGAAGTTTTTGGTCGGATTTGTGCTTCAAAATCTTTACAAACTTGGTCCTTTTTCGAAATAAATGGCACCTCCTTGCTCCTCAAGATGATACAAACGTTTTCTATGGGTTGAAATGATGTTTTGATGGTGTAAACTTTCTGGAAATGAAGAACACTAGAGAGGTTTTTGAGAGAAATAAGTTGTGTGTGTTTTTATGTGTGTAAAATGATTTAAGAAAATGAAAATGAAAAGAAATAAAAGAGGAGTGTAATGATACACTTTGGGACTGTTGTTTGCAGTAATTAAGTGGGTTAGGTCGAGATGGATTGGCTAAAAGGTTACAAAAACGAGACAAGGACCAAACATGTAAAAATTTTGAATTCTGCAGCTAGGTGTTGCGCACCTAACAAAGGGGTGCGGCGCACCGGGCAGTTTTTCAGCATTTTCAGATTTTTCGTTTTTACGTTATTGCTTCGTTGGACCTTTTTGTTAACTGAAAGTTCTAAATTATGATTAGTTATGAACTTAGGAAAGTTCAATATGTGTTTTCTTGGTATTAGGACTTATAAAATTGATTCCGGAAGTTATTCCGACATTAGTTCCGACAAGGTACCGACTCAACAGTTTCGAACTAGAACAAAGCGAACACGATAAAAGAGTGGCTAATGATTTCGAACCGACATAGCAGCTAAACAAGTACCTAGATTTTTGACGGTTGTCACATTCTCCCCGGGTTGAAAGGAATTTCGTCCCGAAATTTAGCTCGTCCCATGGGGAAGGACTTTGCCGTCGGATCGTAGTGGGTTCTCCTGACGAGTTTTGGTCCATGCGCCTTCACGCGGTAATGGGACTACGTCGGAGGTTCCACTGAACTCATAGATGGGTACGAGGTTCGGTCAATGCTATTTGCCCTTGGAGTCAACAGCCTAAGTGTTTTTAACAAAGAACTTGGTTCGGTAGCGGTTTTGATTTTATTCAGAGGGATATGACTAAGGTCTCATCCGATGAACGCTTTACAAGTGTGAAAAGGGGCACACGAGAATGTTAGGGGACGGTTGAGAAAGTTATAAACGATGAGGGGTCGGATCGGCATATCCCGAGACTTAGATTGAACCGGTGTACTTCGGCTTAGTTTGCCGCGTTTCCTGACGCAGACTGTCCTCCTTCCGTGGCGGTATCATAAGGGATACCCTATTGCCATCCAAGGGATTGAGGTTTTACTTCCAGATGGTCACGCTGCTCCTTGGCCGAGTACGGGAACGTTTCCGGTCCTACGCGAGTAGAGGTAGCCGTGGGACCTTGCAAGTCGTCAATCGTCAGCTCCTAGCCGACAGGGCGGTGTTTGACACTTGCGTCCATGCACAGACTGATGGGTTCACACTTAGTGCTGGCACGGGGTCCGTGACATAAGTGTACCCGATCAAAGACAGACGAAGGGTGAGAGGTAATGAGACATAGTCGCGTTCCTGGCGATTCTCAGGTGGCCACTTCAAGGAGAGAGGGACGTAGATCGACTAATGGTGAGGCGAGTTTCGGTGTCCTGCCTTGACCTCGAGGTAAGTGAAGCACTTGGCGGGGTACAGGGTGGTGTCCTTACACATGTCCGGCCAGAATAGTATTCTCGGGAACTCTTGTTACAGCAGGTCGAATTCCGGATAGAGGGACTAACAATTCAATGGCCCTTGACGGGAATGGATTCACGAATACTTTCGGATTTCGGAACTCATGCCAGGGGCTTGGCGCTACAAGCTACGTTGGCCTGGGTCTGAGTTCCTTCGAGGTTGACCATAGAGTCGGGAAGTGTTCTGCTCGGGGTCAGCGTTCGGACTTGGGGAAATTGGCGTACGGCTCCTGACCTTGGGAGGGTCCTAGGGTGAGCTCGGTATGCTCACAGGATCTTCCTTGAGTAGGTGTGAGTGTTGGCGAGGAGTAAGGTTATCAATCATTCAAGTATGGCCTAAGTACTTTGCTCATTAAGTCCCTGAATACCGGCGATGTGTTGTTTAGACGTACAATCAGAGGGAAAGGCTTGGGTGATTTGCATCGAGTTCGGAACATGCGGTCCTCGCAAGTGTTGGTCAAAATGTCGCGAATCTGGTGATAACTCGGGCGGGGTCGACCTTCGAGAGATGTGTTGCATCCTGCAACTACTCGGACTGATTGTCGATCCTCGGGGATGGTTATCGGTTCACGACGGTCTGCTTGACGAGTTCATGGCGCTTAGCGTACAACGGATGGGTCTGTCTGTCTCTTGATAGGGAAGCTGGACTCCCCGAGTTGACTTGCGCGACAGAGTTAGAGTTGGGAGGTTCCTACAGCGGCTTTGGCCGCCTTAGCATCTCAAATGGTACTAGTTGGTAGGGAGCCTTGGCTATTGGTGCCGTGCTAGGAACAAGGTTTATTTGTAATTTCCGTTCGTCGCTTTCGGCGGTAGTCCGGGCAATTTCCCAGGAAAGCTTTGGATGGTCCTTGACCACAGAGGTGTCTTGGACTCGGCCTTCCTTATATTTATACTCGACTTTGTGAGCGGAGGGTGCGTCGTAGTCCTTCTCAGGATGCTAGTGATTTTATCGGAACGAACGACCTTGACTCAATACTGCGGTGATTGGTCTATTCGACGATAGCGTCGAGGCTTGATGGTTTGATAAGAACTGGGTTGGTGGAGGAATTTTAGACGAACGACGTACTGGGGATCCTAAGTTGGCATTTGAAGGTGCGGCTATTGGATCGTTGGCATATTCGAAAGAAAACTATCCGTAAAGCTTGAGGTCCTAAATGATGAGATGTCCAATCTCTAAGGGCAAGGTTTTCTTCAATTCTTGAATCAAATAGTGCGGAAGGAAAGAGGGTTATCTGACAGGGAACGTACCAGTAGTTGCATTAAGGTCCAGAGAGGTTTCCTTCTCTTGTTCTCTCTTTGCTGGAAAAGAGCAGGGGAGGGAGGTAAGGAGTTAGTTCCAAGGTTCTCGTATTGTCTAGCATCATGATCACGACAATGTCGGGAGAGGTGTCCGATTTTGTTGCACGCGTAGCACGCTGGGCAATCCCCAATGTGATGGCGGTAGCACTTTCCGCACTTGGGGTGCGGTCCAGCATACTCTCGGCGTCTGATGGCGGGCTTCTTGTCGTGGTCGTCCCTTATGGGTTGGTGACTAGCTCTACGCTTCTCACTTTTCCTTTGAGTGACGGGGGCTGGAGGAGAAGGGAGGTTGCTGTCATGATTGATCTCCGAACGAAAGGTGTCGGGGTTATCGCCGCTGAAGATTCTGTCGCTCACTCCGGCGATTACCTGGGCGATCAAGTCAGGTATCGCTGCGTTCATCTGGGCAATGACACTAGCACTCAAGTGCGGTGGTGCCATGATTCTGCAACAGGAAGAATTTAGGTTGGGTTTAGAACGTGTGGATGAGATAAGATAAGAATTAAGATTAAGGTGATCATAGATAGTCATAGCACGAGATTTACACGAATGATCAAGTAGTACACGCAAGATTATGATTTTAAGAGATAGAATCATGGTGTTCGCAACAAGCACAAAGTTCACAAGATACGATAAACCAAATGATAAGAGATAGAAATTTCATAAATAACAAGAAGTTTCGGTACACATGACAAATTTCACTGAGAGAGACATACAAGTACAATACATAGAGGAATAGTAAGTAGTGGCTTAAGTCGTGTAAAATGGGAAAATTACGACTAAGCCGGTACAGTACAAAGAAAAGGGAAAATATGCCTAATAACGCTCTTCCTAGAACATCATGGCGGCGAGAGCTGCGACAAGTGCTCCCATGACTATGCAAGCTCTGACGAGGCACTGGACGGTCCGGGCGGTGGCCTGAGCCGTCAGTATGATCCGCCGGGACTACTGTGCTAGCTCGTTTGCAGCATCGGAGACTTCAAATAAAAGGAGGCCCTGCTCCTGGGCTTCCTCGGCAAGTCCACGGACTTGGCGGTGCAGGTTGAGGAAGGCGTCCGGAGGAAGAGGCTGATGAGTAGGTGGCATCATGGGTCGGGAGGGTCCGGACTCCTGCGCACGCCGTCTTTCCTCAATGAACTGACGATCCCATGCGTAACGCTCCGATATAGGAGTGCGAAAGGCGGGATCGTAGGGGTCCAAGAAAGACTGGGGAGGCGCGGGTCGGAATGGGCCCGACGGCGGATGCATAGGTACTCCAGCATTTGGTCCTCGGGGCTGTGGTGCTGCAACGGGCACCAACCTAGGAGGTGGAAGTACCGTCCTTGGGCTGGACCCATTACTGCTGCTGATGGTCTGGGACGTGTCTTCCGTTGGGTCAGTCGTCTGGTGACGCTGACTTTCGGATGCGGTGTGGCCCTCAGAGGGTTCGTGAGAGGGGGAGGCGGCTCGGGGAAGTGATCGAGTCTGGGATCGAGAGTGCGAGGACTGAGACATGGCGTATCTGCGAATAGGGAGTTACATAAGTACGGGGAAACTAAGAATAGGAAAAACGTAAGTAAAATGCATGCACGGGTCAATCATGTGAGTGTCGGGAATTGACAAGACCGGGAATTTATTGACTCAAAAACCGTTTAACAATAGCCTTTCATTTTCCGTTCTTGCATAATTCATTTTGAACTACGGGTGGTTGATCAAGTCACGCATAGTTGAAAAAAAGTTAATCATGCAATTGCGGAAAATAACATACTAAAGTTTGATCCCGAAAATAACGTTTTCTGAAAAGTCTTGGTTATAGTTTTGGTTTCGAAAACTTTTCGAAAGATTTTAAAACCGTTTCACTATAACCCGTGCTCTGATACCAAGTCTGTCACACCCCGCTAAAGCGGAAACACGGAATGTGAAGAGCAAAGAATCATTTCACGGGTTACACTAAAAATAACGGTTCAAGTCATTAAGATTTAAATTGTAAAGTACAAATCAAAGACACAACCAAGATTCAACATAAGACCATAGTACATAACAAAAATGTTTTTAAATAAAATTCCCAAAATAAGGTCTTCTTCCCAAAATACACTCCACATGATGGACTTGACCCGCCTGAGCAATGCACTTCAAAACTTACGCTTAATTCTTGAAATATGAGATAAAGTGTCAACTACGAAGACGTAGTGAGTGAGTTACAGTTTACGGATTGAAGAAAAGTTCAATTTAAGAGTTCAAGGTCAAAGAATTTCAAGATAAGATTAGATACTTAAAATTCGAAAGTAACTTAATTAAATTTAAGTGCTTAAAATTCAAGAATAACCAAATTTCAAGATAATTTCAAGTACTTTTAGAATAAATTTAAGTAAGATTTACACAAGTTCAAGTACGTCCAAAACAATTTTCAAGTACGACCAAAGTATGTCTAAGTCGAACACACAGTCAAATAATTTAGCGAGTAAAAAGTCATAGTTATTACCTCAGCGGTGGATTAATCCACATGTGCAAGACAGTAAGTAAGTATATGCGTAATATAGACCTATGATCCTCGAGTTGTACCAACCACCAAGCTTAATATACGTAAGATTTAGTCTACACACCAATCCGATTCTAGTCAAGTACCTGCCCACTAGTCAAGTCTACAGTCAGAGTCCGCGAGGACTTAGCAATATGTACCTTGGTCGCTACCCATTGGTAAGGAGTGACCGCTCCTAAGTATCGATACCCATAATATATGCTAACGGCTTGTGTTAATAGTGTGTATAGTCGTCTAAGTAAATCGTGGGACTTTTGCCGAACAGTTTTTAAAAGTCTTTTAGTCTGCACTTACGGCGTTATATTCTCACCTAGGGTTTAGCACCTAATACAACCAAGCTATCAATGTCTATTCAAGTATCCAAAGAGGCAAACCTAGGGAGTCTAAAGTAAGCCAATCCGAACAGTTGATATTATTTACGCATATTAGGCCAAATAGTCGTCCAGATAGTCGTCCAAATAGTTTAATAGTCAAAAGTCAAAGTTTAATAGGTCGAACGTCAAAGTTTATTAGTCAAAAGTCAAAGTTTAATAAGTCGAACGTCAAAGTTTAATAGTCAAAAGTCAAAGTTTAACAAGTCAAAAGTCAAAGTTTAATAGTCAAAAGTCAAAGTAGTTTAAATAGACCAAAGTCAAAATAGTTTAAATAGACCAAAGTCAAAATTAGGAGTGGCAATATGGACGGGTCGGGTCGGGTTAAATAATGGGTCAAAACGGGTTAGGGTTAGAATGGGTTAGGTTCAAAAAGGGTTATAATGTGAAAAGGGTCCAATGGGTTAAGGGTCAAAAGGGTCATGTAGGGTCGGGTCGGGTTGACCCTTTTTTTTAAATGAATAAAATAGTTTTAAAATTTTCAATTTTATTATAATATAAATTTTAAATAACTAATCAACTAAATTAAAAAATATAAAAATAATAATCTAGTAATAAAAAAAAAAAAAAAAAAAACGTAATTTGATAGTGAATTTATATACTAAAAATGAAAACTGAACATTAAAAAAAGAAACATAACTCAAATATACAACTATTTTTATATTACTTTGACAACCAATACAAGGGAATTTTGTTTTTTCTGCATTGAATGTGTACTTTATGCTTATGAACTTGTACATTTTTCAAAAGATTAATTTATATTTAAACAGCTTTTAAAGAAAAATAATTCTATATATTAATATTAAATTATTAATTAAAAAGGTTGCAAAATAAAAGATACCTTCAAACTACAGCTACCTAATATTGCTACTGTTTTTAATTTAATACTATTATTTATTAGAAAAATATTAAAAGATATAAATTTTTTATTTATAAAAAAAATAGTTTCTCTCTCATACTTTGCCTTCTTCTTTCCTGTTAACCACAAAAAAAAAACCTAAGCAGGTCCTTCTCCTCAGGCTGCCGCTGACCTTTTCCAACCTCAACCTTGACCCGTTTGACCCGCCCTTCATACAACAGAAAGGTGTAACATCACCCGTTTGACCCGTTGTTTAAATTTAGAGCTACCCGAATCAACCCATTGTCATTGAAGTTTCACCCATACTGACCCTTTTTGAAAAAACGGGTTAGGATTGCCAATACTAGTCAAAATAGTTTAAATAGACCAAAGTCAAAATAGTCGTACAAGTTCAATAGTCAAAATAAGTCACAAGTTCAATAAGTCACAATAGTTTAAATAGACCAAAGTCAAAATAGTTTAAATAGACCAAAGTCAAAATAGTTTGATACGCAATTTCACATAATGCCATAGTCCAAAACAATTTTGATCTCATGTTTCCCCCAAAAAGCATGTTTAAAAGTAAAAGTAAGGAGGGGTGTAACTCACGGTTTGCGAAGAGAGTGAACTCGGAATCGGTCGGAGAACGGAGTCGGGAATCACGGAATGCCTAAGAATACCAAGATTGTCTAAAAGTTAATGTCTTATTAAGTTCTTATATATAAGAATAGGTAATTTTTGTTTATAATTATGTGTTAAGTCCAATATTATTCCCAAATTTGGCCCGAAGCGATTAACGTTATGTTTTAGTTTGAAAGTTCAAAGTTAACGTTATTGATGTGATAACCATGTTTAGGTTACTGAAATGGTTTAGATTCTCTAGTGAAATTTGGGCAGCGCTTCCGCGCCCAAATTTCATGTCCAAAACCTACAACCATTTCCGCTCACAAAACATACATATACACAAAATAACTTCACCACAAGTCCAATAAGTCCAATACAAGTCTTTATTATTATCATTTTTATTCATCTCAGTCTAATAATGTTATTGTCAAAAGTCCAGAATGTGTGTACAAGTTTTAAACGAGTAAAACGACGATTTTCAGGAGAACAGCAGCTCGGTGCTGCGCACCTGGGCACAGGTGCGGCGCACCTAGCTGATATAAATCTTTATAAAAAACTCATTTTTATTGTTTAGATCTAACATGCAATTAGCAAAAACAGTAAATAAAGACAGGAGAAAGGTTTCTACCGAAGGAAATTGAATGGATGAAGTTTTTTGGTCGGATTTGTGCTTCAAAATCTTTACAAACTTGGTCCTTTTTCGAAATAAATGGCACCTCCTTGCTCCTCAAGATGATTCAAACGTTTTCTATGGGTTGAAATGATGTTTTGATGGTGTAAACTTTCTGGAAATGAAGAACACTAGAGAGGTTTTTGAGAGAAATAAGTTGTGTGTGTTTTTATGTGTGTAAAATGATTTAAGAAAATGAAAATGAAAAGAAATAAAAGAGGAGTGTAATGATGCACTTTGGGACTGTTGTTTGCAGTAATTAAGTGGGTTAGGTCGAGATGGATTGGCTAAAAGGTTACAAAAACGAGACAAGGACCAAACATGTAAAAATTTAGAATTCTGCAGCTAGGTGCTGCGCACCTAACAAAGGGGTGCGGCGCACCGGGCAGTTTTTCAGCATTTTCAGATTTTTCGTTTTTACGTTATTGCTTCGTTGGACCTTTTTGTTAACTGAAAGTTCTAAATTATGATTAGTTATGAACTTAGGAAAGTTCAATATGTGTTTTCTTGGTATTAGGACTTATAAAATTGATTCCGGAAGTTATTCCGACATTAGTTCCGACAAGGTACCGACTCAACAGTTTCGAACTAGAACAAAGCGAACACGATAAAAGAGTGGCTAATGATTTCGAACCGACATAGCAGCTAAACAAGTACCTAGATTTTTGACGGTTGTCACAGGGGGTGTTGCGCACCTCCTTGTTGTTCTTCCTCGTTTTGTGATTTCTTTGCTAAAAACGTTTTGTCACCCATAGATTCCAACATGCAATGAGTTTAAACTTATTAAAACATCTTTTTAACAGTTTATAAAGCATTTTTGGTTACAAAACCGTGGATCTAAAGGTTATTTCGGTTAAAAACGTTTTTGACCATAAAAAGTCATAGATTTGTATAAAAACACATTTTCAACCGTTAGATCTTACATGCAATTGATTATTTGTATAAAAACAGTAAAAAGGAAGAAACCTACCGAAGGAAAAGCTCGGATGATGAGTTTTGGTCGAATTTACGCTCCAAAAACCTTTACAAAACTAGTCCTTTTTCGAAATAACGACACCCCTTACTTCTCTAGATGATTGGGACGATTTGTATGGATTAAAATGGTGTTTATGTTGCTGGAAATCACTGGAACAAGTGGGTTCTAGAGAGAAAAGTTTATGTGTGTGTTTTTTTTGGTTTAGTAAAAGTGAAAATGAAAATGAAATAATATAAATGATGTGAATGGGAAGTTGGGACTGCAACATAGCAGTAATGAGTGCATAAAAATCGAGTTTGATTGGTGGAATTGTTACAAAAACGAGGCAAGGACTAAAAATGTAACATTTTTGAATTCTGGCACTAGGTGATGCGCACCATAGCAGCAGGTGTTGCGCACCTAGCCCAAAAATCAGTATTTTCTGATTTTTTTCGTTTTTACGTTTTTCCTTCGTTGGACCTTTTTGTTAATTGAAAGTTCTTAATTATAATTCGTTATGAAATTAGGAAAGTTCATTATATGTTTTCTTGGTATTAGGACTTATAAAATTTGATTCCGGAAGTTATTCCGACACTGGTTCCGACAAGAACGGACTCAACAATTACGAACTAGAACAAAGCGAACACGATAGAGGAGTAACTAATGTTCTGAACCGATATAGTAACTGAACAAGTACCTGAATTTTAGACGGTTGTCACATTTATTGATTGCTATTATATATGAAGTAAAGTTAGAGTTACTAAGGCAGAAAAGAAAAGTTATACTTTTTAGCCTTGTATTATTTTGTATTTGGAGAAATAGTAGAAGAAAAAAAAAGTTAGCCTTTTGAGCATGTGTACTTACCACGAGAAATATTATATTGTAAGGCATGTACTAGGCTGAACAAGAAAAAAAAGTGAAAAAGAAAAAAATAATCGAAAAAACAGAAAAGCGAAAAAAAATTAGTTGTAGAGTTTAAGAGAAATAGTGTATCTTAAGTCTTGTATTATATACGATATTTGTATATTCAGATAAAAAGTATAAGTTGAAGAAAAATTGAGCAATCCGGTTCGTTAGAGATTCTATTTAGTTCGGATTTAATCTAAGCTTTTTGTATATTTTTATTTAACCCATTTACACTCCATTATATATTTTCACATGCCTTTACATGTATATTATAACCCGAATAAAAGTCCCCGTTTAGTTGTACCTAGACTCTAGTGGTGGAGATTTGATACATTATCAAGCCTATGATAGAATATTCACCATGACTGAGCAATTGAGCGATTCTACAGAGATCTTTTACACACCCTTTTAGATTAGTTTGAGAGACTGTGTGATTTTACTTCCCATAAAAATCGTGAGGTGTTTGGTTATGTTATTTTGGCTTTGATAAATTAATTTTAAAACAGTTTTTGCTTGACGGCAAGCAAAAAGGCAAGTTTGGGGGGATTTGATATCGCATATTTATATAGATATTTATATGCGATATTGTGTCACATTTCATAGTAAACATGATGGATAGGATATGTTTTTACATTTAATCGTGTGGAAAAGTGTTTTTATCTATTTTACAGGTTTACATGATCGGGAAGTGGAAAAGGATGGAGAAATGGACTTAAATGACGAACTGAAGAAGAAAAATGAGGTGGTGATGCTTACCAGTGAAAGAGGTGCTGAGCACCGAGGAGTTTGAGTTGGTTTTGGACACGAAATGGAAAAATGGTCGGTGCTGTGCACCTATGAGGTGGTGCTAAGCACTAGACGCGATTTTCAGCAATTGGAATTTGAGTCGAATACGTTTTCCGCTTTGATTTTGCTTATAAATACAAGACCAAATCGGCCAGAAAATCACACAATTATCATTCTAAAGTCCTGGAGCTGGTGAACACGTTTAGAAGCAAGGATTAAAGCTAGGAAAATCTCTTTTCGGCTAACGGTGATTACGACACGTTCGGCGATTTCTTCGTTTGTTTCTTTTCACTTTTAAAACGTTTTTTAGACTATTTTCCAGTATGATTTTTATAACTTTATTTGCTGTTTTAGACTTGAACATGAGTGGCTAAATTTCCGTTATGCTTGTTTGAACCATGGATCCTATTTGAAGTTTATTTATCGTTATCGATTGTTTATGTTTTTGTGTTTAATCGTTGATCCTTAATTGCTTAAATTTTAGTATATTATCAGAGTTGTTTATATATAATTTGTTTAATCAACATTCTAGGTATTCGGGAGGAATCTAGATCGATTAGATAGGTTGTATGAAATAATCGGTCGGTCTATAATCGGTTTAAAATTACTAGGATTCGGGAGGACTTAGTAATCACAACTTAGGTAATTAAATTTAAGTGAGTAAGTCTATTTGTTAAGATTCAGAAGGACTTGATAATTAGAGGAGTTATTCGGGAGGAAACTCTATAAGATTAAATCACTAAAAACAGACTTGTTGCTTATTGCTTGGTTATTAATAGTTATTACTGTATTCGGGAGGAATGAGGTAATTAAAGATAATTAAAGTTAGTGAAAGATTCGGGAGGACTTTTATTATATCTTAGAAGTTTTGAAAACAATCGATCTCGTAAACTTAAACGGAAAATAGGTGAAGTGTCAAACAAGTATATTTTCTCATTATTTGATTACATCAATTACTCTTTCGATAGATTTTAATTAATCACTTTTTCTTAATTATTTGCAATCTTTTGTTACGATAAAAACCCCCACAAATACTCAGTGTTATTAATTCGAAAACTTAAAACAAATTAGTCCCTGCGAACGAACCTTTACTTGCTTTAAACTATATTATATACGGATAGGTCCACTGCCTAGAAGTGTGTAATTGCGTGAAATAGTAGGTTTAAATTAAGACTAGATTTTACACATCAATATTCAAAATACAACTCATAATAATAAAAATAGAATGGTATAATTATTACCTGCTAGCATGGCAGTGTTGGCTTCGAATAGGTAAATTCCCTAGTAAAACACGCGGTACAATCTGTGGTATTCTCTCCCACGCCCAAATTTGTAGAAAAATTAACGGCCCCTAAATACCTTTCACGGCTTTCTTCTCGGCATCATTACACAATTGTCGATACAAAAATGCCAAGACTGCACTGCCCCAGCTCAATCTACGAGGTTCAGAGAGTTTGTCTAGGTTTTTGAACAAGTTTAGCGAAACATCATTCGACCTTGAATCGCTAAACAGATGACCACCCAAAAGAGCTAAAATATATACTCTAGCTCTTTGTTTATAACTTTCCTTACTCTTCTTGCACCGTTTTTTAAATTCCGCCATTAAAGTACTAATCTTTATTCTTCCAGCTTGAACTTCATCAAGGTGTGGAACAAACCCTAGATAGCCATCACAGTCACTCATCCATTCATCCTGACTTTTGCACTCCCATTCTCCAGACACCACCGGTCCGTCTATCGACAAATCCTATAGAATTTGTGCTTCTCGCATCGTAACAGTAGCTTCAACGACTAGGAAGTGAAATGTATGCGTCTCAGGACGCCACCTTTCAACCAATGTGGTAATTAGAGTGCGGTCAATTTTGTGATAACCGATGCGTAATACACCATCAAAACCCGCACTTATTATCCATTTTCTAACACCTTCTTTAATGTCACCCGTGTGGTCCCAAAGTTCCGCATCACATCTTCTAGCTTTTATTGTTTCTAGAGGATCTTGCTCACCGTTGAATAACCTAGCTGTCACACCCCGCTAAAGCGGAAACACGGGGCGTGAGAGCTGGAATATCATTACACGGTCATGAGCAAATATAAACGATTTAAGTCATTTCCATAAGAAAATTTAAATGGTTCAAGATACAACATTTTAAAAACAACCAAGTAGTTCACGATTTAACTTAAAATACAATTACAAGTTTTAAACAAAAATTCCCAAAATACGAAGGTCTTTCCCAATGAACGCCTCACGTGACCATATCGACCCTCCTTGCCATGCACTCCATAAGCTTACATTAATTTCCTGAAACATAAGATAAAGTGTCAACTACGAAACGTAGTCAGTGAGTTACAGTTTAGAGTTTGATAGAATTTCCAAAGATAGTAAGTTATCAAAAAGAGAAAGTTACTAAAATAGAGAGAGTTTCCAAAAATAGGAATAGGTGGTAAAAAGTTTATAAGCAAGCGAGTAAATTGAATAGATAATTGAATAAACTCGCATAGTAGTGATAGCGAAAAACCAGGCGCTAAAAATAATGTTTAAGCGGACACAATCGCTAAAATAATGTAAGAGCGGGATCAGGCGCTAAAATAATGTTTAAGCGGACACAGTCGCTAAAATAATGTAAGAGCGGGATCAGGCGCTAAAATAATGTTTAAGCGGACACAATCGCTAAAATAATGTAAAAGCGGGATCAGGCGCTAAAATGATGTTTAAGCGGACACAGTCGCTAAAATAAGGTATATGCGTATGGGATATGTGTTTTAACTTAACTAAAGGTACCTTGTATCAATCACTTGGCATAATATAAGTAGTAAGTATACACTAAACCGATTGTATGGTCGAGATGGCAGCCCAAAAACATTTAAGTAAGTAATTCAATAAGTGAGGTAGTAATATGTACTTGGGACGCTAACCCTGAGTAAGGAGTGACCCCTCCTAAGTATCGATACCCATATGACTAACGGCTATTGCTAATAGTGTATAAGAGAGAGAGAGAGACTAAAACGGGCATTTAATTAAGGATACTAAAAACATTCAAGAGATCTTACGGGCTTATATATCCATCAAGGATCGGTTACTAACAAGCATCCTAGTTTAGTTATCCTGCTAAGGCATTAACACAATTACGCATGATAGTTTGTAAGATTTAAGTTAAAATGCTTCATAGATTCAAAGTTTAGAACGAGATTCAATAAATACCAATAATTTGCAAATAGTGTTTGTAAGTTACAAAACATGATCTTATGCTTCCCCCAAATAATGTTGAAAAGTATTAAAAATAAAACATAGTGGGGATGTAACTCACGGTTTGCGAAGAGAATGTAACTCGGAGTCGGTAGAAACGGAACCGGGAATCACGGAATGCCTAAGAATTACCAATATAATTCAAAAAGTTAATTTCTATTATGTTCTTTATGTGAAGAAGATATCGTGTGACTTTGTTTGTGATTAGAAGGTTAAGTCCAATTATTGTTCCGAAAATTTGGTCCGAAGCGATTAACGTTGATTTTAGTTTGAAAGTTTAATGTTTTTGATTATTACATCTTAAGTGCTTTTGCTTACTGAAGTGGCTTTATAATTTCTAGGGAAATTTGGGCAGCGCTTCCGCGCCCAAATTTCATATCCAAAATTACACAACCACTTCCGTTCACAAATCACCTAAAACACAATAATACATATAATATAGTCCGGAATGGTCCAAAGAGTCCAAAGTAATTCACCCATGTTATTAATATTATTTATCTCGGTCTACAGTAATTAGGGTAAAGTCCAGAATGCACACGTAAACTTGAACGAGTAAAAACGACGATTTTTGGGTGAACAGCAGCTCGGTGCTGCGCACCTGGTCACAGGTGCGGCGCACCTAGATGCTGTTCGTTTCCCGTTTTGTGTTTTTCTTGTTAAAAACGTTTTGTGACTTAAGGATTTCGACATGCAACCAGTAGGTACTTTATAAAATAGTGTTTTCGCAGATTCTAAACAACTTTTAACCACAAAATCATAGATCTAAGTATTATTTAGATAAAAATCGTTTTTGTACACAAATTGACATAAATCTTTACAATTACACGTTTTTGTTGTTTAGATTGAACATGCAACTGGTTAATATCTTCCAAAACTTCATTTTAACAGTTTCTAAAATGTTCTTATTTACAGATTCGTAGGTTTAAAGGGTTTCTCGGTTAAAAACGTTTTTGACCATAAAAGTCAAAGATTTGTATAGAAATCGTTTTTCAACCGTTAGATCTTACATGCAAATGATTATATAAGTAAAAACAGTAATTAGAAAGTAATCTACCGGAGCAAAAGCTTGGATGATGGGTTTTTGGTCGGATTTGGGTCTTCAAAATCTTTACAACGGTGGTCCTTTTCGAAAGCTTTTGTTTCCTATAGCCTCTTTGGATGATATGATCGATTTGTATGGATTGGAAATGATTTTTATTGGTGAAATGTTTCTGGTTTTGCTTGAGTTTATGAGAGAAAGTTGAGAGGAAAGTTATGTGTGTGTTTTAAGTGTGTGTTTTGATTTAATTAAAATGAGAAATGAAAATGAGAAAGAGAAGGCAATTAATCTGCCATTGGGACTGCAATTTAGCAGTAAAGGGACGTTTGTGGTTGGTCAAATGGGGGTGGTGAGTGTGTAAACGAGAAAAGGGACTAAACTTGTAACATTTTTGAAAATCTGGAGCAGGTGCTGCGCACCTCTTGATGAGGTCTGGCACCGGGCAATTTTTCAGCTTCAAGATTTTTTCGTTTTTGCGTTATTGCTTCGTTGGACCTTTTTGTTAATTGAAAGTTCTTAAGTATGATTAGTTATGAACTTAGGAAAGTTCAAAAAGTGATTTTTATTGGTATTAGGACTTATAATTTGATTCCGGAAGTTATTCCGACACTTGATTCAATAAAATACGGATAAAGTAATTACGAGATTAGAACAATACGAACACCAAAAGAGTAACAAAAGATTCGAACCGAGGAAGTAATCGGAGGAATTTCCCGAACTTGGGACGATTGTCACACGAGTGAACATGATAAAGGAATAACTAGAGAATTTCGCCGATAGAATAACCGAACGAGTTCCTGATTTTTAGACGGTTGTCACATCATCCCCGGGTTGAAAGAAATTTCGTCCCGAAATTTGACTCGTCACATCAGGTGGGAGTATCCTTGAAAGAAAATGAGAGTACTTATGACGTATCTGGTTTTCACGTTCCCACGTGAATTCGGGACCACGTCGGAAGTTCTAGCGAACTTGACAATAGGAACACTGCTTTGATTGAGTTGCTGGACCTCTCGGTCTACAACTTCGAGCGGTTCCCCAATGAGGTTGGGCTTGCTGTCGATTTTGACCTCGTCGGGTGGGGCGAACGATGGTCTCATCGAATGGGCACTTTTTCAAGTGTGACACATGGAACACGCAATGAGCGTTGGAAAGAACAGGCGGGAGTCAGAGTTGATAAGCTACAGAATCAATGTGCTTGATGACGTCAGACGGTCCGGCGTATCTCGGGC
>CAJVGC010000001.1:27858219-27895761 GCA_910822075.1 Senecio squalidus | reverse complement strand
GTGCGAATTCTGGCTCCGGGAAGTACATTTCCTTGGTCATGTGGTCAACCAAGATGGGATCCATGTGGATCCGGCTAAGATCGAAGCGATCGAGAAATGGCAAGCCCCGACGACTCCTACGGAAATTCGTCAATTCCTAGGGTTAGCTGGCTATTATCGAAGGTTCATCGAGAATTTCTCGAAGATCGCTAAGCCACTCACCAAGCTCACTCAGAAGGATAAGGATTTTGTTTGGGGTACGAAGCAAGAGGAATCCTTCCAGAAACTCAAGTACCAACTTTGTCACGCACCGATTTTGTCCTTACCAGAGGGTACGGATAACTTCGTTGTATTCTGCGATGCATCCCACCAAGGACTTGGGTGTGTCCTTATGCAGAAAGACAAAGTCATCGCCTACGCTTCAAGACAACTCAAGGTTCGCGAACAGAACTACACTACTCACGACCTAGAGCTGGGAGCGGTCGTGTTTGCACTAAAGATCTGGAGACATTACTTGTATGGGACTAAGTGCACGGTTTTCACGGATCACAAGAGTCTTCAACACATCCTAGACCAGAAGATGCTCAACATGAGACAAAGGAGATGGATCGAACTGCTAAGTGACTACGATTGCGAGATCAAGTACCATCCGGGTAAAGCAAACGTAGTAGCAGACGCCCTGAGCCGGAAGGAAAGGGTGAAACCATCTCGAGTTAGAGCATTAGGTATCCAAATTCAGACTAACCTTCAAACGCAAATCGCTGAGGTTCAGCGAGAAGCGTTGAAGCCTGAGAACCTAAAGGGAGAGACCTTGCACAATCATGAGAAGGAGTTCGAACGCAAATCCGACGATATTCACTACTTCAAGGGCCGATTATGGATTTCGAAGTCCGAGGATCTTCGTAAGTTAATTCTGGATGAAGGCCACCGTTCCCGATACTCCATCCACTCCGGTTCAGACAAGTTGTACAAGGATCTTACGTAGTATTATTGGTGGCCGGGAATGAAGAAAGATATCGCCTTGTACGTAGCCAAGTGTCTCACTTGCTCCAAGGTCAAGGCGGAATATCAGAAACCCTCAGGACTACTGCAGCAACCGGAGATTCCTATGTGGAAGTGGGAGCAAATCTCCATGGATTTCATTACCAAGTTACCCCAGATGACAAAGGGTAACGACACAATTTGGGTAATTGTGGACCGTTTGACAAAGTCTGCTCATTTCTTGCCGGTACGAGAAACCCACTCGATGGAGAAATTCGCGCAAATCTACATCAACGAGATCATCTCTCGCCACGGTACACCTCTCTCCATCATTTCTGACAGAGACAGTCAGTTCACGTCTCGCTTTTGGAACGCGCTTCAGAAATCTCTCGGGACGCGACTAGACCTTAGCACAGCTTATCACCCTCAGGCCGATGGTCAAAGCGAGAGGACGATCCAAACGCTTGAGGATATGCTTAGAGCATGCGTAGTTGACTTTGGAGGAAGTTGGGACACACATCTTCCATTGGTCGAGTTTTCGTACAACAAAATCTACCACGCTAGCATTAAGGGTGCTCCGTTCGAGGCTTTATATGGACGCAAGTGCCGATCGCCGCTTTGTTGGCTAGAAGCGGGTGATCGACAGCGCACAAGGATCGACATTGTTCAAGAAACCATCGACAAGATCACCACCATCAGGGAGCGACTGAAGACGTCCCGTACTCGGCAGAAGAGCTACGCCGATAACCGAAGGAAACCCCTCGAGTTCCAGGTCGGCGATCGTGTACTTCTCAAAGTATCGCCATGGAAAGGGGTAGTTCGTTTCGGGAAACGCGGCAAGCTAAGCCCGAGGTACACCGGACCGTTTGAAGTCATCGAACGTATTGGTCCAGTAGCTTATCGACTTCAACTTCCGCCAGTTCTTTCCAATGTTCATAACGTGTTCCATGTCTCGCACTTGAAAAAGTGCCTATCTGATGAGACCATCGTCATCCCGCTCGACGAGGTCAAGATCGACAACAAGCTCAATTTCATCTAGGAACCGCTTTAAGTTTTAGATCGAGAGGTCAAGCAACTCAGAAAAAGTCGTGTTCCTATTGTCAAGGTTCGTTGGAACTCCCGACGTGGTCACGAATTCACATGGGAACGTGAAGACCAGATACGTCAAAAGTATCCGCATTTGTTCAAAGATACTTCTACCTGATTTGGGCGAGTCAAATTTTGGGACGAAATTTCTTTCAACCCGGGGATGATGTGACAACCGTCTAAATTTCAGGTGATTCTCAGTTACTTAATCGGTTCAAATTTCTAGTTACTCTCTATCGTGTTCATATTGTTCGGGTTCATACTTATTGTGTCTTTTATTGTCGGAACCAATGTCGGAATCAAAATACAAATCCTAACACCAAATGAACAATACAAGAACTTGACTAAGTTCATAACGGAAACTAAAAAGATTCTAGTCCTTAACTAATTAACGGAAAACGTAAAACGTCAAAAAGTTGGACTTTGCAATCCAGCCGGCGGCTGAATATATTCAGCCGGCGGCTGAATCCCACTGTCCAGCTGGATGATGACTCATTTCTGCATGCTTTTCGATTGGACAACGGATTTAAACGGGATTGGACCATAGTTACTGCGATTTTGGCTTCCCAAGGGCAGTAACATCCCCCCTTAATCACTTTTACTTTCATTTCTTTGAATCACACACACAAAACACACAACATTCTCTCCTTTCTCTCATCACTCTCTCAAGAACATAAACACAAAACAGAAACTTCACCACAAAATCAGTCCTAAAAACATATATTCATCCACAAAATCTTACACAAAAATCGTCCAAGAGTAAAAGGGTATCAAAGAAAAGGTTTAAATCGGGTTTTCAAGGAGTTTTTGGAGCTAGAATCTCATCCAAACCATCACACCTCTTTTCGTCCGGTAGAAACTCTTTATTTTACTCTTTCTACATAAATAATCGATTGCATGTATCATCTATAAACTGAAAATGTGTTTTCTTAACAACCTAAAACGTTTTCTTGCTTAAAAACAAGTTTTTATGAAAGATCCACATTTTTAACCTATAAATCCAAAGAAACTGAGATTTTACTGTAAAAATACATATGTTTGATGTATATCAGTTTGCATGTCGAATCTAACGGTTAAACGAGCTTAAAATCGGAAAATAAAACAACTTTGAAGCTGGCCGAAGCCTTTTGGCCGGCGGCTGAAGGATTCCAGCCGACGGCTAAAGTTCAGCCGACGGCTGATTTCCTCCAGCCGCCTCCTGAATATTCCTGTTCGCTACTTTTGTCGTTTTAAAGGTCGCAAACATGTTTATAAGCTAAAATAAATCATCACATAATATATACATGTTAATAAGCTACTGTTTTGACATAAAAGTTGGTTGGAAAAGCTTTTTGGATTTGAAACTTGTGTATTATTGCTCGTAATGATTATATTGTGCATTTTAAAGCGGGAAAGTGTTTTGAAAATGGTTATAATTTTTATTGCGCGGAAGCGCTGCCCAAATTTCACCATAAACATACCTTAAATTCAGTAACTTAACATTTCGGGACTTATATAATTTGACTTGGAACTTTGACACTTTTTTGAACATAACTGGACTTAAGGGACTATAAAACGTACACGAACGCATAAACCTTATAAACTTTTCGTAATATTATTTTGGGACATAATCTAAGTATAAGATAAATGAGATTGTAAATGTTAAATTGGAACTTAACATAACCCAATTTATACTAATAAAACTTATACAACTCTCCGGTGTTCTAGGTCGTTTGTGATTCCCGACGCGTTCCGCTTCTTTTGTGCTAGTTCATACCTCTTATCTCCGCAAACCGTGAGTTACAACCCCACTTGTTTTACTTTTGTACCTTTAAACATTATTTGGGGGAAACATAAGATCATGTCTTGTAACTTTTAACACTATTTGCGAACTACTTGAAACTTTTGGAAACTTGTACGTAACTTTGGAAACTTGATACATTTTAAACTCGTGAAACTCGTAAACTTTGGAAACTTGTATGAAACCTTATTGAAACTCTTATGAAACTTTGAACTTTGGGAAACTTGGAACTTGTGAACTATCATGCGTATATGTGTTATTGCCTTAGCGGGTTAACTAAATTTATGATACTTGTTAGCGACCAATCCTTGATGAAAATATAAACCCGTAAGAATTTACTGCTACTTTTGGAAACTTTGTTCAATTGCCCCGTTTTTGGTTCAGGAACTTTAATACACTATTAGCAACATCCGTTAGTCATATGGGTATCGATACTTAGGAGCGGTCACTCCTTACTAAGGGTTAGCGTCCCAAGTACATATTACTAAAATTCCGTTAGCAACTTATTCAAACATTTTTGGGCTAGATCAGGACCACACAATCGGTTTAGTGTATACTTACTATTTATATTATACCAAGTGATTGATACGAGTTACTATTTAGTTAAACACATACTCCCTACACATACACCTTTTTAGCGCTTGGATTCCGCTGCAACTTTAATTATACGAGTTTTATTTATTTATTTTACTTGTGTACGTTCAAAACTTTACTATTTTCACATATGCTCAAACGTCGCTCCGTTCCTTTTACTTATGACGTCATCATTTACTTTGTAACTCACCATTTTTGGAAACTTTATCGAAACTCTAAACTGTAACTCACTCACTACTTTATGTTGTTGACACTTTATCTTATGTTTCAGGAAATTAATGTAAGTGTACGGAATGCATGGCAAAAGAGGGTCAATATGGTTACGTGAGGCACTAAATGGGAAAAGACCTTCTATTTTTGGGAATTTTATTTGAAACATTGTACTTGTACTTTATTTTTAACTTATGAACTGCTTGGTTGTGAAACTTGGACAAATTTTATTTTTAATCGAAATGACTTGAATCGTTTATATCTGGTTGTGAAACTTGGACATTAAACATATATATATATATATATATATATATATATATATATATATATATATATATATATATATATATATATATATATATATATATATATATATATATATATATATATATATAAATATATTTGTTTTTTTGCAGAACGAAGCATTTACGAAATCTACGATCGCGCACAAGGTGCAATGACGTCGGAGTAGGCAATAGCCAGATGTGGTATGATTTTGTTCAAATCCCCCGTCAAGCTATGGAATATGGACATAACTTGGACCTGATGAATTATGGGTCCCAACAATATTCGTTTTCCCCACCTGCATATTATCCACGTCCACCAAGTCCTCAAAGGGGCGGTGGCGGTTACACTGGATCTCAACCTCAGTACGGGCAGCAGTTCCAGGCTAGTAGCAGTAATTAACAGTACGTGCAAGTTCCAGTCTTTTGGCGGTGGTTCCCAATATCAGGGGGAGGTTGTAGGAAGTAGTGCCCAGAATCAGGAGAACCTAGACATGATTAATGAATTGATTCAAACACTTGTGTGGCTTTCGTTGTCACCAAATATGCATGGCGAGCAGAGTAACTGGGTAGAACCAAATTACCAAAGAGGCCCGAATACTGATATGGTTGCACGCCGGTCTGCATATGCTGATAATAGCCCGGTTCAAATTCAAAGTTTTGGTGATTTTAGGTTATCACAAAACATGGATATCAACCAGGCACCCAACGAAGAAAACGACGTCGCTGGTCAAGACCGACGTACAAGACGAGTCATGAATCCTCAACCAACCAGATGTGGAACGGGTAATCATCTTCTACCACAACCTCCCCATCTTCTCTGGAAAATGATGTTTCATGTTTTATTGTTTTGTATTTTTATATGTTTTATGTTTTTATTAATAAAACCTTATGTTGTTTGTGTTTTTAATTTTGTTTCGTGTTTTAATATTTGTTTGTGTTCAATTCATAATATAAGGAAACATATATAATACATAATGTATATAAAAATACATAAAACATAATATATAAAAATATACATACATAATATATAATTTATAAGTACATTCATTATATATTCTATGACAATTCACGTGAAGAAAAAAAACAAAAGTTGAAGAATTTATTAGACACACGTAATATTGCAGAAAAGTAACCAACAAGAAGACGACACATGATAAGCCTAGAAAGTGGATTATGGATAAATAGATAATGTAATATAGATAGATAACGATAAAATGGTAGAAATTACAATAAGTGGAACGGATAAAAAGCCACAAGCCGGAGGTGGCAACTCCGGTTTATGACAAAGTTGACCATGGTTCCATTTTGAGCACCGACAACCAGGGATTGCGTGCCACGTCATAAGCCGAAATTTCCACCTCCGTCTTATGGCTTTTTATTCATACCACTTTCCACGTGGCAGGTTACTATTCGTTATTTAATTTTCTTAGATTTTCTCGTTATCTTTTGATTACGTTATCTATCGATATGTATTATGTATATATATATATATATATTGAATGGTTAATGCGATAACTCTTTTTTTTTGCGAGAACTCTCACAAAAAGTGTTAAATCACGTTTCACTTTATTCATTCACATGCAAACTCTTTTGGAGATTAATAATCAAGTAAATATAAATGTAAAAAACTTAAAAAAATCAATAAAATAACGTAAATTTTTTTCGTTCATATATGAACTCATTTTTTGAATAAAATACGTTCACATGTGAACAATTCTAAATACGCGCGATTTCATACATTTAAAAAAAAAAATTCATTTATATTTTTACTAGTTTTTTAACATTCAATATTTTTTACATGTCAATAGACATAATTACATGTTAATTGACACTTTTTTAAGAGTTCTCGCAGAAATAAGAGTTCTCGCATTAATCAGTCTCTCTCTCTCTCTCTCTCTCTCTCTCTCTCTCTCTCTCTCTCTCTCTCTCTCTCTCTCTCTCTCTCTCTCTATATATATATATATATATATATATATATATATATATATATATATATATATATATATATATATATATATATATATATATATATATTATGATTGTTCGTTATAAATACATAACAACCAAATTTTTTCCCAAATTTAATACTATGGAAAAAGACCTAAAGACTACTCCTCGTAAAATTCAGTGGGGGCTCGATCAAGAAAACCGGTTAGCGGAATGATGGGTGGCTATGGCTGGAGATGGAACGCTTCCATACGATGAGGCCTTTTCCCGTTAAACTATTTGTTGCATAAACAATGGGTGGAATCTAATAGGAATTATGGAGGCCATAGAAATTACAACGCAGATGGTGTAAACTCTGTGGCTCAAATCATGTTCTATCAAGAAGAGAAATACCACTTTTCACATCTTGGTGCGTGACAGATTTGAAAAGGAATACGACTTTTCTAAACTATCTGTAGAACGCAACTTCCACGTCTTTTGTTTAGTCATCTTCAATGTCGTTGTGTTTTATGTTTTAATAAATATTTTTTATGTTTTATGTTTCTAATGAATGTTGTATTTTATGTTTTTTGTTTTTAATGAATGTTGTGTTTTATGTTGTAATTTTGTTCTGCAATCATGTTGTAATTTTATGGTTTAATAATATATTACATATTTAAAAAAATTAAACATTAAATATTTAAATAAAAACATTAACTATTTATTATTAAAAATAAATAAATATTTAAATAAAAAAATTATATATTTAAATAAAAACATTACATAATTAAATATTTTAAATAAAAACGTTACATAATAAAAATATTTAATATTTAAATAAAAATATTACATATTCAAATAATAACATTACATAAAAACATTCAATATTTAAAAAAAAAAGTTACATAATATAATAGAACATCACATAGATTAAACATAAAGCATTACATATTTAAAATAAAATATTACATATTTAAATATAAAACATTACATAAGGCAGAATATCACCCTACATTGTACGTTTAGCATAAAGTACAATAACCATTTTTTTTCTTCCGAAATCCACTAGTTGATACATCGGTTGTAACTATATTTGAGGGTTTACCAGTGACCAGGTAGTGAATAAACATACATACAAACAAAGCAGAGTTTGCCCTACTACCCAAATATTGTTTGACATTTTTCAAATAAATCAGCGGCTCAGACCCCGGAGGAGGTACTGAATCGGTTGTTGCTCTAGTATGTCTTATATAGTTATAAAACCATAGTATGTTTTTTTGGTAAAATGATTTTAAGTTTCGCATAAATGACCAACTCATTTTCGGCAAGTTTATATTGAATACGAAACCAATAACTATTCGGACAAGAAATTGGAATAAGGACTGAATCATCTTTCTTCCAGCGTATATATAGTTTTATATATCCATGCGCTAGATCAAAGTTTTTGTCCCAGTTATGATGATCGTAAAATTCTTCATGAAACGATATAGGCACAACTGCATACCTGGTTCTTGTGCGAACTGCTTCCTTTCTATTAAATTTCTATGAACCGGTTGCGACGGCCTTATGCCCTTATCCATGCATCGACATGCTGAAATAACGAAAAAGAATTAATAATATACAAAATAAAAAAAACTTTAAATTACAAAGATCACAAGCTTACAATTTCCTACAATGCATTGTCTTGCATAAATTCTAACAAAACGCCCCAAAACGTTCTATAACATTTGACGTCGTCTTGAAAAAAAACAATTTTACAATATTGTTCGTCTTCATTCTTTCTCTTTTCTCCGTGAAGGAAAAATGCCTCAACACTTTCAGTTGGTATGATAACTTGTTCGTTGTTTTCGAAGATGTTGACCGCATGTAGAACTTCGTTTACGTTGCAATTTCTCTCTATAAAGTCATGTTTCTCTTCAAGTTGAAGATCAATCCGACTGAGCAACTCAATACATTTCGACGGATTTTCCCAATCTTTCACGCACTAGAGATGAAGGAGGTCGAGATAATCTAGTTCTAAAAATGATAGTTGGGGGTTATCTTGAAGTGATTGTATGAGTTGGGTTTTTTCATTGTCAGCTTTCTCGAAAATTTTGATAAGGGAATTATGAGTTGGGTTTTTTCTTCTTCTATATGTTTGAAAACAGCGTCCGGGATATTAGAGGTGTCTGCATACGAATTGCTGGAAGAAGCCATGGTTATGAGATTGAATTTGTTGTTGGATTGTGTAGGTCAGGTTTGGGAATAGAAGTTGTGTGATAAACCTATGCATTCAAGTGTTATTTAATACTGTCTAAAATTATCCATATTAAATACATACGGGCAGTCATCTTCTACCATATTAAATATAATAACTTGATAGGATTAAATTAGGTGAAACAATGTTTTATTTACATAATACATGATTTAATAAAGCTTGTCAAGTCATTGATTCCACTAACCAAATCATTACACTTGACAGTGAAAAGTTGGTAATAAGCCGGTGTTAGCATCACCGACTATTATCCATATCCAATACCTACGTGTGACAACCGTCAAATTTCAGGTGCTCTTTACGTTCTATGTCTCTCGTTTTGTCTGTTGTGTCTTTAAATTGAACATTATCAGAAACGCGCTAGTGTCAGAATCACAACCGGAATCAACTTATATAACTCCTAATGCCAAGAAAAATACCAATGAGCTTTCCTAAGTTCATAATGTAACATAATTAAGAACTCTTAATTAACGAAAAGGCTCAAAGAAACAATAACGCAAAAATAACAAAAACAACAAAAACTCAATATTTTTTGCAAAACAGGTCCAGGACGACGCACATGGGCCTTCTAAGCCGTCCTGGAGGGACTAACTCCGAAATATTTTCAAATTTTTGCATATCTCGGTTTCCTACAAATCTCAACCAATTAAACTCGGGCTTAGACCATCATTTACTGCATTTTACAGTCCCAATCAACCCTCTTTACTCATTACTTCGTTTTCTTTTCATTTTCTCATTTTATACACTAAAACATAAAAACACCCACGCTTTTTCTCCCAAAACCCTCTCAAACTTCATCACTTCCAGAATTTCCCAGCCACAAAACCCATTTTTAATCCATCAAAATCGTCCAAATAATCCAAAGAAACAAAATGAACCAAAAGATTTCGGCTAAGGTTTTTGTAAGGATTTTCGGAGCTCAAACATCACCAAATCATCATCCAAGAGATTTCCACCGGTAGATTTCTTTTAACTTACTGTTTTTATATAAATAACAACTTGCATGGATGATCTATGGATTTAAAATGAGTTTTTACAAAGATTTATAACGTTTTATGTACAAAAACTATTTTTAACCGAAATATTATTTAGATCTATGTTTTTATGAATAAAAATACCTTAGAAACACTGGAAATGAAGTTTTATTAAGTCTATACCAATTGCATGTCGAAATCCGTGGCCAAAATAGTCGTTTTGCTCGAAAAATCCTGAAAACGCGACTTGTGCGCCGTCCCTATGACCAGGACGACGCAACAAGGTGAAATTTGGCTTCCGTGCGTCGTCCTAAGGTCCTGAACGGCGCACAGGCCTGACCGATTTTCCCGAAATGCTTTATTTTGACGATTTGAACTTGTTTGACCCGCTGACGTTTTGGTAAATACTATTTTGGGACTGAGTTTGACTAAACTAATATAACGGTGGTTTGTAATGGACTTTTGGAACTTAAATGAACTCGTTTGGATATAGAATTGGGCTGTATGTCATTTGTGAGCGGAAGTAAAATCGTATTTTTGGATATGAAATTGGGCGCGGAAGCGCTGCCCAAATTTCATTAGGAAAATACGCACCACTTCAGCGACCAAATTACTCATGACATGATGACAATAAACGTTAAAAATCGAATTTTGGACAAAAACGTAACTTTCACCGTTTTGGGACTATTTTGGACAATACTTAACCTTGACACTTAAAGTTTAATTAAAAACTTATTTATATTATCTTAAGTATAATAACATAATAAGGTAATAACATTTGAACTACATTGGTATCGTTAGGCGTCCTGTGATTCCCGGCTTCCATTCCGACCGATTTCTGAGATCTTTTGTCTTCGCAATCTGTGAGTTACACCCCTCTTTACTCTTACATTTTAAGTACTTTTTTGGGGGGAAACATGAGATCAAAATCTTTTGTGAACAATATCTTTTATGTGAAACTGTTTTACGCGCTTGAACTTACGTACAACGTTTTGTGATCTATTTTCTGAAACTTTAGGAACTATTGAGCTATTGATCTATTTTTGGAAACTTTAGGAACTATTGATGTGACAACCGTCTAAATTTCAGGTGATTCTCAGTTAACTTAATCGGTTCAAATCTCTAGTACTCTTATCATGTTCATATTGTTCGGGTTCATTTTATGTGTCTTTTATTGTCGGAACCAACGTCGGAATCAAACTATAAATCCTAACACCAAATAACAATACAAGAACTTGACTAAGTTCATAACGGAAACCAAAAAGATTCTAGTCCTTAACTAATTATAATGGAAAACTCAAAACGTCAAAAAGCTGGACTTTTCAATCCAGCCGGCGGCTGAATATATTCAGCCGGCGGCTGAATTCCGCTGTCCAGCTAGATGATGACTCATTTTTGCATGAAACTTGATTGGACCATCACCCTAAGCTCGGGACTGGGCATAATTTACTGTCTAGATCAGTTCCCAAGAGCAGTCCCACACACCCTTAATCACTTTTACTTTTATTTTTGAATCACACACACACAAAACACACACACTCTCTCTTTTTCTCTCTAATTTCCTCTCAAGAACAAAGAAAAAACAGAAATATTTCACCATTAAAACAGTCCATAAATACCAAAAATCGACAATCAAAACACATACAAATCGTCCTAAGGTTAAGGGTAGCAAGGAGAAGGTTTAAATCGGGTTTTTGAAGAACTTATCCAACACTTTTGAAGCTAGAATCTCATCCAAACCATCACACCTCTTTTTCCTCCGGTAGAACCTCTTTATCTTACTCTTTTTACATAAATAATCGATTGCATGTATAATCTATAAACTGAAAATGTGTTTTCTTAACAATCTAAAACGTTTTCTTGCTTAAAAACGAGTTTTTATGATAGATCTATATATTTAACATGTAAATCTAAAAGAAAACAGTGATTTTACTATAAAAATACATATGTTTGAGTTATATCAGTTTGCATGTCGAATCTAACGGTTAAACGAGCTTAAAATCAGAAAATAAAGCAGCTTTGAAGCTGGCCGAAGCCTTTTGGGCGGCGGCTGAAGGATTCCAGCCGACGGCTAAAGTTCAGCCGGCGGCTAATTTCCTCCAGCCGCCGCCTGAATATTGTTGTTCGTTACTTTTGTCGTTTTAAAGGTCGTAAACGTGAACATAAGCTAAAATAAATTATCACAGAATATATACTTATTAATAAGCTACTGTTTTGACATATAAGTTGGTTGGAAAAGCTTTTGGACTTGAAACTTGTGTATTATTGATTTAAATCGTTATATTGTGCATTTTAAAGCGGGAAAGTGTTTTGAGAATGGACATAATTTTTATTGCTCGGAAGCGGTGCCCAAATTTCACCGTAAACATACCTTAAATTCAGTAACATAATAGCTTCGAGACCTATACACTTTGACTTGGAACTTTGACACTTTTTGAACATAATTGGACTTATCGGACTATAAAACGTACACGAACACATAAACCTTATAAACTTTCCGTAATAATCTTTTTGGGACAGAATCTAAGTATAAAACAATTGAGATTTAAAATGTTAAATGGAAACTTAACATAACTCAATTATACTAATAAAACTTGTACAACTTTCCGGTGTTCTAGGTCGTTTGTGATTCCCGACGCGTTCCGCTTCTTTTGTGCTAGTTCATACCTCTTATCTCCGCAAACCGTGAGTTACAACCCCACGTGTTTTACTTTTGTACTTTTAAACATTATTTGGGGGAAACATAAGGTCAGATGCTTTGTAACTTTTAACACTATTTGCGAATTATTGAAACAATTGGAAACTTGGTACTTTTGATACTTTAATGAAACTTTTGAAACCTTATTGAAACTTTGGAAACTTGTACGAAACTTGAAACTCTTTGGAAACTTTGAAACTTTGGAAACTTGTACGAAACTTGAAACTTGTGAAACTATTATGCGTATATGTGTTGATGCCTTAGCAGGTTAACTAAATTTAGGATACTTGTTAGCGACCAATCCTTGATGAAAATATAAACCTGTAAGAACTTACTGCTACTTTTGGAAACTTTGTTCATTTGCCCGTTTTGGTTCAGGAACTTTTATACACTATTAGCAACAGCCGTTAGTCATATGGGTATCGATACTTAGGAGCGGTCACTCCTTACTAAGGGTTAGCGTCCCAAGTACATATTACTAAGATTCCGTTAGCAACTTATTGAAATATTTTTGGGCTATATCAGGACCACACAATCGGTTTAGTGTATACTTACTAATTATATTATACCAAGTGATTGATACGAGTTACTATTTAGTTAAACACATACTCCCTACGCATATACCCTTTTTAGCGCTTGGATTCCGCTGCAACTTTACTTATACGAGTTTTATTTATTTAACCTTCTTGTGTACGTTCAAACCTTTCACTATTTACATATATGTTCAAACGTCGCCTCGGTCCCTCTTACTTATGACGTCATCATTTATTTTGTAACTTACTTTTTTTGGAAACTATATTAAAACTCTAAACTGTAACTCACTCTCTACTTTATGTAGTTGACACTTTATCTTATGTTTCAGGAAATTAAAGTAAGTGTACGGGATACATGGCAAAGGAGGGTCGATATGGTTACGCCAGGTTTCCAAAATAGTTACATAGTTCTCAAAGGTTCCAAAAGTTCAAAGAGTTGCAAGTTCATAAAGTTTCCAAAAATAGATCAATAGCTCAATAGTTCATAAAGTTTCCAAAAATAGATCAATAGCTCAATAGTTCATAAAGTTTCCAAAAATAGATTAATAGCTCAATTGTCACACCCCGCTATAGCGGAAACACGAAATGTGAGAGCTGGAATATCATTACACGGTCATAAGCAAATATAAACGATTCAAGTCATTTCAAATTAAAATATGCGTAGACAATATCATCTATTCGGATTGGCTTACTTTAGACTAAATAGGTTTGCCTCTTTGGATATTTGATTAGACAATGATAGCTTGATTGTATTTGGAGAAAACCCTAGGTGAGAATATAAACGACGTAAGTACAAACGACCAAATTTTAGAAACAGGACGGACAAAGTGCCCCGCAACTTTTTAGAAACTATTCCCTACACACTATTAACAATAGCCGTTAGTAAATATGGGTATCTATACTTAGGAGAGGTCACTCCTTACTTAAGGGTAGCAACCTGGGTACATATTACTAAGTTCTCACGAACTCGATCTTTAGACTGAAACTAGGGGCGTGTGCTTGACTAGAAATCGGATTAGTGTGCAAAATCTTACGTTATATTAAGCTTAGTGGTTGGTACAGCTCGAGGATCATAGGTCTTTATTATTTACGCATATGCTTACTTACTGTCTTACACATGTGGATTAATCCACCGCTGAGGTAATGACTACGCACCTTTACCGCTTGCTACGAGACTTGAACTTTGAACTTATCTCGAACTTTTATGACTTTGAACTAATCTTGAACTTTTATGGACTTTGAACTTGTCTCGAACTTTTACGAACTCTAAACTCTTGACTTGAACTATCACGACAGTATATAAACTATCTTTATACGATTGCTCATCCGCTTACTTCTTTTGGAAAACTTTATACTTATATACATATACTTGTCGAACTTTTATTAGAAATCTTTGGTCAACCTATAAATTGTAACTCACTCACTACGTTTTCGTAGTTGACACTTTATCTCATGTTTCATGAATTAAGCGTAAGTTATGAAGTGCATTGCTCAGGAGGGTCAAGCCAATTATGTGAAGTGTACCTCGGGAATAAGACCTTTATTTTTGGGAATTCTCAATGAAAACATTATATTATGTATTATGGTCTTAAACGTTGAATCTTGGTTGAGTCTTTGAATTTTTGTACTTTCCAACTTTAATCTTAATGACTTGAACCGTTGATTTTAGTATAAACCGCGAAATGATTCTTTGCTCTTCACATCTCGTGTTTTCGCTTTAGCGGGGTGTGACAGACTTGGTATCAGAGCACGGGTTATAGTGAAAACGGTTTTAAAAATTTTCAAAAACAAAAGTTTTCGAAACCAAAACTATAACCAAGGCTTTTCAGAAAAATCATTTTCGGGTTCAAACTTTAGTATATTACTTTCCGCGATTGCATGGTTATCTTTTTCAACTATGCGTGACTTGATCAACCATGCATAGTTCAAAATGAATTATGCAAGAACGAAAAGTCAATGGCTATCGTTAACGGTTTTGAGTCGAAAAATTCCCGGTCATGTCAATTCCCGACACTCACATAACTGACCCGTGCATGCAATTTACTTACGTTTTCCTATTTTTAGTTTCCCCCGTACATATGTAGCTCTCTATTCGCAGATACGCCATGTCTCAGTCATCGCACTCCCGATCCCAGTCACGATCGCTCCCACGAGCCGCCTCCCCCTCGCACGAACCCTCTGAGGGCCATACGCCTTCCGAGAGTCAACGTCATCAGACGACTGACCCGACGGAAGACACGTCTATGACCATCAGTAGCAGTAACGGGTCCAGCCCGAGGACCGTACTCCCACCTCCTAGGCTGATACCCGTTGCAGCACCACCGCAGCCCCGAGGACCCAGCGCCAGAGTGACCGCGCATCAACAACCGGGCCCCTTCCGACATGAACCTCCTCAGTCTTTCTTGGACCCCTACGACCCCGCTTTGCGTACCCCAGTCGCGGAGCGCTACGCGTGGGATCGTCAGTTCCTCGAAGAAAGACGACGTGCCCAAGAGGTCGGACCCTCCCGACCCATGATGCCACCTACTCACCAGCCTCTTCCACCAGATGCGTTTCTCAACCTGCACCTTCAGGTCCGGGGACTCGTAGAGGAAGCACAGGAGCAGGGTCTTCTTCTCTTCGAAGTCTCCGACGCTGCACATGAGTTGGCACATCAGTCAAGGCGAATCATCGCAACGGCGCAGGCCACCGCTCGGACAGTGCAATGCCTCACTAGAGCATGCTTGATCATGGGAGTGTTTATCGTAGCTATTGCCGCCAAGATGTTCTTTGAAGAGCGTTACTAGACATACTTTCCTTTGTATTTGTACCGTACCAGCTAGTCGCAATTTTCTATTGTACACGGCTTAAGCTATTATCTATTATTTCCTATGTATTGTACTTGTATTCCTTTCAGTATTTTATCTTATGTACTAAAACTCCTTATTATTAATGGAAACCTTTGTCTTTCATTTTTCGAACCTGTTTTGTCGCGTGAATCTTTTAATTATCGTCAAACATTGTTACCATTTCTTGAATCATCATCGTGCGTGTGCTATTACCTTTCTTTTATATTCTTTTACTATTATCGTTACAATATTGTGCTAATTGTCCGCTCATACTACCTTTGTGTACTCGGTACTATTAACCTCTAAGTAAGTGTTATCGTAAATTCCAATTCGTGCGTTCTAAACCAGTTCCTTCTTTCCATTGCAGAACCATGCCTCCCAAGAGAAACCGCGCTGATCGATTAGCCGAACAGATCGCTGTGCAATTCCAAGCAGCACTTCCAATCATGATCGCCCAGATCGTAGATGGAGTCATTCAAGGGATCTTCGGAATCGATAGGTACCTTCTCACTCTCGTACCAACCAGGCAGGATGAGAACGAGGATTTTGGAACCAACCGCCTTCCTTTCCCTCCAGCCCGCTTCCAGCGAAGGGAGTATAAGAGAAGGAAGATCCACCACCAACCCTCACGGAGCCATGACCACAAGGAACTCACAACCGTAACCCGAACCTATGCCGGACCGCACCCCCAGTGCAACAAATGCCACTTCCAAGATGCTCGCAAATGCCCGGTATGCAGAGTTTGTAACGAAGAAGGGCATTACCTCTGGTGCTTCCCCGAAAAAGCAAACAACCGAATCGCAAATGCCTGGTGACTTTGAACTGATCTTGAACTTTTATGGACTTTGAACTTGTCTCGAACTTTTACGAACTCTAAACTCTTGACTTGAACTATCACGACAGTATATAAACTATCTTTATGCGATTGCTCATCCGCTTACTTCTTTTGGAAAACTTTGTACTTATATACGTATACTTGTCGAACTTTTATTAGAAACCTTTGGTCAACCTATAAACTTTAACTCACTCACTACGTTTTCGTAGTTGACACTTTATCACATGTTTCAGGAATTAAGCGTAAGTTATGAAGTGCATTGCTCAGGCGGGTCAAGCCAATTATGTGAAGTGTACCTCGGGAATAAGACCTTTATTTTTGGGAATTCTCAATTAAAACATTTTATTATGTATTATGGTCTTAAACGTTGAATCTTGGTTGTGTCTTTGAATTTTTGTACTTTCCAACTTTAATGTTAATGACTTGAACCGTTGATTTTAGTATAACCAATGAAATTATTCTTTGCTCTTCACATCTCGTGTTTCCGCTTTAGCGGGGTGTGACACTACGTGTCATTTTCACTGGACCACGTTGAATCCCGAGATTTTTAGCTTCTACCATATTAAATATACTTACTTTATACGGTTAAAGTAGTCGAAACAGTGTTTTAACTACGTCATACATGCTTTTAATAATGCTTGTCAAGGCATTGATTTCACTGACCAAGTCATTACACTTGTCAGTCAAAAGTTGGTAATAATTCGGTGTTAGCAAAGCCCACTTTTATCCATATCCCATACCTACGTGGCATTTTCACTCGACCACGTTGAATCCCGATATTTTTATCTTATCTTATCAGATAACAAGTGATTCTTTAAATGTATAATCATTTGACACTCCATAGACATCACATATTATTTTCAACCGATAACATCACACAACTCTCATATAGAACCCTAAAACCATGTATGCATTTTCCCCAGTCCTTGTCCATCTAGTTTGTGGAAATGAACTATTATTACAAAACAGTTTCTTGAATGGCGATGATTCGACAACCCGTATTGTTTTCCTCTTGTCAGGAGGATCGATCTTGCAAGTTTTAAAGAAATGGCGTACGGAAATTTCGGTTTATCTAGTCAATTTTTTAAATTGAAACTAATCATGTAGTACACCTACGGAGACCATGTGGTTCAAAGAGACACTGTAGACTATGATACGTTTGAAACAATATATGTTTTGAATGCCACCAACCAATCATATTAGCCTCAAATAGAAGCACAATTTTTGCCAATAGTTCAACCAAAACCATATTAGTTTTACAGACCAGTTGTGGAACACTCAAATACAACATGCTCATCAGTCTCAAGAAGGGTTTCCATCATCCTATGGCGATCAGTTTCACCCTTCTAGGTATGCTGAACTAAGTGTACGTCTTTCACAAGACGTATTCCCATCAAGGTATACAAAACAATATCACGGAGTAGATTAGGACTCGGATGAAGACCAACACGAAGGCCACCCACACCATGAACCAGAAGATTGTTTTGCTGAAAATGATGATTCAGGGGACGATAATGAAACACTGGAACAATATACAGTAGAACACCATGCCCTTCTTGGAGAATCTTCAGAGGATGAAGGACGTCATGATGACTTCGTACCTCGTCAGGAAGATGATGAATTATTTGTGGAGTCAAATGTTGGATTTGTGGGAGAGGAAGAATGGAATCCTCTTCCATCTGACGAAGATGATGAATCAGTGGACTACTGGTGTGAAGGAAAAGACCCACATTGTAGAACTTAGAATAGTTGTTACGGTTTCTTATTATGATGTATTACACATTTACCCCCTTGTCTATAAATAGGTGAGGGGGGGAAGAAATAAGAGAAATTTTGGCATTATTCTTATTTCTTACAATTGGTATCAGAGCGGGATACTCTCAAAAGTACCCGTTCATTAGACTGGAAATAGACCATTAGACTACATTTTCAACATACACGAATACATTTTGTATCCTTGTAAGAAGGATTTCTAGTCTAATAGTCCATTCGTGTACCATTAGACTACATTTTCAACATACAAGAATACAGTTTGTATCCTTGTAAGAAGGATTTCTAGTCTAATAGTCAATTCGTGTACCATTAGACTACGTTTTCAACATACAAGAATACAATTTGTATCCTTGTAAGAAGGATTTCTAGTCTAATCAGTTAATTCGTGTAAGGTGTTTAATCCATCTGAGAACATTGCAATTCGACTGGGATAAGTTATATAACTATCTCGAAAACGTGAGAAATTTGACTAAGTCTTCACACGAATTGCAATTCAACATACACGAACTAATACACACGACTTGAAAGTGTGCATACACGAACTCATACATAAGAACCATATTTGAGCATACACGAATTCATTTCAGTCACAGACGAACAGAAACTTAGAACTTTTACAAAGAGTATAAAACGATCAACAAGAATTAAGAAAATGACGTCAAGAGATCAAATGTCCATTGGATCAGAAACTAGACCTCCACTCCTCTTCCGTGGTGACTATGAACAAATGGAGAGCACGGTTTTTGGACTTCATTGAACGACAAGACTTGGGTCCACAAATGTTAGAAATTATTAAGAATGGTCCAGTGAAAATAATGGTAAAGATTGCCAACGAAGATGGAACTGAGAGTGAGACGACAACTGAGAAGCTATTCACTCAAATGACGAACGAGGAAAAGGATTATCACAAAGCAAATCGGCTAGCAAGATCACACATCATGAATGCAATTCCAAATGACATCTTCATGAACATCGACAGTCACAGAACCGCCAAAGAAATGTTTGATGAGTTAACCAAGCAACTTCAGGGAAGCAAAGCTGGTCAAAGTATAAAGATGATTGGGGCCATGTATAAGTTTGAAGAGTTTCGAGCACAAGATGGAGAGATGCTTGAGCAAACCTACAATCGCTTTTGTGGGCTACTCAATGAGCAGAGGAAAAATGGATTCGTAAGGACTCATCTCGAAGCCAATGTGAAGTTCATGAATACACTGAAGCCAGTTTGGAAACGTTTCACCTCAAACTTAAAGCAGAACATTAACATTCAGACAACTCCAGTACATGATGTGTTTGAATGTCTGATGCAAAATGAGGAGGAAGTAATAAAACTAGTCGAGGAGACAAAGTCTAAGGCTAAGAAGGAAAGCGACCCTTTAGCTCTCGTTTTGAACAAGATCGATGAAATACAAAAGAAATCATCCAGGAGTGAGAAATCATCTCAATCGAAAGCACTTCTGCACAATATTCAGCCATCCTCCTCCAAATACTCTGTGTCATTCCCAGATGACGAAATGGAAGGAAATATGACTGCAAACTCTGATGAAGATTCTGAGGAAGAAATTTCCCAAATGATTGCTCTACTATCCAACATGGTTCAGAAGAAGAAATTTGGAAGGTCAAATGGTCAACGATTTCAATCGTCTCAAAGAACTCAAAACAACAACTATCGTGGTCGATCTTCATATAACCCCTCACAAGCTCCTCACAATCACGGTCAACATTCAATTCCTCAACTCACTCAAGACGAGCCTAACAAGGAAATAGCAAAGGATAAGAGCACTGTGATATGTTTCAAATGCATGGAGCCAGGTCACTTTGCTAGAGACTGTAAGATGAAGGTGGTGAAAAATTCTGAATACTACCGTAAGAAGATGTTGTATGAGAAGAGAAAGGAATCCGGAGGAGAGAAGGGGAAAGCTTTTATGACTGAAGATGCACACTGGATGAGCGATTCTGACAATGAAGAACAAGCAAGTGCACACTTTGCCCACATGTCACTGATGGCAGACACTGACTTCCAGGAATCCGATGAAGATGAGGTATATCAATACATCTATGATCCGGTTAAAATGGAAACTTGCATTTTTCGAATGAAACTTATTGAAACAAAACTTCGTACCAAACGTAAAATCATTAAAGATCTTGAAATCCAGAATTTGAAACTTATTGAGAAAAATAACAAATATGTTTCGGAATTTTCAAGTATGAAAAGCAATATTAAACAACTATCGGACGAAGTTTTGGCTCAAAAGATGAATGAGAAAATTGCAAACGAAAGTGTGTGTGAAGCAACTATCAAATGTCAACAACTGATAAATGATAGTATCTTCCACCAGCGTGAAGTTGAACGTATTTCCAAAGAAAACTTGGAACTATGCTCAAAATTGAAAAACTTGGAACTGGAAGTTGTCAAACGAGGCCAAACGGACCAAACTATTCATTTAAACAAGACCGAAACCATAAAACTTTTACACAACAAGGGTGGTCTTGGTTTTGATGAAGAAACCTTCGTTGAAAATCCGAAATTTCTTAAACGAGCCATATCAAAATGTTGCTCTCTCTATGATTTTGATTTCATCAAATTAGGAGCAAATATTGATAGGTTAGTTTTTGTCAATGCATCAAATGAGGAAATTTTAGAAGAAAAATCATGTGAGGACGTAAAGCGAAAAAGGGGAACTAAATGTCAAACGGGTTTTGAGTATTATGGAACAAATAAAAAATATTTTGAACAAGATTCTCCAAATACATACAAACCAAACAAAACTGCTAGAACCCCCGACAATTCAATTTCTACTTTTTCCAATGAAAAGAATGTAAGTTTGCAACCTTCAAAAGTGTTATACTATACACCTACGTTTATTCTAGAACAACATCTAGAAGAATTACAAACTCATATTTTTGACATCACCATTTCCAATGAATTGAACAACACATGTCTTCTGGAACAATTGAACGATCATAAACTGGAAATTCAATCTTTAAAAGCACAAGCACTTGAAGTTGAACTGGAACCTTTAACGCAAAAATGTTTTCGAAAACAAACAAATGAGCTCATCTTTCCAAACAAACCAAAAGAGTTTCGCTTTTTCGAACCACAAGAAGGGTTAGGTCGTGATAATCCAAAATATACAAAGAAAGCCATGTATCATGCTCCCGGTCTTTATGACGCACAATCTTTGAGCACATCAGATGGTACAATGTCTTTCATTAGATCATCAAAGGAAATTGAAGATCATGGGGATTACAAACGACCACTTTTCAATAAAACGCAATTATCTATTGACTACACATCACTAAATGAAAGTTACAAAACTAGGAAAATTACTCTTTCTAACGATAACTTTCCAAGTTACACTGAAAAGGACCTTCATTCCGATGATGTTATGAAACAAGTAGTTTTTCCAAAAGTCTACGTTCCAACACTCATTTTAGAAAAACAATTTTCGGACCTTGAACAAACGTTGGAATGTCGAACCACTCACTTTAAAAATGAAAAACGTCAACTGTTAGAGAAAATTGCGTCCTCTGAAAACACGTCCATGGATAGGATGAAATATGAGAAATTATGGGAAAAATTTTGTATTCTACAAGAACATATCAAATCAATTTCAAATGAGTCCAGTTCCACAAATTCTCACGTTACAAAGACTCAATTTGAAAAGAAAAGGTCATGTTTTATCAAAAGGCTTTACATGAAAAAGATCAAACTCTTGAACAGTTGCAAAAAAGGATTGACTTCCTAAGTGTGTGTAAACCGACTCATCCTCTTATTAAAAATTCTAAACCACCACCTCCACAGATTCAGTCCACAACAAAATCAATGGAACCTGGCTCGGTTCAAAGTTCACTAAAACGGATAAATTCGGTAAATACACACTTAAAGAATAAATCTCCCAAACATGTCACATTTCAAGCAGTTAAACCTAAACAGGATGTTACCAAAATGGCAACAAAACCTCATTTTACTGCTAAAGACATGGATGCATGGTTTGATTCAGATGAAACTTTTGATGCCTCTTTTGATCATTTCTTTGCAAAACCAACACAAGCAATTCCTACAATTGCCACACCATCTACGGTAATTACATCGTCATACGTAGACTCCAAAGTTGCACCACAAGCTAAGGTAGCTCCACCATCAAAAGTGCCTACCAAAGCTGCAACTAAGGGTCCTACACCGACACCAGTGATTACCCGACGTACTTTACAGCAATCTAGGGTTACTAATCCATCAAAACAACTTACTAATCATGTTCACAGTGTTTCAGCGTCAAGGAAAGGGAAATTAATGGGAGTTTGTGTGCCAAAGAGTGAGCAAAGAGGAGTCAAGACCAGAGCAAAGAAGACGAATCAAGAGTCAAAATTATTTGTCATTAATAAAGTCTGTAATAAACAGGGATTAGAAAACAATTTTTCTTTTGTTAATTCGAAATTTGTAAGACAATGTTTGGGAACAATGTTTGATTTTGGCTTTCATTATGATGAAACTGTTGATGATTCTTATCGTCCTGTGCTTGCTAACAAAAAGGGACCCATTTTTAAGTGGGTACCTAAATCAGTGTAATTTGTTTGGTCTTGTGCAGGCACATCATGTGTGGTATTTGGATTCAGGCTGTTCCAAACACATGACCGGGAGACAGGCGTTATTGTCTAATTTTGTGCAAAAATATATGGGCACCGTCCGGTTTGGGAATGATCATTTTGGTACCATTGAAGGAACTGGTGATTTGACATACGACGACATCACCATCAAGGATGTTGCGTATGTTCGGGACTTACATCGTAATCTATTCAGCATTGGCCAATTTTTTGATAAAGATCTTGAAGTCAACTTTCGAAAAACAACTTGCGCAGTTCGTGACTATGAGGGCAAGAATATGATCACAGGAACGCGAAAAACCAACCTCTACACGATTAATATGTTGCAGTTCAAACCAGACAGCACCGTGTGCCTCTTGTCTCAGGCTGAATCTCAAGACACATGGTTATGGCACCGTAGACTATCACATCTGAATTTCAACAACATCACGAAACTTGCAGTTAAAGGTTTAGTCACCGGACTTCCAAAACTCAAGTTTGTCAAGGACCAATTGTGTGATGCATGCGAAAAAGGGAAGTTAACTAAAGCATCACACTCTTCAAAGCAAGTCTGGGATACCACGCATGTCCTTCCACTAATCCACATGGATTTGTGCGGACCAATGCAAGTGGAGAGTCGGAGCAAGAAGAAGTATGTTCTAGTTATTGTCGACGATTTTTCTCGATTCACCTGGGTGTACTTTCTTCATTCAAAATCAGAAACTCCAGATATTTTGATTTCTTTCATAAAGAATAAGCAATTACATTCTGAGCACTGTGTGAAGACTATTAGGTCTGACAATGGTACTGAATTCAAAAATAGTACACTCAATGAGTTTCTAGACAAAGTGGGTATCACACATCAATATTCAGCGGCTCGAACTCCACAACAAAATGGAGTTGTTGAAAGGCGTAATCGGACACTGGTGGAGGCTGCACGTACAATGCTTTCCTATTCCAAATTACCACTTTCCTTCTGGGCTGAGGCCATTTCCACTGCTTGTTTCACACAAAATCGTTCCACAATCAATAAAAGATTTATGACCACTCCCTATGAATTGATGAATGGACGTCCCCCAAATTTGAAGTATCTACATGTATTTGGATGTAAATGTTTTGTACTGAATGATAAAGAACAATTGCGGAAATTTGATGATAAGGCGGATGAGGCAGTGTTTGTTGGTTACTCTTCGGAATCAAAGGCGTATGGGGTGTACAATGTTCGCACATGGGTGATTGTGGAAAGTGTTAATGTATCTTTTGATGATTTCGGCACAATGAAATCCGACCATTTTACATCCGACCCTCCAGTGAATACTTCTCCACCACTATCGGATCATTTCTTCGACACTCTGTATTACTTCGATGATGATGCCGTGCGACGCACTCGAAATACAACACAGGAAACCCCCACTGTATCTGATCAACAAGATGTGTCTAGTACACAACAGGAACAAGCCACTGAGGATTCCTTGAACACTACAATTCCCGACTCATCTCAAGTTAACTCTACAGAAACCTCTCCTGATCAGGCGGCCGACACAGAAGAACCTACTACTCCACAATCTTCTTCTATGAGTACTCCTCCATCTTCGTCTTCGAGCACTCCGATCTCTACGCCACCTGCTAATACTCAAATCATTCTCCCTCCTCCGCCCCTAGCTCAGCGGGTCAAGATGTGGACGAAATCTCATCCTCCAAACCAAATAATTGGAAGTGTGAATGCTCGTGTCATAACTCGAAAGGCCACAGCTAATGAGTGTCTCTTCTTAATATTCTTAAGCTCAGTTGAACCCAAAAATACCAAGGAGGCTTTCACAGATCCAAACTGGATAAATTCCATGAAAGAGGAGTTGAACCAGTTCAAGCGCTTAGATGTGTGGGAAAAGGTACCACGCCCAACGAATCGGTCAATTGTCGGGGTACGATGGCTTCACAAAAACAAGAAGGATGAAAATGGGGTTGTGATCCGAAACAAATCCCGCCTTGTGGCTAAAGGGTATTCTCAGCAGGAAGGAATCGACTACGATGAAACGTTTGCACCAGTGGCTAGGATTGAGGCCATACGCATGTTTCTCGCATATGCAGCAACAAAGAACTTCACTGTGTATCAAATGGATGTCAAAACAGCATTTCTTAATGGCGACATCAAGGAGGAAGTATATGTTGAACAACCAGAACGTTTTGTTGATCCGCATCGTCCGAATGATGTTTACAAACTCAAAAAGGCACTGTATGGCTTGAAACAGGCACCTCGTGCATGGTATGACAAACTTTCGTCTTTTCTTTTAGATGCAGGTTTCACGAGAGCGTCAATTGACACAACTCTCTTTAGTCGTAAAAAGGGTCCTGATGCAATCTATGTGCAAATTTATGTCGATGACATCATTTTTGGGTCAACCAGTCAACACCTATCCAAACAATTTTGTGCCCTTATGTCTAAACGTTTTGAAATGAGTATGATGGGTGAAATGTCTTTCTTTTTGGGGTTATAAGTGAAACAATTACCAGATGGCATTTTTATAAATCAATCCAAATATATTTTTGAAATGCTTAAAAAGTACAAAATGGCCGATTGTTCCCCAATGGCCACACCAATGGTCCCTCGGGTAAATTTACATGATGACCCTACGGGATTATCCACTGATGTCACCACATACAGAGGAATGATTGGTTCCTTAATGTACTTGACCTCGAGTCGTCCTGATATTATGTTTGCCACTTGTATGTGCGCCCGATACCAATCAAACCCAAAAGTATCCCATTTGCTAGCAGTAAAACGTATTTTTCGATACTTAAAAGGTACTCCATATTTGGGTTTGTGGTATCCAAAGAACACTGGTTTTCATTTTATTGCTTATTTTGATGCGGATCATGGAGGTTGTAATTTAGACAGGAAAAGCACGTCGGGAGGTGCTCACTTTTTGGGAAACAAACTAATCAGTTGGACTTCAAAGAAGCAGAATTGTGTCTCAATTTCAACGGCTGAGGCAGAATATGTAGCAGCTGCAGTATGTCTTTCTCAAGTCCTCTGGATCCGCACTCAACTTCGGGATTATGGCTATGAAGTGCAAGCAATCCCAATCTACTGTGATTCAACCAGTGCTATCTCCATCTCTGCTAATCCGGTTCAACACTCTCGCACTAAACATATCGATATTCGATATCACTTTTTGAAAGATAACATTGAGAAAGGACTTATTGAGTTACACTTTGTCGAAACCGATTTTCAAATTGTTGATATTTTTACAAAGGCTTTGGAGGAAAAACGATTTAAATTTCTTATCTCCAAGCTCGGCATGTTAAACTTACAAGATTAACTTAGATTTTCTATGTTGTACTTTACTTGTATATCTGCTATTTACGTGTGTGCGTCTGTATGATTATGTGTTTAATTACGTTTTAGAGGGGGAATACTATTTTGAGGGGGAATTCCGTGTTAAGGGGGAATCATAATTTGAGGGGGAATTTCTGTTTATGAGTATTTGTTGAATAATTGATTCTTCAGGGTCGAAATTGTAAAATTTAAATATGGGTATCCATGGATCACCCATTGGGCTTTCGGATCACATATAAGATTAAAAGTGAATTAGGTTTTCATAATCACATCAATTTCTTACTATTTTTCTCTCTGGGCAAAAACGAAGAACACAAGTTTTCTAGGTAAATTTACTTTGTATTGTTCTTCATATTATGTGTTTATATGCTAACGTTTGTGTGGTTTTCACTTCTAATCTCTTGTTTGCGTTTTCTTCACGGATCTGCCACCAAGTCCCCACACGCCTACACTTTCAACATCCACGAACAGCCTTGTTAGAATTCATATTCACCATACACGAACTGGAATATAATCGTTGTTTAAGTATTCCTTCGATCTACACCTTACCCTACACGAACAAATTACATACTTGGAAGACTAGGGTTTATCAAACGAACAGATTTCAACGCCTCAAACTCTCACTTACACGAATAGAAGGTGGAGGCTACGTTGCTGCATGGCTAGGGTTTTCACAACAAGTCTTCACTCGAATATATATTCGACCTATACGAACAGGTTTCAACGGATAGATTGAAGTAGCGGCTAGGTTAGGTTAAGGTGACTGCTAGGGTTTTATAACACAAACAAGTTTTGAGTGTCCATTCGAACAGGTTCTGTACTTGACCGAATAGGGTTTTCGTCTCAAGTATCCGCCCTCACAATCATCATAACACAAACAACGTGTGTCAGCTAGGGTTTTCGTCTCAAGGCTTCATTCGAACTCCTATTCATCATACACGAACAAGCCTGGAAGGATACATAATTAACCTACACGACTAGGATTTGCTTGCTAGGGTTGTTAGACTACATCTTTACTCTATACGAACAAATGTGAAGGCTAGGGTTTTTGGGATTGCAAACTAGGGTCTTAGGGTTTCTGCCAACTGGGGTTTCAAAGACTACATTGATTCGACTACATAATGTTGTTAGACGATTAGGGTTACACGATTAGGTTACATTATTACGATTGAGTTCTTGTTCGGATGCAATTTATACACACACGAATAGGAAGTGGCGACCAAGTCCTGAACGAATCAGTGGTTGAACGATTAGGGTCTGTATCTACCTGACCAGGATTTTAGGGTCTTGACGTTTAGGGTTTCAAATATTTCGCTAACTACACACACAACCTGCTTGTAACCTTACTCGGATAACATAACACGACATGATACTGCACCTACACGACTAGGATATCACGAATAGGGGCTCGAACAAGCTTGAGAATAACCGAAGTAACTACACGAACAGATTCCAAACTGGCCCCGAATAGCTATTCCCTAGCCCCAACTCATCTCGGACATGACCAGGTCCTTCGCCCCGACTAGTTAAAAAGTTGCCCCGATGTGCCCCGCTTAGTACAAAACCTGCCCCGATTCGCCCCGCTTAGTTCAAAAGTTGCCCCGACCTGATTTCTTTTGCTCGTTGACTATTCCGAGCTGCAACACGTACTTTACAAAAGTTGCCTCAAAAAAAACTTACGTTTCGCGATTCCACGTTTTCACGTTAGAAACAAAATCGAAAAATAAGAACTTTTTTAAAGAGCGAGATTTTTATTTTTTTTTAGACAGTTTTCGGATACCGGTTAAGCTTACGCGACGTATTTTGACGCGAGTCGAGCATCAGAAAAATCCGAGATTTATATGTCGGAAATCGAAATCGAAAAGCGTACTCCGTGGTGTTATTGTACTAGATTAGTTCAACCAATTTCGGGAAAACGGTTGTACAAGCGAGCGATCCCACGGGCGAAGTTTATCCGGATTCTTTGTCAATTTTTCCACATTGACATATTTTTCTTCAACCTTTAAGGTATTTTTGCCATCAAAGTTGCATTATGAAAAAAAAAAAAACAAAAAAAAAACGTATATATTTTGTTTTACTAACGGTTTGTTTTTGTGTTCAGCATCAGATGGCGCGCACCAGGAAAACAGCTCGACTTATCACAAACGTCCCATCAGTCCATCAAATGGAAGGTCACACTGCTCCGATTTCACGACGCATGTTCTCTCCGGCCTTCCCTTCTCAGGAAACGGTTCACCCGACTCGGTTATGGCTAGATATGAAACCCAACAACTCCACCATTGATCTTGAGACACATGAATGCCCATATCCCATAATCCTCTCAATCATCAAATATCACCCTTGGAAAAATCTCTTTGTCAGTCATCCACAGGTTCCACGGGTATACTTGCAACATTTATGGTATCACATGAGTTATCAGGCGGCCGATAACTCTGACTCTGCGGACCCGATTGAGGAAATGATAGTTTATGAGCTTAACGACTACAGAGTCGAATTAACAGTTGAGCAACTCAGGGAACTTCTAGCTCTACCAACTTATGATGAATTCGAGGAAATACCAAAACAGGATGTCGACCTTTTCCCATGGATTTATAAATTGGGCTATCGAGGGACTTTACGCACTCTCAAAATATATTGGGATCTACTACCGCAACCATGGCAATTCTTGTTACAACTAATGGTACACACCACCACGCCCAAAAACCGTGGCAAAGATTATGCGAATCGAATAACCGTCATCATATGGATCACATTTATCTTTAACAAGAAATTTGATATTGCTCGCCTCATCTTCGATGATCTTCGGGACTTACTAGACCATAAAAACCAGTATTTTGAGCAGGAAGAAAGGAAAGATGCGATTGCACATTCTCTACCTACAAAAACCCGCAAACACAAAAAGAAGGAAATTTCAAAGCCGTATATTCCTTACCAACGATTCCTACAGATGATTGTTAGTATAATCCTACAGCAAGCCCCGGGTGACCTGAACAAACGAATTGGTGACTACACATATGCTGCATATTTCACTCCGGTCTTCCGCCCACCACCTAATCAGACGGCCGAAGCAGGGATGCCTATCCCCGACCACCTACTTTCGCGCATACCACAGGATGATGTTCATTTGATAGCCTATAGGAATCCGCCCACTCGTACGGAACGATCAGAGCCGATTGTTCCTTCCCCACGAGAACTAGCGCCTTCCAGTAGTGAGAGTCTAGGTTTAGGTGAGAGTGAGGAGGATACTGATCATCAGGATTCTGAATCTAGTTCTGATGATAATGATGATACAGAAGTAGGGGGTGATGATAACAATGTGGTAGTACAGGCACCAGTACACACTCGCTTAGTACTTGTACTAGCAAGCCCTTCGGGCACATACGAGGGAGGAGTTGAAAAAAAAGAGAGGAAGGGTGAGAGTAAAAAATATGGGGCAAAAAGAAAAATATAAAAGCCCCATCTGAGCCTAGGACTAGACACCGGGGCACCACATCCGCTACGCTCAGTCGTATGTCGACATAGCGTATTGAACAAGACATCGACTCCCCATCGATGCACCCGGCGTACACCACTCATCTCCACTCGCCATCCCCACTGGATGATGTTTCACAAAGCACGGGAGAAAGCCCACATCTTCTAACGTCCCCTCCTTCGGAGCCGGATGTTATTGAAACAGGGAGTCAACATTCCCGACTCCCGCCTTCGGTCGTACACGAGTCTGGTCCCTCACGAGTTCACTTTCCACATGTCGCTCCCAGATCTAGTCGTCTTTGTGACACTAGCGGAACGGTTGTAGGACGTTCGCAAGCCGAACGCTTCCGAGGATCGACCGGAAATCCTGCCTCCGTTAACATTATGCCAACGGTCGATGCAGGTTCGTATAGACGTGACTTTGTGTCACAGACAGATACGGCAACGGGCAATCTCGGTGATCCCGGGTTACCCCAATGGATACTTGACGCTGCTCTCACACCAGCACATTATCAGGATACGCGCGGAAAAGGAAAACAGGGGGTTCCGCCCATGAATCTCAATACTCGGATAAATCTTCACTTGGATATGGTAGAACAACATCAGCAGCATGCACAGGCTCCAATTCTTTCATCTCCTCTTCGGGTAAGCTCCTCTTCTCCCCCCGCTGCCCCTGCAGTTCCGTTTAAACTAAGGATGAAGCAAACTCTGGAAACCAAGGCTGTGCAAAATAAAACCCCTGAACCAGCTCCGAAACCCACCACTGAAAACCTCTCATCCGATGTTGTGCAAGAACTGTTGAACACTATCCCTAGGGATGTACTTGAAATTTCCTTACTCGAGCGCATTATTTACACTGACGAACCTTCCGCTCGAGACACTATGATCTTGGATGCTCTTGCAATAGATGATGCGTTTCAACCAACGAGCATGGAAGAACTATTTAACAATCAGCTCCGAGACCTCTCCGCTATTGTTGACAAATACAGAGGGTTGAAAGCAAATTTTCGGGTTGAGGCGCAGGGTTCTAAACGGCGACATTCAGATGATGATCCTGATAATCATCCGAATGAGGAGGAAAAGGACGAGAAGCGCCAATCAAAGAAACACAAGAATGTTGAGGGTTCAAGTGACAAGGTCCCAAATGTTGAAACAAGCACAGGGGAAACAAAAGCAAAGACAGTCACAAGCAAGGAAAAGAAAAATCAACAAATGGAGCAGTTATACCATGAAGCAATGGTTCTCGGTCAGGATGAAAAGCTAGATGATGCATACAACAGTGTGGTGCGTGCTCGTAAAAGAGAACTAACAGACTATGGTGATGAAGACAACTGGTATCCACCTAAGTACGATTGGGAGGATCGACTCAAACAGAGTGATGTAAGAGCGTGTTATGAAAGTATGATGCAAAGGGAGAACATGAAACTTCAAAAAGAACATACTAAACTCTACAGGTACGCCCTAACAAATGATTTTGGAGAACCAAAGTTTACTGACGTTGATCTCGATGAACAGAAAGCAATCCATAAACGAATCAATCAACCGTTCATGGAGGATCAAGTTCGTAACTTCTATGTCAAAACTCCAAGAAAAATCAAGGAAACTCGTCTTCATGGATAAACCAAGTTTGAAAAGGAGCTCTGGTTTAAATTGAAACACATCATTCACGAAAAACTGCAAGAACCAGAAAAGGTATACTCAATCTATCCGATCACACATATACGAACAGTCGAATCAAAATTCCACAACGGACTTGAGTACACCACCTTCACAGTAGCTCGAACCAATGGGAAGGTACATGACTTCTCTGAAGCTGACTTCGCCAATTTGAACCCAAATGATATAGAACACCTGTTCATGTCCATGAAACGATGGTCAACAAAAACAAGAGTTTATAGACTTGCTGAAGATCGAATAAAACGTTTTATGGAAATGAAAGTGAAAGAAGCTTCATTTCAAGACTTCCAGATGGCTCTCGAAGGTGGAAAAGGAAAGGTTAATTTGACAGCTCCACAACAATCATTTGAATTCAGTCATGTCAGTAAATGGGCCATAGTGAACCTCGGAAACAAAGGGATTGTCTACACAAGTCCTCACTGGAAGGGTAATGTTGTTATGCTGTTCAATGAAGTACATCACTTCTCTACAGGAACCCTCAGGCTAATTAAAGACGAGATTGAGACTATCATCAAAAATGGGGATGCTCAAATGACTGAAGACTTTAAAGATATCAGGTGGAAAGCAAAAAGAATCGAATATGAGCTTGGAAAGGATGCGATCGAGAAGTGCCTAGAGAACGGAAAATACATTCAAAGGTACGAAATGCATTTGAAGATCAGAGAAAACAGATACTCCATCTATGCAACAATCAAAGCAAGACCAAAGCAAGAAAAGCAGCAGGAGCAAGACGAGTGTGCTAAACTGTATCCTGAACTCAAAGACAACCAAGATCAAGCTCAGATTTCTCAAGATTAGAAGACTAAAAACTCAGTAGTTAATTTTGCATTGTAATTGAATATTTTGAATTTATGTTTTTTAAGAAACCATACCAAAGGGGGAAATTGTAGAACTTAGAATAGTTGTTACGGTTTCTTATTATGATGTATTACACATTTACCCCCTTGCCTATAAATAGGTGGGGGGGGGGGGGGAAGCAATAAGAGAACTTTTGGCATTATTCTTATTTCTTACACACATCTCGATATGTGCTTCAAGAGAAAGGCTCAGTGTGTATATGCCATTAGAATATGGTGTCTTAAAAATAATCGAGAAATGTACTTAAAAGATACAAGGCCAGAGCATTGGAGAGCAATATGTTACACAGAGGGCCCAAATTACGAAACAGACGAACATCATTATTCATGTGAATGGACTGCTAGGGGTTCAAGTAAAAAAATTGGGCATATGGCGTCTGGTAGTTTGGAACCCTGTCCACAACTGCGTTGGATCGATCTCTAGAAACAACAACCTTTCTTTGTCTGCAAGCATGATTGCAACCAAAATTGTCAACCAAATCAAGCTAGACATTGTCTTCAAAGTAAAACACATCGTTTCCACTCCCAAGTCTACTTGGGACATGGACGTGTCTTATTGTAAAGCATGTAATGCCCGTAGAATTGCTATTTAACGGCTCTATGGAACATGGTAGAGCAATTTCGTCGAGCTGCCGATGTACATTGACGAATTGGTCCATAGAAACTCGGGTAAAATTGTGAGATGGTTACATGCCCCGACTACATACCCAAACGGTACGGCCACATTTAGGTATGTATTTTTGGCTTTCGGACCTGCCATTGAAGCCTTCAAGCAGTGTATTCCCGTCGTATGTGTCGATGGAACTCATTTAAAAGGAAACTATCGCGGGAAGCTGCTCACAGCAGTGACCAAAACGCTAACGGGAATATACTTCCTCTGGCTATCGCCATGGTTGATAACGAGACAAATGAAAGCTAGCGATGGTTTATGCACAACTTCCAGAATCATGTTGCAGTACATTCAGACAGAAAATTGTGTGTGATTTGAGACCGTCACATAGGTTTTACTGCGCAGTGGCTGAAATGAATGATTGGTATCATTGATTCTGTTTGAGACACATAAGAAGTAACCTTATGAAGACGTTTCAAAACCAGAAGCTGAAATATGGTGTTGGAAGATCGGCACTGCATCTCAGCGTAGAAAGTATAATTTCGCGGTTGGTAAATTAAGAGGGATTAATAGGGAAGCTTAGAGGTGGTTAAAGAATATCGGTTTGTATAAGTGGACGTTGTTATATGACGAAGGCTATGTATATTGGGGAAACATGACAACAAACATAGCCGAATCATATAACAATGCCATACGTATGGTGCGCATGATGCCTATGAAGGCATGTATTGAAGGTACATTCGAACTTGCTAGAGAAAACTTCGTACAAAACTATGGGAGAGCTAGAAGCTGTCATTCGCCGCTTTCAACGGCCATGTGGAGACTCTACAATGGTCGCGGATCATATGCAATTCATCAAAGGGTAACACCTTACGATGTCCCAAATGGTGTTTACGAGACTGAAACATATGATCTAATAACCATGGGTGGGGAAAAAAAATACGAGGTCAATTTTCGGCTAAGTCTTGTACTTGTGGAAAGTGCAAAATTCGGAGGTTTATTTTTTCTCATGGCATGGGTGTTAATGGACACGTCAATAGTCCTAGTTGAAGAAACCAATAATCTACACCAATAATGGTTTCTACCTTCTACAACACAAATGCGTGGAGACGACAGTATACCCCAACACTTAGGGGCCTACGTTACGAGGACTACTGGAGAGAAGCAAGTTGGACGATTGAAGCGGATACAAAAATGAACATTACAAAAAGAGGGAGAAAGAAACAAAGAAGAATTCATAACGAAATGGACCGAGAGAGCGGAAGTAGACCGTGAGCGTGTAGTGGTTGTGAACAGACATGTCACAACAGTCGTAGCCGTACGTGTATACGTAACCAACGGTAGTGATATCATGTATTACTTGTATTTCAGATTAAGTGTGCCATGTTGTATTTCAGATTGATCAAAATTGTGATTTCATTTATGTCAATTTTTTTTTCTTCCCATTATTACATATCATAAAACACTAAAATACATATCATAAACATTAATATAAGTTTTCAAAACCCTAAAACAAATACATATTAACAAACAACAATTTTGAAAGTTGTATGAAAATGCTCATAATATATACATAATTAAGCCTAAAGACGTTAAATTGTTCATTTTTGTGAAACAAAATATGTTTTTTTGCCATTATTTTACATATCATAAAAGACAAAAAGAAAGCTCTAAACAATAATCTACCTTTTATAAACTTTAAAACAAATACATATTAACAAAACACAATTTGGAATTTTTCAAAAAAATGATCAACACACATAGATAAATAACCCTAAACACAACCACTTAACAATTTTTAAAGAGTAAATTACATAAATCGTCCCTATGGTTTATATGCAATTACGGATTTCGTCCCTAACTTTGAAAAGTTGCATGGATCGTCCATGTTTCCAAACTAATTACTCATTCCATCCCTTATTTCAACGTCCGTTTGTTGTGTCGTTAGCCTGGCCCCTGTGTAAAACACGTTAGGGTATTTTAGTCTTTTCAAAGTCTTCACCTACCTCATTTACCAAACCCCTTTTCTAGAATTTCTTCACCAAAAACCACCACCACCCGTTAGAAATCGTAATATCTATATCTATATTCCATTCACCAAAATCCCCAATTTCACTCTCTTCAAGTCCAATTCCAATTTTTCAGTCAAATCAAATCAATCGTGGCGAATAACAGATCATTAGACCTAACAATCATCTCAGCAAAAGGCCTCAACAAACTCAACCTCGTCGGAAAAATGGACGTATATGTGACAACCGCCCAAAATTCAGGATAATTCCGTGTTCTTTATCTTCGAGACAACTTGTTATTGCTTTTAATCGTACTTTTACCGCAAACGTGTTAGTGTCGGAATCGAAATCGGAATCAATAAATGACTCCTAATACCAAGAAAACACTTAATGACCTTACCTAAGTTCATCTCATAACAACTCGTAAACTTGCAACGAACGAAAATACTTAACTATAACTAAAAATGAAAAACGAAAATTTCGGAAAAACTGCCTGGTGCGCCGCACCAAGGGTGGGTGCGACGCACCGACACCTAGATCAGTAAGTTTTGTAACTTTTATAACGTATCTAAAACGGACCCAAACCAACAACTCTGATTTTAACCATGCCCAAAAGGCCTTTATGCTCCAGTAAACTCATGTTATAACACCCCTACATAGCGCTTAGCTCATTTAGTCACCATAACATCAAACACACATACACCTACACTCACATTTGTCGCTCTCTCTCTCTCTCTCTCTCTCATTACATTTCTCACTCTCTTTTCATTTACAGAACTTAATCACACAAAAATCAAAGTAAAATCACCATCATAACTCCACAAAATCGTCCTAATAATCAAGGGAAGCAAGAAAGGTTCGATATTTGGGTGCAAAAACGTTTTTCTCCATTTTGGAGCTTAAATCTCCAACAAAACATCATCAAAGCTTCACTACCCGGTAAAAACTCTTCCATTTACTATATACTACTAAAATACCTCATTGCATGTAAGATCTAATGCCTAAAAACTTGTTTTTATGGAGTTTCATAACCACGTATATACAAAAACGGGATGTTACAAATCATTCCATAGATCTATGAATTTGTGGTTAAAAACTCAATATAAACTGTAAAACATCAAGTATTTGGATGTATCTATCATTGCATGTCGAAATCCATCACCAAAATAGCATTATTGAGCATAAAAACGATTTTTCCCAAGAATCTAGCACGCGGTGCGGCGCATCCCTAGACCAGATTCCGGAAAAATCGTCGTTTTCGGTATAAGACGTGATCTTGAGCTTATTTCTTAAAACCGAGTTAAATAACCTGTAATGAGCTTAAATTGTGTATAAAGGGACTAATTGAACTTGTTTACATAACATTGTGTTGGTGTAAATATATAATCTATGGTTATGAAAGTCGTTAAGCGGGAAAGTGTTTAAAAATTGGATGTAAAGATTTTGGCGCGGAAGCGCTGCCCGATTTTCGTTAGACTTAAACCCAACACTTATATTAAAAGCCTTTTCGTTGACTAACGGTGTTATAAACTCATAAACAATTAAACTCACTCGATAACTTGGTATAACTATAGGATTTCATTGATTCCAAAGCATTCCGACCGCTTTTCGCACACGTCTCGTCTCTAGCAAACTGTGACTTACTTCCCCACCTTTTATTACTATTTTGTACATCTTTTGGGGGAGACATGAGAACCAACTATTTTTACTACTTATATGCGTATGTCTCTTTTCGAATTGTTACACTCGAAATGTTACTAATAATTGATTGTATGTCTTTTAAAACGCCATGTTTCTGGTATTTTTGTTAATTCTTGATAGAATTATAACCAAACGTAAATGCCTATAATCAAAGCAGTAAAGGGGCCTGTTACGGTCGGATTATTGTTAGCGGGGACGTTTACAGTCATGTTTTACACCGAGAGGTCAATGCTCACTTTTCCAATCAATACTTTCTATACGCATATATACATTTCAATCGACACGCTCGATGTATTCATGAACGCAACGATCTTTTATGACTCTTGGTGGTAGTATATCCAGACGTAAGTGCTTCCTGTCAAACAGCGCTCGATTTCTTTACATACTATTAGCTTGTTTAAGTTGCTAGTATTGGTACGATAACTTAGGAAACATAGATCCTTACTTATGTGTTGGCCTAGGTACATATTACTCGGATTCCTTACTTAGGTGTTGACCTAAGTACATGTCACTCAGATCCTTACTTAGGTGTTGAACTAAGTACATGTCACTTAAATCCTT
>CAJVGC010000001.1:27795390-27858118 GCA_910822075.1 Senecio squalidus | reverse complement strand
TTGCATGTCGAATCCATCACCAAATAGCATTATTGAGCATAAATAACGATTTTTCCCAAAATCTAGCACGCTGTTGCGGCGCATCCCTAGACCAGATCCGGAAAAATCAGTCGTTTTCGGTATAAGACCGTGATCTTGAGCTTATTTCTTAAAACCGAGTTAAATAACCTGTAATGAGCTTAAATTGTGTATAAAGGGACTAATTGAACTTGTTTACATAACATTGTGTTGGTGTAAATATATAATCTATGGTTATGAAAGTCGTTAAGCGGGAAAGTGGTTAAAAATTGGATGTAAAAGATTTTGGCGCGGAACGCTGCCCGATTTTCGTTAGACTTAAACCCAACACTTAGTATTAAAACCTTTTCGTTGACTAACGGTGTTATAAACTCATAAACAATTAAACTCACTCGATAACTTGGTATAACTATAGGATTTCATTGATTCCAAAGCATTCCGACCGCTTTTCGCACACGTCTCGTCTCTAGCAAACTGTGACTTACTTCCCCACCTTTTATTACTATTTTGTACATCTTTTGGGGGAGACATGAGAACCAACTATTTTTACTACTTATATGCGTATGTCTCTTTTCGAATTGTTACACTCGAAATGTTTATAAACTAAATAATTGATTGTATGTCTTTTAAAACGCCATGTTTCTGGTATTTTTGTTAATTCTTGATAGAATTATAACCAAACGTAAATGCCTATAATCAAAGCAGTAAAGGGGCCTGTTACGGTCGGATTATTGTTAGCGGGGACGTTTACAGTCATGTTTTACACCGAGAGGTCAATGCTCACTTTTCCAATCAATACTTTCTATACGCATATATACATTTTCAATCGACACGCTCGATGTATTCATGAACGCAACGATCTTTTATGACTCTTGGTGGTAGTATATCCAGACGTAAGTGCTTCCTGTCAAACAGCGCTCGATTTCTTTACATACTATTAGCTTGTTTAAGTTGCTTAGTATTGGTATCGATACTTAGGAAACATAGATCCTTACTTATGTGTTGGCCTAGGTACATATTACTCGGATTCCTTACTTAGGTGTTGACCTAAGTACATGTCACTCAGATCCTTACTTAGGTGTTGAACTAAGTACATGTCACTTAGATCCTTACTTAGGTGTTGACCTAAGTACATGTTACTCGGATTCCTTACTTAGGTGTTGACCTAAGTACATGTCACTCAGATCCTTACTTAGGTGCTGACCTAAGTACATGTCACTCAGATCCTTACTTAGGTGTTGACCTAAGTACATGTCACTCAGATGCTTACTTAGGTGTTGGCCTAAGTACATGTTACTCAGATTCCTTACTTAGGTTTTGGCCTAGGTACACATTAGGAGTCAACCTAAATTGTTTCTACTTGGGTGTTAGCTCAAGTGTTTATTAATCGATTGATCTTGGATGTTAGTTCAAGTGCTTATTCATCGATTGATCTTGGATGTTAGTCCAAGTGTTTATTAATCGGTTGATCTTGGATGTTAGTTCAAGTGCTTATTCACCGATTGATCTTGGATGTTAGTCCAAGTGTTTATTAATCGATTGATCTTGGATGTTAGTTCAAGTGCTTATTCATCAATTGATCTTGGATGTTAGTCCAAGTGTTTCTTACTCGATAAATCTAGGGTGTTAGCTCAAGTGCTTATTTTTTCGATTGGTATTGAGTGTTACCTCAAGTACACGCTACTGGACGGATCATCTTCTCGCAAAAGCTTGCGGTCATATTATGTCAAGGGATCGATGTTGTTACTACTACAATCATATTTTCAACTCATGTTTCTATTGAGAAAACTCTTAAAACATACTTTACAAAATATTGTTATATTTTTCCGAAACCGCTTTTAGTCAAGGACTAGTAAAAAGGTAACTCACTCACTACTTTTGTAGTTGACATTTGTTCTCATGTTTCAGGAAACGCAATGTAAGGACATCAAGTGCATATCTCTTGTGATGGTTCAGGAAGGTCACGTGATCACGAATCGGGAAGACTTTATTTATTTACTTTGGGAATGTCTTTTGAAGTTACATATGTTATCGTGGTTGTACTGTATTGTTAAATACTTGTTTATCTTTGAACTTTGTAAATGTTTTATGACTTCAATGACTTAAAAACCGTTTGTACTTATTATATCTCGTGTAATGATATCTTTGCTCTTCACATCTCGTGTTTCCGCTTTAGCGTGGTGTGACAGTATACGCCGTCGTATACATCTCCGGCGGTGTAGGCCACGATCAGAAGCAAAAAACTCACGTGGACGTCGATGGCGACGAGAATCCGACGTGGAATTACTCGATGAAGTTTCAGATCGGCAGTGGCGAACATCAAACAATATTCAAAATGGACTTTTTTTTAATTAATTCAATTCGGGATTTGCAATCGGTGTTCGTCGATCTATAGTAGCTTGGTTTCAGTGATGTATTAAATTGATGGTGGTGCGAGGTGTAATCAATTACAGTGTCTAGTCATATCATAATAATTCACCTCGCATAAATGAATAATGCGAGGTGTAATCAATTATGCGAGATCCGTATAAAAAGTACATTAAACGGTCAAAATTACAGTGTCTAGTCAAATCAAACTTACACTTCATACAAAAAGTAAATGCAACGTACAAAATTACAGTGTCTAGTCATATCATAATAATTCACCTCGCATAAACGAATAATGCGAGGTGTAATCAATTATGCGAGATCCGTACAAAAAGTACATTAAACGGTCAAAATTACAGTGTCTAGTCAAATCAAATTCACACTTCGTACAAAAAGTAAATGCAACGTACAAAATTACAGTTTCTAGTCATATCATAATAATTCACCTCGCATAAACGAATAATGCGAGGTGAAATCAATTATGCGAGATCCGTACAAAAAGTACATTCAACGGTCAAAATTACAGTGTCTGGTCAAATCAAACTTACATTTCGTACAAAAAGTAAATGCAACGTACATTGACTCTTCTATATAAACAACACAAAAACCAGTGAGAATTCATACATTTTACAACAATCTATCTCATTCCTATTTCATCTCATTCTTGTTTCATATCCTTACAACAATCACATACAAAAACTATGAATACTAATCCTCAAAAAACTAAGTTATATGTTTGTATGGGAGGGGCGTGGGAGATGGTAGACGGAGAGGCCCGTTATCTTCCCAAAGGGTTATTCAAACGTAGCCTCCATATACATATTGATTCTACGTTTTCGTCGTTGAAAGCTAGTGTAGCAGCAAACTTATCTTTGAATGCTAACTCCGGTTTCAGGTTAACGTACAAATCCGGTGATGATCTATTAGAGGTTGGCGATGATGACGATGCAACAGAATTCATTATCTATGTTGTCAATAACCCTAATGTAAAAGTTACACTTTTTGTCGTGAATCCAACTACGAGTGACGGAGACCAAGTTGAAACCGAAGTTCAATCAATCCACATTGTGCATGGTATCGAATCGTCCTCGGGTGACCAGTTCCAAAACTCTCAGTCTCATTATGGTCATGACACATATGACTATCAACACTCACGATATCATTATGGTCATGACCCAAATGATTTTCATAACTCTCAACATCAATATGGGAATAGCCAACATGGTTTTCAAAACTCCCAAGATGTTGGATATGTGTTTCCAGAGTACGATTATTCTGCTGATCAACATGTTGAGTATGTTTATGACCAACAAACTGATTTTCAAAACCAACAAAATCATTTTCAAAACCAAGAAAACCCAAAACTACGTTTTTCCGGAATATGATTACTCCCAAAATGTTGAATATGAATATGATCAAGGTTTTTCAGACGAGGAAAAATCTTCATCGTCGCCTGAAAGTAGCGATGATGAAGATAACCCTCTTCTTCAAGTTACCAAAAATGTGTTATGGGACATGCCTCCAATTCCTGAAACACCTGCCCCATTTAAGCCTCCATCAAAACCTCTTAGATATAACCCTTCTGAACATGTCACATTACATGATGTTTTCGATAACAAAGAAAAATTAAAAATCGCTTTAGGGTTAAAATGTATAAATGAAGGTTTTGAAATAAAAGTTAAAAGATCAAATAAAACAAGGTTTGAGGCAGTATGTAAATTTGAAAAATGCGAGTGGTTCTTGTTAGCCACAAAAATAAAAAATCTCGAGTCTTTTGTAGTTAAAAAGTTAACCGATAGACATACATGTTCAATAACTCAAATCCATCCAAATCATCGTCAAGCAAACAAAAAAGTCTTGACATGTTTAATAAAAGAGGCCCTAGAAGATCCAAGCCAGAAATACACTGGTAGAGACATTATCACGGACATGCGTGTTAATCATAACATTAGCATTTCATACCAACAAGCATGGAGAGCAAGATAATATGCTATAACAATGATTAGAGGGACCCCGGAAGAATCATTTGCTCAACTACCAATTTATCTACATATTTTGGTCCAGCAAAATCCGGGAACCATAACACATATGACGAGGGACCGTGAAAAGCGTTTTGAGATGCTATTTGTTGCAATCGGTGAATCGTTAAGAGTTTTTAAGTTATTTTTGTTAACTATTATTATTATTTATGATACCTCATCGTATATCTATTTTTGTTAACTATTATTATTACTAATACTCATAATCTATTTCTTTACAGCTTCGCAGTTTTGTCGAAACATGTCGTCCGATAATTGTAATAGACGGTGCTCACCTTAAAGGAAGATATCAAGGCACAATGTTTGTTGCAGTGGGTATGGATGGGAACAACAATATTCTTCCTATCGCATATGGAGTGGGGGCGACAGAGAGTGGACATGGTTGGACATGGTTTTTGTCGAAGCTTAGAGAATGCTTGGGTCATCTTGATAACTTGGTATTTATATCCGATAGAGCAAGTTCCATTGACCTTGCAATACGCACGGTGTACCCAGATGCTCTTCACGGCCTTTGTTGTCGACATTTGTGCATGAACTTACGAATTAAGTCACAAGCAAACGAAGACAACGAATATCATTTCTGGAAGACATGTAAGGCGTATAGGAAATCGGACTTTCTAGAAGCATTTAGGCAACTTCAACTAATTCTTCCTGTCAAATCAAGGAAAATTATTGATAACTTAGATAAGGAAAAATGGTCAAGGGCTTTTCTCCCCGGAGATCGTTATAACCTTATGACGTCTAACAGTGCCGAATCTCTAAACTCGATGACCCGTCATGCACGCAAGTTTCCGATTTGTATGCTTCTAGAGTTTATGCGGGCAACTACTCAAAAATGGTATCATGAACGTCGCAAGATTGCATGTAATTCTTTGTCCTCTCATAATAAGTATGATTTCCTATTTTAATAACTTACTATATTTTTATTGTTTTTAAACAGAGGATTTGGACCAACCTTTAACACCGTGGGCTACAAAAAAATTAGATGGTATGATAAAAAGAGGCTCCGGATGGAAAGCCATACCGATTAATGACTACATGTTTGAGGTGAAAGACAACAAGAAAAATGCAGTGGTCACTATTCGTGACAAGAAATGCTCGTGTCAAGTTTGGCAAAAGTCAGGTATACCTTGTTCACACCTTGTAGCAGCTTTAAATTTTTTGAAAAGGGAACATGATGTCGCGGCTTGGGCACAACATTAGTTCAAGGCAGAAAATTATAAACGGACATATACGGGATCCATATTCCCAGTTGGACATCCGTCTGAATGGTTACGCCAAGATAAGATCCCAACCATCAAGCCACCATCCATGGAAAGGAGACAGGCGGGTCGTCAAAAAAACAAAGACCGTATACTTTCGCAAGGGGAAAGAAAACAAGTGACATGTGACCGTTGTAAGAAAAAAAGTCACACTAGAAAAATATGTAGTGCAAAGATCCCAGAATACCAATGTTCAAGCCAACCTTCATCCTCCCGTTCAACAAAAGCTGATTCAACGTCCCGTGGAAAAAAAAACCCTCCTAAGTCGTCTCAAGCATCGGTCTATAGTTTGTATGATGATTAGTTATTTGTAATATGATGTATTTCTATGTTCCAAAATGTAGTATTTTAATGTATTAAGTGGTTATATTAACAAACATTGTGTGAAAATACAAAAAAATGCAAAAAAAAAAAAAAAAAAAAAAAACCACAAAATGGCATTTATTTCGCATAAATAGGACCAGTTCGCATAATGCAGACAGTTCGCATATGCGATATGCGAGCTCACATATGCGAAATATATGCCATTTTGTAAAAATTTTGGAAAAAAGTGACATTTTGTAAAATATCTCCCAATTTTTTGCTATTTTCGTAATGGATGTATATGGTCTGTTTCCAAACAAAACAAGAGTTATTTAAAAAAATAAAATTCATACAGTTAGAGATGTAAATATAGGTAGAACCTAGAAAAAACACAAAAGGGGCCAACACAAAATCCACCAAAATTGGTGGGCTTTTTAAAACCCTTACTTTATGTTTTTTAATGGACTTTTAGAAACCCACAAATACATAACAAAAAAGTAACAGTATAACTACTCACTACATAACAAACAAATAACAATGTTAATTTGAACATTAAAAGATCTTAACCCTAAACTAATACCTTTACTCCAAAACTCCTTAAACAAACACACCCTTAGTTGATAATTAATTGGGCTATTCATACAAAATGTAAAAATCGATGTTAATTTTTATTACAGGTCTTTTTCGTGATAATTAACTATTGTCATGGTTAGCCGGTACTTTTCTCATGCTTTATTAAATTATCAATACTAACTTAAATGAAATTTAAAGAAACGTGTGTATAATGAAATTACAAAAAGTTGATAGTACAAGTCATGTTATCTTACTTTGGTACTGGCTTTCTATATTTATGTTATTAGTTATCTTAGTTTTTCACAAATAATCATTTTATTAATGACGATACACCTTCATGTACTTTTACGGGTTTATAAGTAAATTAAAATAAAATTTTAAATTAAAGATATTACTTTAAAAACGGATTTAGACATTTAGTACTTGTTACTATACATTGAACTTTCTCAATTACTTCTCTCAAGTATAAAATACAGTAAAACATACACAATGTTACTAATAGCCTTAGGTTTTTTGTTAAAAAAAAAAAAAGAAGAAGAAGTAGAAAATTCAGTATTTTAGGTATAAATTTGTATTGTGTCTGATCATGAAGCGAAGACTTGTATAAAAGGATTTATTATATTCCTTCATATCATTTTTATCTCTAAACCGGGTATTAATCAATTATTTGATTAAATATATGTAGCGTGTTTCTCAACAAATACATTTAATCAATTGATTGATATATTTGTATGATAAAGATATTACTCTTTTAATTAAACAAATGTGACAACCGTCTAAAATTCAGATGATTCTCAGTTAATATATCGGTTCGAATATTTAGTTATATTTTATCGTGATCATATTGTTCTAGTTCGTACTTGTTGTGTCTTTTATTGTGTCGGAACCAAGTCGGAATCAACTTATAAATCTTAACACCAAGAAACTATACAAAGAACTTGACTAAGTTCATAACGGAAACAAATAAAATTCTAGTCCACAACTAACAATAACGGAAAACTTAAAACGTCACAAGGCTGGAAAAAGCCATCCAGCCGACGGCTGAAAGGTTCCAGGCGGCGGCTGGATATGGCCAGCCGGCGGCTGAAAGGCCGTTGACTGTAACTTGGTGACTCATTTTTGCATGTCTCGTGATTGGCTAAAGGCATTAAACAGGATTGGACCAAATTTACTGCCATTTGGCTTCCTAAGGGCAGTAACACCCCCTTTCCCACCTCCCTCTTTCACTTTGTTTTCATTTTAAAAATCAAAAATCACCTACTCTCTCTTTCTCTCTCTAAAAATCTCTCTCTTTTTCCTCTCAAGAACACAAACTGTTGGAGTATATATAGATATACTCCAAAAAGAGCAACGGCTTACTCCAAAGCTTCGGTAACGATAGCTCCGGCAAGATTACATGACACGCTAGGCCGAAGCAACAATCAGAAGGCTGAGGTGGTGTCACCAAACCACCTATTGTATCACGTGTTCACCTGACATAAAGAACCTGGCAAGTCTGATAAAAGGACTGTACCGAAGGAAAAGTACTGCAGATCGTGCCAACCGTCTAGTGGATATTAAGGTGATGACGAAGGCACCTCCTATGGACTGGATTTATCAATGAAGGGAATATTGTGCGCCGAAAGAAGCATCAGCCTATTATCCAGAAGATAATAGGCCGATGCGCCAAGTACTATAAAAGGGGTCAGACCCATTCTAGGTAAAGGGATCACAATCTTAAAACTCTCCATATCAAGAACATTCTCTTCGGATGTTCTTGACAGTTTCTGATTATTCCATTATATAAAACATCGCATTTACTATACTAAAGATTCATTAAATAACCTTAAATCACCACGATGAATACTTACTCTTACGCCCGAGCCTTATCGGGGAAACCTCCCCGATAAGCTTAGACGTTTGTTTCTTGTGCAGATTATCATCTTGAAGGTTTACCCTTCAAAGATTGTTCGTAGTCTAGATCCCCGTGGATTTTTACTTCAACATTTGGCGCCATCGTGGGACCGCTATTTAACGATAGTTGGAGCAAAAACACGGGCACATGGATACCCCATTGTCGTCAGGGATATCCACCCTTGTGCCTACTGTTCAGCCATCAACCAACGTTTTAGAGCCACCCATATCTCAATCACATCACCTTACACCATACCCATCGATGCCACCTTTATCGCTGCCTGAACTAAACACCACGGGACACGAAACAGCTTCTCACGGAGACAGAGGTAATATCACCCCGGAATTCGTTAGCAACAATTATGAACGCTTACGAGGGCTGATGAACACCCATGAGCAAGGAGAAAGGCAACGAGGGGTCGATATTGAGCTCCCGCTGGGAGACGGTCACGAAACCAGTGTGACAAACGGGTCGGCCACCCCATCGCCAAGAAGAACGAATCAAGGAGAACGGAGAGAAGAGCACGTAAGTCCGTTGCAGGGACGAAATCTTTTTGGGAGGACAGCTCCGACAACTTTCACCCAAACACCGGGCACAGGACTAAGCCAGAGGGGAGGTTTCGGACCTCCACTGTCACAGATGGGTTGTAGGCCTTTGCACTCTACGCTGCTACCTCCCAGAGTATTCTTCGATCTTCCTCCGAACATCGCAACGCCCCGGTACACACAGGGGACCGGAGTCCCACCTTTCTCATCAGGATATTTAGCTTCGGCGGAATACAATCCTAGTAGTTGGGCATTACCTCCGGAACACGCTCAAGCCTTAGCGGAGCATTATGAGGCCGAAGATCTGGCTAAGCCGTACCACCGGCAAAAGGAAGCCAAATTCATAAAACGAATTGCGGAATTCAAATTTCCCCCTAAGATTAAGATGCCGTCCAATGTAAAGATGTATGACGGAACCCAAGACCCCGACGATCACCTAAGCATCTTTGCCGGAAAAGCGGAAGTAGAACAGTGGTCCATGCCAGTATGGTGCCACATGTTTGTACAAACGCTAATAGGGGCAGCCAGGCTGTGGTTCGACAGCCTCCTCCCAGCAAGCGTCAGTGGTTTTGAAGACTTGCAACAAAAATTCAGGGTTAACTTCATGCAACAGAAAAGATATGAAAAGGACCCCGTGGAGATACACAACATTAAGCAAAGGGAGGATGAAACGCTTCGTAGGTTCATGGAGAGATTTAATAGGGAAAGCCTACAAATCAAAGGGGGAACCGAAGGGATGAGAGTGTCGGGCTTCATGCACGCCATCCGAAACAAACAGCTCATCGAGAGGCTGAACAATCAAATCCCCAGAACGGTGGAAGAAATGATGGAGAGGGTTCAGGATTTCATCATGGGGAAAGAAGCAGCCTCCTTGACGGAGGAAGGGAGTTCGCGGAGAGTAACGCGGGAGGATAGACGAAGCAATTGGAAAGGCGGATACAGACGAGAAGTCCCGGTCTCTCGCAATGAAAGGTCTCCTCCGAAAGCGAGAACTTTTACTCCACATACACATCCGTATTCACCCGATGGTAGACCTAAAAACATATTCCAACTCCTGTCCAAAACTCCCTGCGAGATATACTCTACCGAGCCTATCTGTCAAAAATTCCCGGTACCCCCCTCCGATGGCAGGAAATCCGGAGAAAAAGAACGCGGATAGATACTGTGAATTTCATCAAGGGAATGGTCACAACACCAACGACTGTTATCAACTAAAAAAACATATAGAGGAGGCGGTACGTTCAGGGCAGTTGCGCCACCTCTTGACGGAAATAAGGTCAGGGGCCAAACAAGGTGGAAGGAATGCTCGACAGGATAACCGGAGTGGGCAGAAGAGCAAATCCAAGGAAGTCCATATGGTAGACCACCGAAGTATTGAAACTCGTGGAGAACTAGATGATCGGAGAAGAAAGAAACCAGAAGTGTTCAATTGGATGAACCAACCAATAGCCTTCCCACCCTTAAGTGAATACTTCCCCTCGCAAGATCCGATTGTCATAGAGGGAAGGTTCGGCAACTACCCGGTGCGAAGCATCTATGTTGACACAGGTAGCTCAACGGAAGTCATATACGAGCATTATTTTCGCAAGCTCAAACTTGGAGTACAAGCTGAACTCCGAAAGTCAAGAACTCACCTGCAGAGCTTTACAGGAGAAGTATCATGCCCAATGGGAGAGATAGATTTGCCTCTCACCCTGGGGCAGTACCCCAGAATGAGAACGGAGATGATGACCTTCTTGGTGGTACGAGCCCCGTCGGTATATGACGTTATCTTAGGAAGACCGGGGCTATACCTATTAGGAGCGGTCGCTTCACCACTCCACTCGTCATTAAAATTCCCTACCCCGCATGGGGTAGCCACCGTAAGGTCTGATAGGAAAAGAAGAGGGGAATGCCATGAAGTCCGGCCAACGGTAGGTCAGAAGAGGGAAACAAATGAACCCGAAGAAAAATTAGTTATAAACCCTAAGTTTCCAGAACAAACCGTAGCTATCGGATCCCTCTTGTCACAAAAATGCAAGGAACAATTGTTCACCTTGCTCAGTAACAGTTTAGACGTTTTCGCATGGCAACCTGCGGATATGACGGGCGTACCAAGAAGTATAGCTGAGCACAAACTCAAGGCATACCCTAGCATAGAGCCCGTTAAACAGAAGAAAAGGGGGATGGCTCCGGCCATGACCAAAGTTGTAAGAGAAGAAGTAACCAAACTGGTCAAAGCAGGTATACTCAGAGAAACGAGATACCAAACGTGGATCGCGAACCCAGTCATGGTAGCAAAAAGCGACAAGTCGTGGAGAATGTGCATTGACTTTAAAGACATAAATAAAGCATGCCCCAAGGATAATTATCCGTTGCCAGAAATCGACTGGAAGATAGATTCGCTAATGGGATTCAAGTACAAATGTTTTCTCGACGCGTACCAAGGGTACCACCAAATCCAGATGGCAAAGGAGGACGAGGACAAGACCGCGTTCTACACAGACTTTGGAATTTTCTGCTATAAGAAAATGCCGTTCGGGTTAAAGAACGCCGGAGCCACTTATCAGAGGCTTATTGACCGAACGTTCCGAAGTCAGATAGGAAAGAACTTGGAGGCTTATGTAGACGATTTGGTAATCAAAAGTAACCGGGAGGAAGAAATGATATATGACATTGCTGAAACATTCAAGAACCTTAGGAGCATCAACATGAAGCTAAACCCAAAAAAGTGCACCTTTGGAGTAGAGGAAGGAAGATTCCTAGGGCATGTCATAACGGAAAATGGAATCAAAGCTTGCCCGGAGCAAGTACGAGCAGTAGCAGAAATGAAATCTCCCAGAAGCCTGGGTGAAGTGCAAAGCTTGAATGGGAAGCTAGCGGCGCTTAATCGGTACCTCTCGAGATCCGCGGAAAAGTCATTGCCTTTTTTCAAAACCTTAAAGAAATGTGTAAACGTGAAAGACTTTGAATGGACTGCAGAGGCTGAAGAGGCATTCGTCAGCATGAAAGTATGCCTGCAACAGCTGCCTACGCTGGTCGCTCCGACACCGGGGCAGGAAATCCTGGTCTATTTGGCAGCATCGCCAGAAACTGTCAGTGCAGTCTTAGTCACCGAACTCGAAAGAAAACAGAAACCTGTATACTTCGTCAGCAGAGCCTTAGCGGGAGCGGAGCTAAATTATCCACCGATGGAAAAATTGGCACTTTCCTTGATACACACAGCAAGAAGGCTCAGGAGATACTTCCAGGCTTATCACATCGTAGTCCTAACTGAGTTACCTATTAAAGATATCCTAGCAACCCCAGAACGCTCGGGACGTCTAGCCAAATGGGCAATAGAGTTGGGAGCATTTGCCATTGAATATCGGCCAAGACAGGCAATGAAGGGGCAGATCCTAGCAGATTTCTTAGCAGAAATACCGTTGCCATTACCCCCCACCCAACAAAACCATAGAGAGACAAAGGAACCCGAAGGAGAAGACCAAGGAAATCTCAGGGAGCCAAAAGAGGTATGGACCCTGTTCACGGACGGAGGATGTAATTCAGCCGGGGCAGGAGCAGGGGTTCTTTTAATCAACCCCGACGGAGCAGAGTTCACTTACGCCCTCAAATTTAGCTTTCCCAGCACCAATAATGAATCAGAATATGAGGCACTTTTGGCCGGGCTAAGGATAGCCGCAAAAATGAAAATAAAACATTTGGAGGTAAGTGTGGATTCTTCCCTGGTGGCGAACCAAGTAAACGGCGACTTTGAAACGAAGGGAGAATCTCTAGTCAAATACAAGGAACTAGTTGACAAGCTAAAAGCCAGTTTCCGAAGCTTCAGCATAAAACAAGTACCAAGAGAAGAAAATGTAAAGGCAGACGCTGCAAGCAAGTTAGCCTCGCTAACGGACCTAACCTTTCCCCATACGTCAAAAAACGTGTTAGTCGAGACGTTAAAAGAAAAATCGATTGACGTCAAAGAAATACATGCTATTGTGGAAGAAGAGGGGCCTTGTTGGATGACACCCATCATACAGTTCCAAAAGGATGGTTCCCTTCCAAACGACCAAACCGAAGCCAGAAAAATCAGGGCCAAAAGCCCCATGTACTGCCTTGACGGAGATATCCTCTATAAGAAATCATACTTAATGCCGTTGCTTCGATGCGTCGGACCAATACAAGCAAATTATGTCATCCGAGAGGTGCACAACGGAGCGTGTGGAATGCACGCTGGTCCAAGAGCCACAGTAGCAAAAATCATGAACCTAGGATACTATTGGCCTTCAATGTATCGGGATGCAACTGATGAGATCCAAAGATGCATCAGTTGCCAGCGATACTCACCTGTGCCTAAATTGCCTAAGCACTCCCTAATTTCTGTTACCTCAGCGTGGCCATTCCAGCAATGGGGTATTGACATAGTGGGCCCCTTCCCAACGGAAACCGGAGGAATCAAATTTCTGTTAGTGGCGATAGACTACTTCACCAAGTGGGTGGAAGCTAAGCCATTAGCCTCAATTACCGGAGCTCAAGTCAAAAAATTTGTTTTCGAAAACATAGTGTGCAGGTTTGGTTTGCCAGGGATCCTAATATCGGACAATGGAAAACAATTTGCGGACAACCCACTCAAGTCCTGGTGCAAGGAAATGAAGATCAAGCAGAAGTTCACATCCGTTGCCCACCCGCAAGCCAATGGTCAAGTAGAGCGCGCTAACAGAAGCATAGTGGAAGGAATCAAAACTCGCCTAGACAAGGAAGGTGGCAGCTGGTTAGACCACTTGGCACACGTCCTATGGGCTCACCGAACCATGGTCAAAACAAGTAATGGTGAAACCCCCTTTAGCCTGACCTACGGAACTGAAGCCGTTATTCCCGCCGAAATTGGTATGCCTACCCGGAGAACGCAAGGCACGGAGATCAACTCTGGAGCCCTCCGCCTTCATCTAAATCTCCTGGAAGAAAGAAGAGAGACAGCGGCCATTAATGAGGAAAGATACAAAAGGCAGGTAGAGGGGTATTACAACCAAAGGGTAAGGCCCACCACATTCAAACCGGGAGACTACGTACTCCGGAGCAACGAAGCTAGTCGAATCAAGAACCAAGGCAAGCTAGGACCCAACTGGGAGGGCCCGTACCAAGTGGCCGAGGCTTATGATAATGGGGCATACAAGCTGCAAGTGATCGGAGGGGAGGCCATCCCAAGAACTTGGCATGGGAACCTCCTCCGACGCTGCTACGTATAAGCAAATTAAAATCACCTATAAACTTTGGTGTGAAAGCATGTAACAGCAGTGCCCGATTTTCAGTTATGATATATAAGCTATAGCTACTACCCGCGTTAGGGAGTAGCAATTTTCTCACCACATGGCAAATATCTAAGACCATTGATTAAATTATAATAGCCCATAGTTAAACAATGAATAAATTCCTACGAGCCTATTGCTCCTAGAAACGAAGGGGAGAGTGCCCTCTCTAATAAACTCCATGTTAGTCTGATACTCCAATCCTAACATAGACAGGTTTGAGCAGCCTATGTAAAAAATAACTCCGGGCTGGTCTGAGAATATCCCAGTATCGTAAGGGTCGAGTAACCTCTCTAATTAACTCTGTTCCAACGAAAAACACGCCATGACAGAATATAACACACGATATTCGTTAAAGTTATAAAATGTCAAGTATATCCTAAGCATATAATTATTATGATGAAGGACGCTTCTCAAAATAAATATTTAAGCTAAGAGATAGAACAAAGCAAACACACCGCAATACAGGAAACCAAGGTTATCATTAATAAAATGGCCGAAGCCATAACAGTTACAAAATGGCCGAAGCCATGATAATTACACATCGGCCAAAGCCATTACAAAAGCAAATAAGCCTAAGCTCTAGCAGTCTAGGGCCGGAGGAGAGGCTGGCTTCAAAGCCTCGAGTTCATCCATGGATAAATGAGAGCTGGCCCGAAGGAGGTCAAGATAAGGAAAAGACAACTGAGACAAAGCCGCCACTGCTTCTTCATACTTCTGGTCGGCCTGGGGATCAAAAGAAGGAACCTTCGACATGGGTGTGCTGAGCTGATGGTAACGGTACCCCTTCCTCACCCCATCGGCAAAACCTGACGCAATAGCACAAAGGGTAGCATGACCGTAAGGGGCGGAAAACTCGTGGCTGGAGCGGAGCTTGTTAACAAACCCTTGCAACCCATCGCCCAACACCCAGTCCACTTTGGCCCGCAGCCCTTCCCTGTCGCACACAGCAGCATTATAATTTTCATTAAGCTGCGACAACTCAATTGTTAGCTTCTCCTTATCAGAAAGGAGAGCACAGTTAATCTCCTTAACCTGTTCAAGCTCATCCTGTAGCGAATCAACGGTCTTTCTCACATCGACCTCGCCATGCTCCAGCTGAGCCTTAAGAGTCCGTTCCACCTCTTCCAACCTTTTCAATTCTCCCACCATCTGATCCCATTCAGACTGGCTCATCGTCTTCATATCTGGGACGGCGGCAGGAGTTTTTACAACTTCGATCAAAGAGGAATTCTCCTCCTTCACCTTGTTCAATTCAGCGAGGGCATCGGCTAGTTGCGCACGCAACTTCTTCTGGAGCTTGGAGGATTTCTGTTGTTTACGCTCATAAAAGTTTGCTTTGCGAGATAAGGAGGTACCAGACCGCTCCAAAGAGCCAATTACTGCATCCTTCTCCTTCATCTCCTCCCGAAGCTGGCCATAGCGAGTCCGTAGCACAGTACCCCCAACAGCCAATTGAGTCAACATCAGATCCATCCTGGCCATCACGGCCTCAGCGCTCTTCGTCTCCCAACGCTTCGCCTCAGCCGGAGTTGCGAAGTGATCAAGCATGCTCCGGCAGACGCTTATATCCTGCATACTGCTGTTAGAAAAAGCGTCCCAGGCCGGAACATAGCGATCCCCGGCATCTCCAGGCGAGGAAGAGCCAGAATCCCTCGGGGACAGGAGAGTAATGTTGGCTCCATCAAAATCATCAGCCTTGCCATTTTGAGGACATTCCTCAACCATGTGGCCACCCTCACCACACTTGGCACAATTTCTGTCATCACCACCATCTTCGAAAACATCCTGGTCCTGTGCCACAACCTCGGCTTCAGTAGACGTCTGTACCGTAGCCTCCAGTCCACATACAACAGGACTGATAACCTCCTCATGTCCAGGTGATCTCTGCACAGCAACCTCCGGCTCAGTTCGATCAGGGACAGTCACCCCCTCTGACCTAGCGGGTTCATGTGACGCAGTCACCGGTTCAGTCACTGCCGGAGGAACAGTCTCCTCCGGGCCACCAGGTATGTTACCTACAAAGTTTAAGAAAAACAACATAAATAAAGAACAAACATGAACACAAGGGAGAAATAGGAGAGAAACCCTCACCAGAGAGAGTGGCAGAGGAAGAGGCAGCCTGAGGTACCCCATCCACATCCTCCTGATTTTGAGCCGAAGGGCCTGCGGGAAGAACAGTAGCTGACTCTGCGGAGCACCAAAAATCAGACCGATGAAAAGACTCAGAAGAAGATGAGGATAACACTATAACCGAAGGTAAGGAAGAAAAGGGTGAGGCCGGAAAAAAGGGATAAATAACACGACCAGACCCAGACCACTCCTCCTCCTCTTCGGAGGTAAGGTCAATATGTGTACCTTTTCTTGCGGCTTTCTTATGACGACGCGGTTTACTGCTGGAGGCTTTAGTCCGAACCCTTTTTCTCTTCCCGGAAGTCTCAGCTACAGCCTCCTCAGTAGATACCGCCGGGGCAACAGGAAGCAACGAACGTAAAGTAGCTGAGGGCTCCACAAATCTTCCACCTACTTGCTCAACTATCCCTTTCTCTCCAACCGCCAGCACAACACGAGGAAAGTGAACATCATCCAATCTTTTAAGTTGCAGATACTCCAGCAACGTCAATGCTAACATATATAAAAAAAAAAAATATAAAAAACATCAGCAACAGAAACAGGAAAAACAAAAAAGACGGAAAACTCACATTGGTCCCCAACAGCGATGGAGGGTTTGAGATTCTCGCAAACCCAGTTCCGGCACACCCCTGCCAAAACCAACACCTCAGTAGGATAGGTGCGAACGTGGAGAGGGTTAGCCAAAAAAAGTTCCATCTGGGCCCATTCCGCATCAGAGAGCACAGGAGCAACGTCCGTGAAACCTCCGGCAGTAACGGATCGCCAAGGTTTGGCAATCGGAGCAACAGAAGCATCCACCCAAAAGAAAGATCCTTTCCACTTCTTAAGGCCAGTAGGAACAAAGGAAAAACAATCCCTCTTTGCCCATCGCTCAACCATAAACCAGTCACCGTTGCGAGCCAACCTGTAAAACTGACGCCACAAATTAAGGGAGGCGTTAAAACCCAGTGCCCTACACAAAATCTCAAAGGACATAATCCTGAGAACGCCCAGGGGATTCATTTGAATGGGGGCAATTTGGTAGTACTCAATTACTGAAAGAAAAAACTCAGTAAAGGGTAATCGGAGATTCGAGAATTCAAACCATTTGTAGTACATGGCTATGAATCCCGGAGGACAATCTTGTACCGTGTCCTTGACACGAGGCGCCGTGATACGCCAGTTGGCAGGCAAGTCGTATGATGAAGCAAACTTCTGCAAATCCTTTTGAAGTAGAGTGCAGTAGGAAATAGAAAGATCAGACTTACCCATGATAGCGGGTGGAGTATAAACAAAACAACGAGCAATAATGAAAAAGGAGGAGTGAATGATTAAGAGATAGGAATTCTCGGCAAGAAGAAAGAGCGAAGGAGAAAGAAGAATTAAGAAAAAGAGTAAAAGAAAATGAGGAAAAGAATGTAGGTTTAAATAAGAAAAACAGAGGGGAGCGTAAGATAACCGTAGCGGCGCACGATAGACACAAATCCCGAAAAATAAGGGGCTGCTGAAACTGTCAGAAAAGCGCGTGGAAGAAAACGAAACGGCGGCATTAATGAGGGAAGTGACGTTGTAATGATGACTAACACAGACGCGCTTACCCTTTGGGGTTATCGAGGCGGCATGCAACGGCTACATTAATAGCCATGACAAGACAACATTTGACCCATCGACAAAACCACAAGCCACCGGTAAACGAAGCGACAATTACAAAGGAATATATAGTAGTCTAGTATAACGATGCTAGGGCTCCGCCATACTAGACTGGGGGGGGGGGGGGGGGGCATGTTGGAGTATATATAGATATACTCCAAAAAGAGCAACGGCTTACTCCAAAGCTTCGGTAACGATAGCTCCGGCAAGATTACATGACACGCTAGGCCGAAGCAACAATCAGAAGGCTGAGTTGGTGTCACCAAACCACCTATTGTATCACGTGTTCACCTGACATAAAGAACCTGGCAAGTCTGATAAAAGGACTGTACCGAAGGAAAAGTACTGCAGATCGTGCCAACCGTCTAGTGGATATTAAGGTGATGACGAAGGCACCTCCTATGGACTGGATTTATCAATGAAGGGAATATTGTGCGCCGAAAGAAGCATCAGCCTATTATCCAGAAGATAATAGGCCGATGCGCCAAGTACTATAAAAGGGGTCAGACCCATTCTAGGTAAAGGGATCACAATCTTAAAACTCTCCATATCAAGAACATTCTCTTCGGATGTTCTTGACAGTTTCTGATTATTCCATTATATAAAACATCGCATTTACTATACTAAAGATTCATTAAATAACCTTAAATCACCACGATGAATACTTACTCTTACGCCCGAGCCTTATCGGGGAAACCTCCCCGATAAGCTTAGACGTTTGTTTCTTGTGCAGATTATCATCTTGAAGGTCTACCCTTCAAAGATTGTTCGTAGTCTAGATCCCCGTGGATTTTTACTTCAACACAAACAAAACAGAAACTTTACACCACAAAACAGCAACATAAACACAAAATCGTCCATCAAAATCATACACAAAATCGTCCTAAAGTAAAGGGTATCAAAGGGGAAGCATAAAAATCGGGTTTGAAGAAGGTTTGCATACATTTCGAAGCTAGAATCCCATACAACCGATCCAAAACATTTTCCTTCGGTAAAACTCTTCTATTTTACTCTTATTACATAAATCTTTACTTGCATGGACGATCCATAAACTGAAAAATGGTTTTTATAAAAGTTTAAAACGGTTTCTTGCTTAAAATCGGGTTTAACACAAAGATCCACATTTTTATGTAATAGATCTAAAAGAAACCTTGATTTATACTCAAAAATGTATATATTTTACTTATAACCGATTGCATGTAAGAATCTAGCACTGAAACGGGCTAAAAATCGATAAATACCGAAAAACATGAATCTGGCCGAAGGCCTCCAGCCGGCGGCTGAAGATATCCAGTCCGCGGCTAAGGTCTAGCCGGCGGCTGAATATCTCCAGCCGCTGTCTGGATCTTGTTGTTCACTAAAATCGTCGTTTTTCTACTTTAAACGTTAAAAATAAGTCCAAATAAGTTTATAACAGATTGGTACTTTGAAAACTTACTGTTTTTATGAATAAAATGGTTCGGGAAAGTTTAAGGATTAAAAACTATTGTATTATTGGTTATTATGGTTTAAAATGTTTGTTTAAAGCGGGAAAGTGGTTCGAAAATTGATTAAAGTTTTATAGCGCGGAAGCGCTGCCCAAATTTCACCGTACACTTATACAAAATTCAGTAACTTAACATTTTTGTAACTTATACATATTGACCTTGAACATTAAATCTTTTTGGACATAATTGGACTAATCGAACCATAAAACGTACACAAACACGTATTAACATATAACTTTTCCGTATTGAAACTTTTGGACAGAATTTAAAGTAGAAAGATTTAAGATTAAAAATGTTAAAATAGAACTTTAACATAACTTAAATCATACAATTTATACTTACACAATAATTCGGTGTTTTAGGTCACCCTTGATTCCCGACGCGTTCCGCTCCATTCTGGCTTACTCGTATCTTTTCTCCGCAACCTGTGAGTTACAACCCCACTATTTTACTGTTTTTAACATTATTTGGGGGAAACATAAGATGTATTTGTTTATGTAACTTTTATGAAACTTTTTGCAACTCGTATGAAAACTTTGTGAAATTCTTTGAGAAACTTGTGAAACTTATATGCGTAAAAATGTGTTATTGCCCTGTTAATTGGCTAAACTAAATTTAGATTACTTGTATGCTAAACCAATCCTTGATGAGAATATAAACTGCGTAAGTGCTTACTACTATTTTAGAAACAGAGTTCAAAGTGCCCCGTTTTTAAGAGTTCAGAAACATTATACACTATTAGCATGAGCCGTTAGTATTATGGGTATCGATACTTAGGAGAGGTCACTCCTTTCTTGTGGTTCGCGACCTAAGTACATATTACTAGAATCAGATGAAACTCCATTATTGTGAAACTTTGGGGCGTGTTCTGACCAGACAATCGGTTTAGTGTAGACTTACGTTATGTTAAGCCAAGAGATTGATACAAGATATTAATTTAGTTAATCACATATTATTTACGCATATACATTAATTTAGCGATTGTCTCCGCTATAACTTTTATGATACGAGTTCTACTCTACTTGCATTTGTTCGAAACTTTTTAATAAATATATATGTTTAAGCGTCGTTCCACTTTCTTTTCATTTATGATACTTTATACATATATATTTTCACTTTGGAAACTTTTATCGAGAAACTCAAAACTGCAACTCACTCACTACTTTATGTAGTTGATACTTTATCTTATATTTCAGGAAACTAGTGTAAGTGTCGAAGTGCATGGCGAGGAAGGGTCGATATGGTCACGTGAGTCGAAACTTTGGAAAAGACCTTTATTTTGGGAATTTATGAATTTGAAACTTTTTATTATGTATTTGTACTACTCAATTAAACCACTTGGTTGATTTGGATTGTGAACTATTTTATTTAAATGCAATGACTTGAAACGTTTATTGATTATAACCCATGTAATGATATTCCAGCTCTCACATCTCGTGTTTCCGCTATAGCGGGGTGTAACAACAAGATTACACCAATCAAAGATTTCGGAAATTATAAAAAAAAAGTGAGTTAAATATGCTTCTAGAAACTACTCTATGTTGGAAATATTAATTCATGGTGTATGATCAGTGACCTGATATAATCTCTGCAAATCGTGTTAAAATCACCTTTAAAAACTATATTTCAACTCTAAAATCCCTATTACACCTTTCATGAATGTTAACTAGGCTTATATACGATACACGGAAACAAGAGCAACATTTAACGTGTTTAAATTATTTAAAGAGTTTTGATAACAAAAATATACCCTTTTTCAAGTAAGCGGGTTAAATTTGCCAAATCTGATTTACATGTATATAATACATTAGATATAAGTGTCGCCCTTTTTTTCTAGCAGTCATTTATTCTAAAGAAAAAATAAAAAGTGCCACTTTAATTTTGAAAATATAATAGTAATGTATTAAAAAATAAAAGATGCCATAATCAAATGAACTTCTAGCTACTTTTGTCGATATAGACGTGTATAAAAACACCAAAAAATTAAAATTAAAAAAAAACCAAAATTGAAACCGGTTAAAACTGGATTTGATCAAAATCGGTTTGGAAAAACCAACCGGTTTGGGAAATAGGAGTTGGAAATCGGTTCGGGTCGGATTTTTGGGAACCGGTTTTTCTTAAGCACTTTTTTAAAAAAATGTAGCGTTTTATACTGTTTATTATCGTTTTTTGTGTTTTTTTTTAACATTTTGTCATCCAAAATTTAGTATAATTGAGTATGTTGAGTTTGTGTTAGTCACAACACTCAAATACTCTCAAATCACTCTTGAAACACTAAAAATACATGCAAAACATTCGAAAAATGATAGAAAAAAAAAGTCGAAATTAAAAGAAAAAACAAAAATGGTTTGGACTGGTTTTCAACCTAAACCGGTTTCAACCCGCTTTCACAACGGTTCCATAGGGTCGGATATTTTCGTGATTCGAACCGGTTTTTGGACAAATCGTTTTTTAACTTTTGACCAAACACCCGTTCGATTTTCAAACTCAGTTTGATTCTTGGTCCAACCTGGTTTGTACATGCCTACTACTATGTATCTCCTTTAGGAAAATGTTTACTTTTTTGTTTCGAAGTTGGAAAAAAAACATTTAATATGCAAAAAATTTAGTGGGGATTATTTTTGAGATTGGGTGAGCAACTATCTATGCTAATATTATGAAGTTAAGCGTTGTAACCGTACGTGTTTTCTATCTCCGTGTGATATAGAAGATACTAAATAAAATGAATATGATTTTGTATGTATAAATTCAGATGTTACGAGTTCTTGGAACTTTTTATTTCAAAATTTTAAACTGAATGTGTCGGTTTAAATGCACGGATGACCTTTCGAACCATCTTTCTTGTCTATTAATCACAATAAGTCATCATTTTATGTAAAGAATCTTAGAAAGCTGTAATTTGCAAAATCAAGGTGTTTTGGTCAATATTTTCATTACTGTTTTAAATACCGTTTCATTTTGTTTTCTCTAGATAACTGTCCAATTGGTTAAATCCGATGAACGAACCGCCCGTAATGAATATTTATAATATTTTATAATATAAAATAAGTAAAGGATTTGTTAATTTTTCATGAGTAGGTTGTTTTCGTAGCAATTTGAACAAGTTCGACTTTTATCAGCAACAAACATGTTCGGGATATTATTCTGATAAAGCATAACTTGCGTAGCTATCCGCTCCCTACGGCGTCATGGGCCTACAAATGCATCTAAAGTGTGGGATTTGTCGAGGACTTCAGGACGAGGTGCATTTACCCGACATCGTACGCATACTTCTAGTGAAAAGAGTAGGTGCTTATATTAGAATATGTACAGTGGTCCTTGGTTGACATCAAATAAAACTTTTCTTTTTCTTTCTAAAATGTTAATTCAAACTAGCTCCATTTTATGGCACAACTAGCTTTTTAGTTTTATTGGTAAACACTCTTATCCATTACCTCTAGATTCTAGGTTCTAATCTTCGCTACATAAATCCGTTCTACTTTCTTTCGTTTAAAATATTAGCATATATTAAATATTAAATATGAACTAAATCGACTATCAACACTACTAATAGCTAGTTTAGTTGGTAGGACTCTATATCCAAGACATGTAGGTTAGGTTTGACTTTAGTCCGCGACGAAACATTTCCAACATTCATTAGTGTGCGTCAATCACAAACTAGAACCGGTTCGAACGTATAACCCGTCAGATCAACCCCACAAGGTCTTAGTGCCATCCGGTTTCAACTGAACGAGTTTTCATCTGAAACAAAGTTTATCGTTTGGGCCTTACCCGATTTCAAATACATTGGTTTTAGTCTAATTACGAAGATATAATGCAAAAGCTACTATGTGCCATCTTGTTGCCTTATATTGTCTGTCCTCTCATTTCTGTAAATTATGGTGCTTCTTTTGCATTTGACAAAAGATTGACAGTTCATTAATCTAGGTTTACATTTTATAAGTGAATATGTAAGTGCAATATTTGTCTTTGAAAAGGAGATAAAACTGAATATATTATATTAGTGTATGTTATAAAAGTTAAAGTTGATTGTATAGTTAGTCAAGTTGAGGATGCTAATTTCTATTTATATTATTACACATGATACGTGTTGGGCACTATTTTAATACTTATTACAAAAGGTTTAGAGTGGTTACCATTTATTTCTATATTTCTTATTAAAAATAAGTTTGTCATTAATACAAATACCAAATATTACAATGTTTAAATCTCAACAACCCAATTGTATTTATCTTCGATCTTTCCGGCTTGAATCCCCACCATCGTATTAAACAATTTTTGACTCACAAGCCCATCACCTTTTTTATACTCCACTCTACACAAAAAAAAAGTTAAATAAATAACCATTTTAAATTAAATAGTTGAAAATTAAAAACCTAACAATATTTGATTTTTTCAATTTTTCAAAGTGGAATTTCATACGAAAAGTGATTATCATTTATGCAAATATATATTTTTTTCATAAAGAATATATAATATAGTCTAGGGTAAACTTTAACTACTTTTATTACCTTCGATCGTTGTATGTTATGCTACCAATACTAGCCACGACAACGGCTGTTCCAGTAGTGAAAACTTCTTCAGCTTCCATCAATTCGTCTATTGTGATAGCGCGTTCTTCAACCTACAACAATTGAAACATTTCAACTTACGCCTAATCTGTTTTAACATGATCTAGAATTACACATAGATTATATGTTTGAAATCCAAAATTTGTTACTCAAATAATTACAATGGTATACCTTGTATCCTAAGTCATGAGCAATATCAATAATGCTCTTCCTTGTGATTCCTTCAAGAATAGTACCCATAGGTGCTGGAGTTGAAATAACGTTACCCTATAAACCACAAAAAAGAAAATATTAGCTACTAATCTACTACATAATCTAATCCGCTCATTAAAAACAATATCGGAAAAGAAGTACCTTCACAAGAAAAATATTACTTGAACTCGCCTCCTCTACGTACTTTTTGTGGAATGAATCAAGATATAGTACATCGGAAAATCCTTGTCCCTTTGCTCTTGCTAACGATTGTAGCATCTATATTTCACGAGTCATATGCTAACATTTTAGTACTTTTTTGAATGGTTATTTTCTTGTGTAATCGATTATGTTTATCTAATTAATAAAGTTTTATTTTTTATACCGGTGAATAATTCGTGATGCTTTTGACACCTCCCACCCCACCACGAGTTGCACGATGACATTTATCATCAACATATAAGTTCAATGGTGCCACACCCTCCTGGATTATTGTCAATCAAGATATGTCAATATACCATTTCGAAAAACATAACTAAAGTTCGAATTAATGTATATAAAGATGAATAAAACCTTAAAATAATTGCCAACAGGGGAAGCATATACTAAAAATGTGTATTCGGGAGAAGGTGATACACCCAATATAGGCCCGGTTCCGATAAGCAAAGGTCTAATGTAGAGTGAGCCTTTTCCTGGTGGTGGAATCTGGACAAAAAAAAGAAAGATATAAACTAAATTGAAGTTTAGCTATTTTATTTTGTTGTCACGGTTTACAAAATATAAAGAAAAAAAAAAGAGGGATGGGTTTGATTGTGACAAAAAACTCTCAATGATTTAAGATTGATAAGTACCCAACGTTTGTTTGCAAGTGCTGTTTGTTTCATTGCATCTACAAATTGTTGTATAGAGGGAGATTGCATGCACATTCTCTCGGCTCCAACCTGCATACGGATTGCATTTTGATCGGGGCGAAAAAGGAAAATTCGACCATCATCCCCCCTATAAGCTTTTGTGCCTTCGAGAAGTCCCTATGTCAAAAACTCATCCATTCTTAGTATCATATCATAATACTTAATAAATTGGAGGTCATGGGTTCTAGTATCTTTAAAAAAAGAAAATTCTAATTACCTGGCCGTAGTTTAAAACTCCGGCAGCAGGGTTTAATTCAACATTGCCATAATTGCTTAGTTGCCCTTCCTGAAAAGAGCCATTTTCTGTGCTTTTAGCCTTATAGATGTAGTCAGTTTGTGTTAGACCGAAACCCAAACTATTCCAATCAATATCAGCATATTCTTCATGTCTGAGAACCCAAAAGTATAGTATGTTAGAGAAAAAAAAGAAGGAAAAAACAACGCTATGTAACACCAATATTACCTAAGCATTGGTTCGGTTTCTCGAAGAGTAGAAGCCGATTGTGCCATAAAGCATCTTGCACCAGCCTTTAAAATTACAACAAACTCTAATTAACGACTTAAAAGGGAAAAACAAAACACTATATACTTTTAAAACCAAAGCACAAAAAATCTAACATGTAATTTCTAGTTTTATGTTCCGATGTTTTGTACTCTTTTAACCATTTGTAACTCTTTTCGTTTTCCCACTAAAAATATACTGCCTAAGTATATTTTACAGTTTACACAATATATAATGCTCAAATAGATTGTATGACCACATGCCATAGAAAAGTTTTTACCAACAATGTTCGAGTTACAATATATAAATTTAAAATAATATAAATGGTGTATTTGCATGTTTGAGAGAGTTTTGTTGCAGAGGAATGGTCATCCATCTCATTCACGAAATTCAAGAAAAACAATATAAATTATTTTCCAGTTGTTCTATTATCTTTATTTTTTATGCTATGTAATTTTAATCCCCATAAACTATGACAAGAGTTAATGTGAGCAGGTCATATGACCACTCAGATTTTACTACTCAAATATGACTTTATAATATTTATGACAATCCAATTAAATTGTTATTTTGTTCAAAAAAGAAAATTATTTTGTTATTAACTAATGACCGCCTTAACATGCTGATGAATATCTAGTTATTTTCAGAGATTACTCTCACTTTTTGCTTAAAAGGAGTGTTACATCTACTAATGATGAATAACGAGATTTATATGATATTATTAGTCATTTTTTTTTGGTTCCGTCCCTGATCACAACTCACAATTGAAATGTGATTCTTTAGTGTCATGCAAAGAAAGCACAAGCCAATACTTATATGAATGAAATCCTTAAAACTAGCATTAAAATGAAAATTAACAAGCATGACCATTCACCAAAATGAAAAAGATGGAGAAAGACAAGACCTGTAATAATGAAGTCTTGATTAAACCATGAAGATACGAACTTTGTCGGATCATCATGTTTGATATTCGAAAACAGAAATAATGTGTAGAGAAATTTTTAAGAGTAGAAAGTTATAGAGTAAGAGGATGAAGATGATTTGGTTGGCATTTATAGGACGTGAAGGTGGCCATATAGCAAATTTTTTTAAATCTACCTTCATTCATTATTTCATTATTGATAGCGTATTTAATTTGACTTTTTTTACATATGATAATATCTGCTAATTTTTAATTTTACATATCGTTTTGATAAAATGAGCCTTATATATGACAAGATTAAAAGATAAGACGAGTGAAAAGAAAACAAAATTGTAATAAAATTAATTAATTTTGATCAAATTATCATTTTTAGTAACAAACTTTGTTTTTCTTTTGTCAAAATAATCATAAATTTTTGTTTCGTTAACATTGAATTTAAAACTTAACCTGATTTGATTAGATTTTCAGAGTGGTATTATGTGATATTTTTCATAGCATGGTGTCACATATTTTATAACTATCATCATTTATACTGATTTAAAAGTTACGATTCATATTTAAATAATTTTCAACCAATTTCTTTCTCCCGATATCTTCCGTTATTGTGTCTAAATGTCAAAATAAGACGTCGAACATAAGTTATATTACATTTATGATATATATCTATGAAAAAATTAATAAAATATAATAATAATTAACGAGATTTCAAGTTAATTTTTAAATAAAATGGTTAATTGTCTAGAACCCTTACGTATTTTCTATTTTGTCATTTCCAGACCATCGAACTATTTTATTCCTTACATGGTCATTATAAGATGTCAAAGTTGTCCCTTTTTTATTTTTTTCTTTTTAAATTAATTCACAAAACAGCCTTTCTAGTTTGTATAAGTACGAAATTTGTTCCTAATTCAATTTTCTTTTACGAATATCGTCCTTTATTTCGCTGTTTTTTTATGATTTTAGTCACTCATTTGTTAAATCTTAACAATTATTATGTAAAAATAACAAAATTACTATTTTTTTTCCCTTAATATAAAACACTAACAATGAACGCATCACCATTTTCCCCGTTACATTTTCGAATCCTGTTAGATTTTGTAGTGTTCAAAGTTTTGTTTCATCATCTTCGTCGTGTTCAAGCCTACCGTAACTGGTGTTATCTTCCATTTACAAAAACCATAAGATCTATTAAAAAAATGTGTAACAAATACTGAAAATCCCTAGAAATGGAAGGAAATGACGGTTACCTTGGCGAATATACAACAAAGACAGTGAAACAAAACTTTGGTTCTACAAAATCTATTGGGTATCGAAGATGTAATGGGGAAAAGAGTGATGAATATGTTGATAGTGTTTTATATTAAGGGAAAATATAGTAATGTTGTTATTTTAATATACTAATTGTTAAGTTTAACAAACGAGGGACTAAAATCGTAAGAAAACAGTGAAATAAAGGACGATATTCGTAAAAAAAAATTAATTTGGGAACAAATTTTGAAATTACACAAACTACGTGGGTTTTTTAATAAATTAGTTTAAAAAGAAAAATAAAAAATGGACAACTTGAAATTTATAATGATCAAGAAGAAAATAAAATAGTTCAATGTCTGAAACGGACAAAACATAAAATACATATGAATTCTAGACAATTAACCCTAAATAAAATGTTCACGAATCAGAGTTTAAGGGATCATGTTTGAAAAATAAAGTTGATTAAATACATTAACAGTTTAATCAATTTTGTTACATATATTACAATTTTTCGTGAAAAATTGATTAAACAACATATGTTATGATCTTATTGGAAGACAGTTGTATACAAAATCCTTCTTGTCGACGATGTTATGATGTATTATATTTAAAATTTTATCAAAAACAATTGTATTGTATATATTGATGGTTGGTAGAAATAGATGTTTGAGTCTTTTTTTTAAAGAATGTGTTTGGTTGGTGTATGTAGGGGTGTTCGTTTGGATGGATCAGTTTGATCCGATCCAATTAGATGAATCCGATTAGATTTCGGTTCCTAAATTATGATTCGAACCATCCAAACAATTAAGATCCAAATCGAACCGAACCAAATTACAATTTGATTGGATCGGTTTTAAAATTCAAGATTAACTCAAAATTCAAGCTAATAATTACAATACACTTATGCACAAATGTATTAAAAGAAATTTGAAAATATGAGGAAAAGTTGAAATTTCTTGTGAAATTTCACTAATTTATTAAGAAAAGTAATTAAAATGATACTAATATCATAGGTGTGAAACTTATAGTTGAAGAAATTAGTAAAAGATTAATAGTTATATATTTATATATGAAATATATATCAAAAGTAATTTACTATTCGGTTTTTTTGGATTATTCGGTTCTTCTATGTGAACAAAAAACAAATCCGAAATCCAAAATATAAATTTGGTTTTGGTCCAATCCGATCCAAAAATCCATAAAGCCAAACCATATAGTCCAATCTAAGTTGTCAGATTAGACAATTCGGTTTTATCCAAATAGTTAACACCCCTATACAATAATAGGGAATGGGTTTGAATCCCAATTTAATTGTTGAGTGAATATGTTATTTTTAAAAAAAATGAGATTTGGATCAATCTTTTAATGGCTATTCCTTTATTAATGGTGTGTTTGGTTTATAAAAAAATTTAGTAATAAATATAGTTTTGAACTAAATTGTTTAGAATAAAATTTATAATATTTTTAATATGTTGCTTGTTTTATAAATATAAGAATAAGAATGGAATAGAAATTTAAACTAAATATTATTTTAACTTAAAGAGAAGACAAAATTACACCGTTTATTCTTAAGTTTAAGTCAAAATTTCACTACTAGCCTCTAGCTTTTAAAGTTTCATTCATAGTCCAAAAGTGCGCATTTTATTTCAACATGTAATCTAATCATTAATATTTCCGGTAAGTTTTGTCATATTACTTGCAAATGAGGTTATTATGGTCATTTTTGTTATTCCTCTCTCATTAACTTTTTTTATTGATGAAAATGATCTTTTAACAACTTCTTTTTACCGTACCAAAAAAAAATAAAATCCTTGAACTATAAAAGACACAAAAAATCATGAAACAATCCAACAAACCCTCTTTAATAAGCAATCTCTGAAATCAACCATCATCTTCCGATGAATAACAATAACAACCCACTGGGATCCTTCAAGAATCGGAAATGAGCAAATGGTCATGGTGGCGGCGTAGACGACTGTGGTGATGGTAGTTATCGATCAAACCAAACCCTTTATAACTGTTAATTAAGTGAGTGTTTAAGTTATTTGATTCTTTACACTACAAGAAATAGTGACAAATGTTTTTAGTGACGACTATTTTTGTTCACTAACAACCTTAGTTAGTAACCATTAAACTTGCCACTAAATCTGGTCACTAAACTAAATTAGTGACCAAAGAGTAACCTAATTTGGTCTCTAATGAAAACGTAACGGATCTATAGTGATGAAAAGTGACCACTCAAAATTGTCACTAACATCCTTACTGACGAAATATTTGGTCACTAATAATGTTAGTGACTAAATATTTAGTGACTAAATATTTGGTCACTAACAGTATTAGAACCAAATTTGAATCGTCACTAAAAACAATTTTTCTTGTAGTATTACATAAAAAGGTTAATTACAATAATAAGAAATTAATAAGGATTTTATTTTAATTTAATTGGATTTTATGATACCCAATTGTATCTTTTGCAGCAAAAAAAAAAATGAATAAAACAAGTTAGAGAGGAAAAGTGGGAGGAAGGGAGAAACTTAAAAAGAGTCACCAAATCCTAAAAGATCTTGTTGCTATAAATCGAAATCTTCGATGATGTGGTGTTTTATTTTTCCGACATCAAACACACCTGTGGAGAGGGAAAGAGGGCCAAGAGAGATGAATAGATAGAGATTAAAAGAGATTGATTTCGGTAACCAAATACAAGTCGTCGGATTTCTACCACCCGACTAAAACCATATAGTAGAGAGACAGAGAGATGGGTTGTTTGTGTGAGTGTGTTTTAATAAATGATTAAAGTAACCTCACATGCTAGTCATGTGATAAAAATTAACACGATAATAATAAAATGTTAATTGTTGGATTACTAGTGAAATAAAATAAGTATTTTTAGACTTTCAATGAAACTTTTAAAAATTAGAGACAAAGAGTGAATTTTGGTCCAAACTTAAAAACGAACAATGCAATTTTGTTTAAAAAGGAATAAGAAAAATTAAAGAATAATTAGTGAAAGATGAGATCCAAAATATGGATATCACCAAACCTATCTTTTTTTCCCCTTTTCTTTATGGATATCACTAAACCCTCAATTCAAACGTATTTATAAACCCATACCCTTAATCCAAACAATTTATATAATTTTTAACCATATTTCTAAACCTAAACCCTCACACCAAAGACATTCTAAATCAAATCCATAATGATTCATAGATTTAATTAAGTATTAAAACCATTGTAACTGCTAGATTATAATATTGTTAACTTTTGACTTTTAAGGTTTTTTTAAAAAAATTTGACCTTAAATATTTTTCTTTTGTGTTATATAACACTTGATACAAATTTATGAATATATTAGGTTTTAAATATATTGTCATTGATATATTTTTCTACAAAAAATAATATATAAGGTCATAGTTAATAAACAAAGACTTAAAAAATAAAAAATATGCAATAAATATAGGATAGAGAGAATACTATATAACACATTTAACCCTTTTTCATTTTAAGATTTTTTTTTTTAAATAAATTAGATCTTAACCTTTTATTATAATAAAGCAATCTGTAAAATTCAATATCCTAAAAAAAATATATTAACAAAATTTAATATATGTATGTTTTGTAAATTATAAATAAATAAATAAATAAAATATATAAATGTAACTTAATGCATATCAACATATCTATATCTATATTACTATATAATGCATTTAACCTTTTATGATTTTAAGATTCTTTTATAGATAAATTAGATCTTGAACTTTAATTATTAGAAACAATGTTAATCGTTTAATATTTAAATAAATTATATTGAAAGAAGCCAATGTATATATGTTTTGTAAATTACTAATAAATATGTAAAATATATAAATATAATTTAATGCATAATTATAATCATTTTAAAATAAATCAATTTATAAAACTCTATAATTGTTAATTAATTAGTATAAACTTATATATACATGATATTTAGGACTTTTAATAAATAAAATAATTAGAATAATGTTTACTTGTATTAGTAACTTTTTATATAATTTAAGACAATAAACATATTAATATATACAGCTTATTGTAATATTACTCTTCTTAATTAATTTTGTAAGAAACTTATGGTTTCGTGCCAAAAATGCATTGTTTATTCTGAGTGGGCTTACTGGGCTTTTGGGCTTCTAAGTGAGTTACGCTTACCGCCAGTCCAGGAATCCGTCTAAGTCTTATATTCGTTTTCCACGTGTATTTTTTTCCTAGCTTAGGTGTCCTTCGTTCTCTTCCAAATTTCCGGCCATCTTTGCATTGCTGTTTTTTCCCGATTTTAGTGTTGTTTTTTCGTTATCGTAGGTATGTCGCTTTTCATTTTGTTTTTCGGCGACTATTACCGTTGCTCTCTGCTGTTGCAGGACCGGCAGCCGCACCGTCACCTTCACCGTCATCCGCACCGTCATCGTTACCGGCATCTGCACCGTCACCACCGTCATCACCACACCGTCGTACCGTCTCCAATCATCCGCCACCATCGCCGATTTTGGTTTCAAGTCTCCCAAATAAAGGTATGGTTCAATGAAATTGATTTGTGATAGTGATTATTAGGTCACTTTGCTTTGATGTTTAACTTTTATTCAAAGGTATGCTTTGATGAGATTGATTTATGATATGCACTCTGATATCAATTTCATATCATTTTGATGATTGTTAGGTCAGATTGCTTTGATTTTTAATTTTGATTGAAAGGAACGGATTTAATGTTTGTTTGCCGACTCTTTAAGAGAGGTGCTAACATGAATTTTTTTTTTCTTCAAATTTATTATGGATTTTTTTGAAGTAAATGAAACCAAGTTGAAATTATGCTAACTTTTTTTCTGTGCTTTCTTTGCTAATGTTATTGCAGGTATCAGCCAAGCGGACCAACGTTCTTGGAATGAAGGTGTTTCGGGCACAACGCCCAAACCCGTACATGGGCTATCATTTCAGGATGCCATATATGGCTTCACCTTTTTTTCCTCCTTATGGATATGGGTACAATTTAATCTTATGACATAATATTAGATCCCTTTTAGAGGTTGCAAAATACGTGGTCGGACAATTTGGGTGTGTTGAATCGTCTCAAACACGCTTTGTCCACATCTATGTTTACTAAAATAAATATTTTCAAATATGATGTAGGCGTTTCGCAATGAAAATTACACTTTATGGGTGACTTCCAAGCCGTCTGATCTGTTTACATTTAAGCTTATATTTTTATGTTTTACCATTTCACCTATTAGAGATTGAAACCGAAGTAAAATATGACAAACCAACTGATGTTATATATTTTGTGAAATGCAGGAAGGTTTCGAGGTTCAGAATGCCAATGCGTTACAGCCCCTATTATTGGGTCATGGATCTATCGGAGAATAAGCATATGTTATATAATATGTTGGGATAACCGTAAACTCTAAGCTATGCTATCAACTTTTTGATTTGATTTGATTTGTTTACTGAAATATGAGTTGTGTTTTATAAACTCTAGCTTTTCCATTCTCTAATGTTTGCTTATTTTTCTTTCGAAATTCATGATGTAGTTGCAGGCATATGTTCGATTCTACGAATGCTCTCTGCTGATCCTCATGTTGTCAAGTGTATTTTTTTTTATCTCATTTTCATAAATAGATTATTTGGTTGTCCGATTTATTAATTTAATTGATTAATTATGTTAAACAGGCTGATAGATGTGAAACAAGGTGTAAATAAAAGCGGAAACACGGTTCTCTACTTGGTATTCGAGTATATGGAAACTTATTTGAAGAAGTACATCAGATCGTTTCGTCAAGCTGCCACCGAGAATCGTTAAGGTATAACTTTATTGAAAATTTATTAACAAGTATTTTAACATTGGGGCTTTGTTCTTTTCGTTATTAACAAATGTTTTGTGGTATTTGATGCAGACTTTGATGTACCAGCTTTGTAAAGGCGTTGCGTTTTGTCACGCCATGGTGTATTGTACAGGGATCTTAAGCCAGATAATCTTTTGTTGGATCGAAAGACGTTGATGCTGAAAATCGTAGATCTTGGAGTTGCCCGAGCTTTTACTCTACCAATTAAGAAGTACACTCACGAGGTATTAATTTAATCGTATTATGTTTTTATTGTGCAGTTAAGATTAGGCGGCCTGGATACTAAGTAACGAAGCAATTTGATCCCGAGACGAAACAAAGGTCGTTGCTATTTCAGGTATGTATTAAGAGCATTTTAAATAGTTTCACATTCAGCTAGAATGCTTTTTATAACCTGTTGTAGCAGTTAATAGACATTGGCGTGTTTGTCATACGTATACTTCACTTTTGTCGGTTGATAACGATGACGAGAAGAAGAAGAGAAAGATAGTGCGGGCACCTGTGATTAGGAACTACAGAGTAGAAGAATTGAAACAGTTTATACTGAATGAGATGGATGGTAATTACGCGAAACTGGTGATTCAGAAAGTTCTGAATCAAAGTGATATCAACCAACAACTTAACCGTTTAAACATACCTTTTGAACAAGTTGAAAATAAAGACTTCTTAAATGATGAAGAGAAACAGTATTTAGATGATGATAAAATTAAAATCATGGTTAGACTAGCGGGACCAAGGCTGCAAATGCACGAGCAATGAGTAGGTGTCGTGACAATTATATATTGAAGTCAAACTTGAACAGCTTTGTGATGGATAATAAGGACGATTTGACGGAAGACGCTAAGGTCCAACTTTGGTCAACGCTAATCTTCATTCTGACTACAGTGCAACAAATTCGTTCGTATCCGAGGAACAAGTTTTATCTTCGAATTTTCACTTCCAATACAATCTAACCAATTTTCTTTTCTTTCTTTGCAAAACTGCCTGGGACTATCAACATACGAAGAAACACGATCAACACTTACAACTCGCGAAAGACACATACTTCGGCACCATAGATCACAGACAACGCACGAAGCAATCAACAGTTCCAAAGAAAACATATAAACCCGTGCAACGCACGGGATATCTTCTAGTTAAAATTAAAAGTTAAAACCATTTATTAATAAGTCAAATTTGACATATTCATAAACTTTTTTAGATCGATCATGAATTAATATGACAGAATACACAATATATAGTGATTTATGTTTTGAGTTTTTTTTTTTAAAAGACAAGTGTAAGTGTTCGCGGAATCACAAGAATAATCATATTTAATTTATAAAATGAAGTTTTTAAAGAAAAAATTGGAACTCGACTCTCATTTATAAAGAAACCTATTATCATTCATACAGAATTAAGATAGTTATTTTATCTTTTTCTATTTCATTTTAGATTGTAGTTTTTCGGTTAAATTATTAATAAAATATGAATGAAAATTAATAAATAAATCAAACATATAAACAAAACATACTTCAAATACAATTATTGACCAGCTTTTATAAAGTAAATTACGCAATTTACTAGGTTCGGATATTCATCCATTTACCCCACACAACAACTACGAATAATTGTATTTAATCATCAACGTCTTATTTTTATTTATCCTACCGTGTAGAACAAATACACAACTATTAACAAAAGTTCAGCTTTATGATCTCAAAAACCCCAAACTCCATTCTTAAACTCTCTCTTTTCAGGTTTCAACAAAAAGTGGCAAGGGTTTTGCGTTTATAAAATGGTGTTAATTCAGAGATATGGATTATATCCAACTTTTTTTTTACCAATTTTTAAAATCTTTATGTAGGAGTAAAATTTGAGCGGATCACCTCTTACATTTAAATCAATTATCTAACGTTAAAAAGGAGGGGGGAAAAATAAAAACAGCTAAAATAGAGTTTACATTTTTGTTTTTATTTTCTCTTGAATTCCGTGAATGATGGATGGCCATGCCTCGGCTTATGCAGTTGTAAGTTGTAACAAAACTCTCTCCAACATGCAAATACACGTTTTTCTTATTTTATACTATTTGTATATATTGTTAAAATAATAAAGTAACCAATTTTTGTAACTCCATTCGGGATCTGAATTAGTATTAGGCTAATATAACTATTCTAACAAAACTAAATCAAATTTAAAAGCACTCGAATTTGGATAATGTAAAATCCGAGTAAATAACCATTATAGATGGTTTGATTTGGATGTCACCAAATTTGGTTTGATTAAAGGATGGAGTAATAGTCGATAAAACTCCGAATAATTCAAACCGCCTAACCATGTTAACACGAAACATGATCAAATGACACAAGCCAGTAAGTTACTATAGTAATCCAAATAGTTTTATTTACGTGTTTGAGGTTTTTATTTTTTGAACATGCAATTCCTATCCATATTAAAATCTGATTACTCCTATGGTTCTGTGCCTTTAAATGGTTTTTTAATCGCTTTGGGTTTGGGCCAGCATGTTGGGTTGGGTATGTTTGGTCCGTTTAATTTTTTTTTTCTTTCGTTCGATATTGTATGCCAGGTGTCGTATTGGTGGCCTTCTTCTTCACTTTGATTACACCTGTTCTTATTTCGTTTCTTACTCTTCTGTTTATTTCTCCGGCGATCTTCTTGCTTCCGTCTCATTTCGTCTCACGTGGTAATTGCATGTTACATGTATGTAGAATTCGGCTCTCTATTTTTTTTTACTGGTGTTATTGGATTATATGATTCTTATTCACAAATTAGACCTATTTTAGTCTTTTAGTCGAATCTTAGTAGTATTCTCGGTGGCGGCCAACTTTAGTCATAGGAGGTCCTTCTTAATAGTTCGACTGCATCCCTATTGTCTTATCGGATTATATGAATTTGTCTTTTAGTCGAATCTTAGTAGTATTCTCGGTTGCGATCAGCTTTAGCCATAGGAATTCCTTTTCAATCGTTCGACTGTATTCCTATTGTCTTATCGGATTGTATGATTGTTATTTACAAATTACGCGTATTTTAGTGTATTTGTGAGGTTTGTTTCTACGTATTTTACCGTATTATTCTATAGTATGTGGGGTGCTGCGCTTGCTGAAGGGGTTAATTGGTCTTCAGTTTCTGTGCCGATACGTAGCCGTCGTAAATTGGTATGAAATTTGGTCATATTAGCAATAAGTTTTATTCATGTTCCCATTCAAATTCAAAACATAGTAACAATTGGGAACATTAAGATATTTAATTTATTTTACAAACATTCTTGTGATATGATGAATTGTTAGTATTTGAACACGTCAAATAAAATGTGTATTTATAAATCTGTGAGCCTACGGAATTACATACATTGACATTTAGATATGATTATACGTTTATATATTTATTATATATTACTTAATATGTTAAGTGTAATATTTAATAAATGGAAAGATGTATTATATAATTATGGAGGTTTCCTAATTATAATACAACTTGTAACTCAAGTAAATGATTTGCTATATAAGGAACACCAAGTCCCTTTATTCCAAACCATCCAATCTATTTAGGCTTTCACCTAAAATCGATTTTCCCTCATTCCTTGTAGCCGATCGATTATCAACAAGGAAAAGGGTTTTCGGTTTGTTTGGTTTTCGAGCTAAGGGTTTCGAACACCTAGGAGGTGTAGTTTAAGCATACGGTTTAGATCAAGCAATTACTAGAAGCTAAACAAAGGTTGTGGGAGCTAGACAAAGATTGTAGAACAAGTAAACGTGTACTAGTATACAAGTTTGTTGCTAAAGAAGTTGTCGTGTACAAGTATGTAGAAGGATTTCACTATATATCCTAAACGAGGTAAATCAATAACAAAGGTACAATTGTTTACTTAGTTAATATCGTTTATGTGTCTGATTTTAACTTGTTTCTGTTACATGTTGTTTGACAAAATAATTAAATAAATACCTAGATGAATATGTCGATTCATTAATCTACTAATTTTGCATTTTTATCTTGTTACAACTAAATAGAAAATCTAGATTCAAGGATACTTATAAACGTATACCCTTAATCCAAACAATTTATATAATTTTTAACTATACCAATAAACCTAAACCCTCACACCAAATACATTCTAAATCAAATACATAATGATTCATTTAACTTAACTAAACACACAAATTATAGTTGTATTCTTTAGAAGAGATCAAATGTGGGACATGACTGAATCTTTTTCGGGAAAATAAAAATATATATTGATACATGATGATAAGAGGAACGATGCATGTCATTTTGTAATATTATAATGAGGTAGCAAAAATCCTAGTTGTTGAATTATTATTATTATTATTACAAAACTTTGTAACATATATTTAAGTTAACATATTCATACTAGAGACAGGGTGGCTTAAGGTTAAAATGATTAAAGTTTGTTATTTATGTGAAAATCGCGTTTTTCGTGATATTATTTCTGTATTTTTTATGTATCGTTTTATTAATCGATGTTTCGTTTTTACTCTATATTTATTTATTTTAGTGGTTTTGCGTGTATCGTGTATTATTTATTATTTTGGATGCGTTTTACGCATGTATGAGTTTATTGAGTTTATATTTATTTCCGAAGTAGTTTATATGGGTATGTTTTGTCAGGTTAAGTATTGTTTGGTTTTCTTGTCATTCGTGACAAAAACCGTATTAGAACCTAAGTGTCTGATAGATATAAGTATGCTCGTGTTGGGGTGAGAAATTGAGTGGATGAAGCTATGGAGTCTGGAAAAATTGTTTGAATAAAGATGATTTTAGTTCGTGGAGGGTCCGAACTAAAATCATGAATAATCCGAAGTGAAATTTTCATTTCGGGGAACATGTTGGTTCAGATACTCTGAACTGACTGAAGTTCCTCCAAATTGAAATCAAACTGAAGAATAAATTAAGTCAACTCAAGTCAACGTTGAAGATATTAACTCGGAGGCCGAAGACTTTAATTCCGAATTGAAGTGAACACCCCGAGTTGAAATTAAGATGATGACATGTTGTATTATTTAATTCGTAGTATTTAGAATTTGTCTATAAATAGTGTGGTAGGTTGTTAGAGTTTGTTGTCTTTGAACCCGAGCTCATCTTGAGTGTCGTTGAGCTTGTCAATGTCAGTTGTAACAGCTCGATCCAAAACCAGTTCACACTATTAATGAAAAATCTTAAACAGTTACACAAATTGTTCTATCAGTTTCTTTCAATTTCAATTTCATGTTTAAGTTATTGATTCAACTCAGGTCATGAGATTCCGCATCATGACCTGTTTCCAATTCGATTCACTGAGTGCAGAGTGGAGATTCAAGACATGTCATCTCGTAAGTTAGTTAGGGTGATTATTTCCTTTATTTATATGTTTAAAGTTAACGTTAAAATATATTTCAAAGTTAGTCCTCTAACTGCAAGTCTGTTACAAAATTGGTCATTAATGGACTTAACGTTAAAAGTATTACAAATTCAGTCCTTTTAACATAAAGTTAACATTTTCCGTCTGAGGCACTGCGCCGCACTCCCCTAGTGGTGCGACGCAGTGACTCAATTTTTTTTGGTTTTATAAAGATGTCATTTTCTCAAAAAACGGAACAACTTTCCCACTATCCGGCACCCACCTCTTTTACTGCAATTTTGAGTAAAGAGGGGGTCATTGCCTTGTCCCATTCCCTCCCATTTCATTTTCACATTATCAAACTCATTTTTCTCTCAAAACATACACACATATTTCCCTATTTTCTCTCTATCATTTCCAGATATTTCACCATCAAAATATTCCATTTCCAACAAGTTTTCGTCACAACCGAAGTGTTTATCACCTATTTCATCTTCATTTCGTTTTTCTCCATCTTTGGTAAGCTTTTCTTAAACAAATCTTATAGTTTCTTAAACTTTCTTTAAATCTCGGTTAAAATCTATAACTCTATACAAAAATGGAAGAAAGTATGGTTTTAGAACAAGTTTTATCTAAAAAGTTACCATATATGTATAAATAGTCAATTTACACCTATTATCCTTATTTTATGACGAAACTATGGTGGAATATGCTTAGAAATCATAAACTGGTCATAAGGACTTATTATTCCGTGAAGCCAAACCTTAAAACACTCGAAAACGTATTGAAAATATTTGTTTCGTAGCTCACTGCGCCGCAACAACCTCCTGTTGCGCCGCAGCGAGACATCAGAAGCTTAAAAATATGTCACGAAACAAGCACGGTGCGCCGCAACACCCTTGTTGCGCCGCATGGCCTTGTTTCGTCACCAAAACCATATTCCGTAACAAGCCCCGTAACAAGCTAACGTGGAAAACATTATAGCGTAACAACCAAGTATTTCCCGTAACAAAATTATCAGTGAAAAAACACCTACTGCGCCGCAACACCTATGTGGTGCGCCGGAGGAAGCTATTTTACCGAAACAACTTCTTTGCAAAACAATTTATCAACGTAACACTTATTTTGCGTAACACTAGTTGCGTAACACCCTTGTGGTGAACAACATCATGTCACACAACACTTTTATCCCATAACACCGTTTACATATCAAAATTGCGAAACAAGGAATTTTGTAACAAGGTCGTTGCGCCGCAGCTACTACCTTCCCGTAATCGTTAACGTACGTGCTTCCCAAAAAGAGCGCTATTTGAACATGTAGATCATCAATACATCTCCAAATTAAAATCTTAACTACAAGTTCATCCAGGTTTTAAAAAACATGTTATTCAAACATTTTGTTCTTAGTTACTCCTGGATCAACTTGTAGTTTTCATTTCTTCAATAGTTGTATATCTGAATGATCATTGTCAGTCTCCAATGTCCTCACAGTCAGTTGAGCACCTTGATGAGGTCATCCTGATTTTAATTCTGATGCTTCACGTCACACCTTTCTCTCAAATTGATGACGTGAAGTAGAGCTCCGTTCTACTTCAAACACACCCCTCTCTCAAATTGATAACTCGTGTTTTTGTTCCATACACCAACCGCCTTTGAATAGATATATGTAACACCAAATCCACCGTAAACACCTTGAAATCTAAACAGGCTCTTAAATACAAATCTTCATTTTCACTTCGGACTTCTTCAATTTCACATCGGACTCCTTCGATTCACTAATAGTTTGACCTAATTATCGAATCAAGTCAAATGTATGAACCAGACTTAATCGAATTCAATAAATTGATTTGTATCGCTTTGATACCAATTGAGAGGTCCTGAATTTCATCTCTCACTCAATGTCGCACCCCGCTAAAGCGGAAACATGAGGTGCGAAGAGCAACGATATCATTACACGAGTTATAATAAAATATACGGTTTCAAGTCATTAAGATTGAAATAAGAGTTTACAAGTTTGAAAATAACCAAGCGTTTAACGTATCACATAACGAATTACATGATTAATCGTTTAACAAAATTCCCATATGGTTAAATAGGTCTTTTCCCAATTCTTGAATTCACGTGACATGCCTGACCCATCCATAGTATGCACATCGTGTCCTTACATTTGGTTTCCTGAAAACATGAGAAAAAGTGTCAAATTACAAACGTAGCGAGTGATTTACAGTTTTCTAGTCCTCGACTAAAAATGGTTTGAGTCAAGTATAACAATTCTTAAATAGTTGCGATAAGTAGAACAATACTTAAAAGATAGTTGCGAACAGTAAACGATGCTCAAAAGATAGTTGCGAACAGTAACAATACTCAAAAGATAGTTGCTAACCATAAACGATGATTAAAAGATAGTTGCGTACCATAAACGATGCTTAAAAGATAGTTGCGAACCATAAACGATGCTTAAAAGATAGTTGCGAACCATAAACGATGCTTAAAAGATAGCTGCGAACCATAAACATTTGATTGAAATCATGTATAACGACTACTTGGCATAATATAAATTAAGTGTTCACACTAAACCGATTAACCAACCACGAAGCCCCTTACCCCGCACTACTTACGAGGAGTCGTGTTCGATCGAGTAATATGTACTTAAGCTGCCGCCTAAGTAAGGAACGGTTATTTCCTAAGTATCGATACCCATACTTACTAGACGGCTTAACAAAGCTAATAGTGCGTGTTGCAAAATGGGCATTTATGTATTTTAAAACTAGTAGTAGTCACTTAAGAAGCATGTTATATATCCTTCAAGAGTCACGTTAGTTATACGATCAATCAATGTTCAAATGAGGGCCGAGTGTGGAAATAAAATATGTTGCATACGAGTGCCGAGTGTGGCAATAAAATAGTTTCATACGAGTGCCGAGTGTGGCAATAAAATCTGTTTGGTTCTCATGTTTCCCCCAAAATAGTTATTTAAAAACAGTAAATAAAGGTGGGGTGTAACTTACAGTTTGCTAGAGATGTTGCGAGTGTGGAACGAGGTTGAAACGGGTCGGAATCACGGAGATCCTATAGTAATACCAAAATTGAGTGAGTACAATTGTTTATAAGTTTCTAATGTCATTAGTCAACGAAAATGATTTTAATATAAGTTTTGGGTTTAAGTTTAACGAAAATCGGGCAGCGCTTCCGCGCCAAAATCTTTAAATCCAATTTTCAACATTTTCCCGCTTTACAATTTTATTAGCACTAATTATACTAATTCATCAAAAGTAATAGTTTGTTTATATGTCAAATGAGTCACTTTTTAGCTTATCACAGATTCTTTTGTACGGTTTTAAGTAATAAGCTCAAGATCACGTCTTATACCGAAAATGAAAATTTTACTGCCATCTGATCTAGGAATGCGGTGCATTCCGTGACAGGTTTATGGCCAAAAATCGTTTTTATGCTAAAAATGGTAATTTGGTGGTGGATTTCGACATGCAATGATAGATACATCCAAATACTTGATGTTTTACAGTTTATATAGAGTTTTTAACCACAAATTCATAGATATAAACATCCATTTTATGAAAACCCGTTTTTGTATATAAATGGTCACAAATCTTCATAAAACTCGTTTTTAGTTCTTAGATCGTACATGCAAAGAGTATATATATTATAAAAACAGAAGATTTGAAAGGTTTATACCGAGTAGATAGTGATTTGAAGATGGTTGGAGTATTCTCTTGGTGATTTTTGACCCAAAATGCTAGAAATCGATTTTTAACCCAAATTGATGAAAGCTCCTTTCTTCCTTCTTGTTTATGAACGATTTGTTGGTGATTTTTATGGTGGTTTCCACTGTGTTTTTGATGAAATATCTCTGTAATGAAAAGAGTTTGAGAGTGTTTTTGTTGAGAGAGTTTGAAATGACAGAGAGAAAGTGAGTAATGAGCGTGTTTGTATGTGTTTGGTGTGTTTGTGACTTAGAGTAATTATAGTGGTGATCTAGTCGACTTAATGGACCTCTAGAAGGCCTCCCAACCAGTTTAACCCGGAGCCAAAGAGTTGGGCTCGGGTTTAAGTCCGTTTGTTTAAGCTTTTGAGTTAACAAAAATTATGCTGGACTGCAACCCTTATGCGGCACATTTGGGGCCAGTTTCAGCAGTTTTTCGTTTTTCATTTGTTCCATTGTTAAGCATTTTAGTTAGTTGAAAGTTTCCGGTTATTTTAGATAGGAACTTAGGCAAGTTCACTAAGCGTTTTCTTGGTATTAGGATTCATTTTATGATTTCGATTTCGATTCCGACTCACACCCATTTTCGATACAAGTATAGTTAAGATCCATTCATAGTTAACTTAAAGATAGAGAATGCGATTTTCACCATAAATTAGACGGTTGTCACATTCTCCCCGAGTTGAAAAGAATTTCGTCCCGAAATTTAGTTCGCCTCATCGGGAGGAAGAGTCTTTGAACAGGTGCGGATACTTCTGACGGATCTGGTCTTCACGTTCCCACGTGAATTCGTGACCTCATCGGGAATTCCACCGAACCTTGACGATAGGGATACGACTTTGCTTGAGTTGTTTGACCTCTCGATCCACGACCTCAAGCGGTTCTTCGATGAAGTTGAGTTTGTTGTCGATCTAGACCTCTTCCAGTGGAATGACAGCGATTTCGTCCGATAAGCACTTTTTCAAGTGTGAAACATGGAAGACGTTGTGGATGTTGGAAAGAGCCTGCAGAAGTTGGAGTCGATATGCCACCGAGCCGATTCGCTCTATCACCTTGAATAGACCGGTGTACCTCGGGCTTAGCTTGCCGCGTTTCCCGAAACGGACTACCCCCTTCCACGACGATATCTTGAGAAGCACTCTATCGCCAACTTGGAACTCGAAGGGGTCGAGGGTTCCTTCGGTTGTCGGCATAGCTCTTCTGGCGGGTACGGGATGTCTTCAGCCTTTCCCCGAATGGTAGTGATTTTGTCAATGGTTTCCTGGACGATATCGAGCCTTGTAAGTTGTCGATCGCCAACTTTTAACAAACAAAGCGGTGACCGACATTTACGTCCGTATAAGGCCTCGAATGGTGCACACTTGATGCTGGCGTGGTAGCGTTTGTTATAGGAAAACTATACCAAGGGAAAGTGAGCGTCCCAACTTCCTCCGAAGTCAACTACACATGCTCTCAGCATATCTTCAAGCGTTTGAATCGTCCTTTCCCTCTGACCATCGGTCTGAGGGTGGTAAGCGGTGCTAAGGTCTAGTCGCGTCCCGAGCGATTTCAGAAGCGCGTTCCAAAACCGGGACGTGAATCGACTATCCCTGTCGGGGATAATGGAGAGAGGAGTTCCGTGACGAGAGACGATCTCGTTAATGTATACCTGAGCGAACTTTTCCATCGAGAAGTTCTCTCGTACCGGTAGAAAGTGTGCAGATTTCGTCAATCGATCCACAATGACCCAAATCATGTCATTACCCCTTGTCGCACGGGGTAGCTTGGTGATGAAATCCATGGAGATCTATTCCCACTTCCACATGGGAATCTCAGGTTGTTGCAGTAGACCTGAAGGTTTTTGATATTCCGCCTTGACCTTCGAGCAAGTAAGGCACTTAGCTACGTACAAGGCGATATCCTTCTCCATGCCCGGCCACCAGTAGTATTCCCAAAGATCCTTGTACAACTTGTCGGATCCAGGATGAATGGAATATCGGGGTCGGTGGCCCTCATCCAAAATAAGCTTGCGAAGGATTTCGGCTCTCGGAATCCACGTTCGATTCTTGAGATAGTGGATTCCATTCGGTTTGAGCTCGAATTCCTTCTCTCGGGGTTCTGTAGCGTCTCGCCTTAAGGTTCCCGAGTTTCAATGTTTCGCTCTGAGCTCTAGCGATTCGAGTTTGGGTTTCTGAAACTGTTCCTCCTGTTCTTTGCCCCAAAGGGAAACTGTATATTTCGGAGTGAGTTCGGTCAATGGCTTAGCGATCCTTGAGGAATTCTCAATGAACCTTCGTTAGTCGGCAGCCAATCCTATGGATTGTCGGATTTCCGTAGGAGTCGTTGGGGTTTTCTATTTCTCAATCGCTTAGATTTTGGCTGAGTCTACGTGAATTCCCTCCTAATTGATCCCATGACTAAGGGAATGTATCCCGGAGTCAGAATTTACATCTCGAGAGTTTCACGTACAACTTCTGATCCCTAAGGAGTTCTAGAATGAGTTCCAAGTGTTTCGCGTGGCCTTGATTATGCAGTGAATAGATGAGAATGTCGTTTATGAATGTGATTTCGAATTTGTCCAGATTTGGTCTACACACCCGGTTCATCTAATCCATGAACACAGACGGTGCGTTGGTCAGACCGCATGGCATAACGAGATATTTGAAAGGCCCGTAGCGAGTTCGAAAAGTGGTTTTAGGAATGTCGGTTTCACTGACTCGAACCTCATGATACCCTGGACGGAGATCGATCTTTGAGAAGTAGTTGCACCCTGAAACTGAATGAATAGGTCGTCAATTTGAGGGAGAGGGTATCGGTTCTTGACGATCAGTTTATTGAATTCACGCGAATTGATGCACATCGCGAGATATACGTCTTTCTTTTTATCGGAGAGGATTGGGGCTCCCCAGGATGACTAACTAGAACGAATTTGTCGAAACAGACAATTTCAACTCCAGATCGGGCTAACCAGCCCATTCCGACGTTGATGTCGAGACTTTTCAGTCTTAAGGGGATGAGACCGGTGGGGAAGGTCTTATTGACTAGGTACGCTGAACATCCTAGAATTACGTCCTTAGCTTCGATTTCTCGACCAGTAGCGTATTCTTTAGTGGAGCTATCCTTAAGGACTTCAAATCCTAGATTAATAAGGGTTCCAAAGCCTAAGGATACCAAGCTTTCTCTGCTCCTTAATTGAATAATATAGATGCAAAATGGTTTTTCATCGGAATGGTACCTGTTCCTGTATTGGGATTCTGCCTTGCCCCCTCGGCAGTGATTTTGAAAGTCCTGAAGGTTCTTGTGGTCTGCAGTATGGGGCAAGCCTTACGGCGGTGTTTTTCGCTTCCGCATTCGAAGCAAGCTGGCTTCCTTCCTTGGTTATTATTTCCGTCTTGGCAATATCTGACGTAATGCCCCGTCTTGTTACAATTGTGGCACGCCGGGCAACTTCCAACATGGTGGAAGTTGCATGTGTCGCACTTTGGGTGCGGACCATTGTAAGATCGGGGTCCGGTTGTGGGTTTCTTGCTGCGATTGCTCCTCATTGTTCGATGATCAGCCTTCCTTTTCTTACTCTCTTTTCGCTCGGCAGGTGCTGGGGGGAGAAGGAGGTTATTGTTCCCGGAGTTCTCGCCTTCTTCTTGTTTGACTGTCACTGGAAAGAGAAGGGGGTTAATATTTCCGAGGTTTTCACCTACCTCTAGTTTAACTGTGGTCGGAAACGGGTGGAGGTTGTGGTCATCGTTGTTCCCCTGGTGGTTGTCGTTGGGGCTACCATCCCCGAAGATTTCGTTGGTAACACCAGTAATGATCTGAGCGAGCATGTTTGGAAGTGCCACGAAGAGTTGCGTTGTAATCTGCTCGACTATTAGGTCAGCTTCGCTCTTTTTGGGAGGCATGATCCTACAACAGAAAAAGGAAAACTAGTTTACAACGCACGAATGAGAACCTGAGACAAAGATGTTCACGACGACGAATCGACGATGATACGTGTGTGAGGGGTTAGATAATGCAAGCACGATCCACAGTCAAAGAACGATAGCACAATCCAAGCATGTCAGAAAAGCAAAGTTAATGTAAGGGAAATTATGGGAACATAAATAGCGCACGCACGTTAACGATTACGAAATGATAATGTAGTTCAACGATATAGATAAGTACATAAATAAAAGTAGGAATTCATTCAAATAGTAAAATATTCGGTTACAAGGTTCATAATGTGAAAGGTTCGAATACTAGTACGATACAACATAAATAAAATACGAACTAGCTTCATGTCGTGTACATATAGAAAATTGAGACTTGAGCTTACGATACAGTACATAAAGTGAAATGCCTAACGACGCATAACAATGAACATCTTCACCAAGATAACCGCAATGAGGGTCCCCATAATCAAGCAAGCGCCAACGAGACGCTTCACCGTCCTCGACGTGGCTTGAGCCGACATGATGACTCGGATCAACTGTCCAGACAGTCGGTGTGCAGCATCAGAGACTTCACACAGAAGAAGGCCCTGCTGTTGGGCATCTTCGGTGAGTGCCCGAAGTTCTAGATGCAGCTGAAGGAATGCTGCTAGTGGGAGCGACCGTAGAGAAGGCGACATCATCGTCCTAGATGGTTCGGCGCTGTTGAGGCGCTGCGTCTGCTGCTCCTGAAACTGACGTTCCCAATGGTAACGATCCATCGTCGGCGTACGTGAGGATCTAGCGTACGGGTCTCCGAACGACATCGTAGGATGAGCGGGTCTGGATGAGTCGGGAGTCTGTCCCATCATCCTATCAGGCAGACGACCAGGAAGGATGACCTGCTTACGTGCTGTCACCCGGACTCGGGGTCCACACTGCTGAGGTAGTGCTGCGACGGGCACCGGTGGTGCAGCTGGTAGCACGGTCCTCGGGCTGGAGGTACCGTGGCTGCCCGAGAACGCCATAGAGCTCTACTCGGTCGGGTCAGTGCTCTCGTGGTGATGAGCCTCTTGTGCGGAGAAGTCTTCCGAGACTTCTGGCGTATAGACGGCTCGTGAATGCGAGTGCGACTGTGACCGGGAGTGAGACTGAGATCGAGACGGTGAACGAGAGTGCGATGACTGAGACATGACGGGTCTGTGAATAATGAGTTACGTGAGTACAGGGGGGAAAATAAGGAAAAATGTAAACGACAGTGCATGTATGACTAAGTCACGTGAGAATCGGGAATGGATAAGACCAGGAATTTTCGACTCGAAAACCGTTTAACGATAGCAATTACTTTCCGTTCTCGCATAATTTATTTTGAACTAGGCGTAGTTGATCAAGTTACGCGTAGTTAAAAAAAAATCATGTATTAAAAGCGTTTAAAAAGTAGTGGTTTGTAACTCACTGTTTGCGAAGATCGTAGCCTGCTCGGAAAAGCTCGAAAAGTACTCGGAATCACCGGAATCCTATTTTATACCAAGTTTTGGCGTAAGTAACATTGTTAATTAGTTCATACAATCGTTAGTCAACGAAATACTTATGTTATAAGTGTTTGTAATTGGTTTTACCAAAATCGGGCAGCGCTTCCGTGCTATAGTTTCTAAATCCAATTTTCGACACCTTCCCGCTTACAATTTTTATAACACTAATTAAACTAATTCATCAATCATAATAATAGATTAGCATCTTCAAATAGTCATTTTATACTCAAGTTTAACCTTATTACAGATTCTTTAACACGGTTTTAAGTAATAAGCTCAAGATCACGTCTTATACCGAAAATGACAATTTTTTTGCAATCTGATCCAGAAATGCGCCGCATTCATATGACAGCTTTATGGCCAAAATCGTTTTGGTGGTGAAAATTGTTATTTGATGGTAGATTTCCACATGCAATAGTTAAAACATCAAAATACTTGATAGTTTACAATTTTTCTTGGATCTTTAACAACAAAATCAAAGATCTAAACATTCATTTTATAAAAACCCGTTTTATTATGTAAATTACCTTAAATATTTATAAAAATGTGTTTTTATGAGTTTGATCCTACATGCAACGATTGATATTAATAAATACAGAAGATCTAAGAGATTTTACCGAATAGAGATAGGTGGATGATGATATTTTGGAGATCCTAGCTTTAAATGGGTGAAAAATATGTTTTTGACCCGTAAGATGAATGCTTCTTCCTACTTCTTGATTATGAACGATTTTAGTGTGTTTGTTATGGTGATTTTTATGTGATTTTGTGTGTTTAGTTTCTTTAAATGATGAGGAAGAGAGACTGTTCTTTGGAGGGTGTTTGAAATTTGAGAGAAAGAGTGAGAGATGGGAGTGTAAGTGTGTGTTTGGTGTGTTTGTGTTTGGTGTTATGAAATGAGAGTTGTAGTGGTGTTTAAAACCAGTTAATGGACCATAAAAGGGCTTTCTAACAAGTCACGAAGGCCCGGCCACGGCCTCGTCCCCCGTCATTTCCCCTTTGATTGTTTTGATTCTGGTTTGGGTTTCGGGCAGGGTTTAGTCTTGGACAAGCATTACGGTAGTGTTCCCTATTACCGCATTCATAGCATTCTTCATGGCGAGGCCTCTCATTCTGTTGTGGCCTCCCTGCTTGTCGAGGTCCTTCGTTTTGTTTCCTTCCCGCCTGCTGCGGTCCAGCGTTCATTGCCTTACAATGTTGAGTCCAGTGTCCGAGGCGGTTGCAGTTGGTACATGACCGACAGTTCCCTTCGTGGTTATAACCGCACCTATCTCATTTTGGTGCTTTTCCCTGATAGCCGGTATTTTCTGCCGTAGCCACTCCATAATTCCTCACCGTTTTAACCTTCTTGTTAAAACGTTCCCTTCTGTTCCCCGATGTGTCCTCAACCTTGCGGTTCCCCTTAGCATCCTCTAAACCCAGCTTCGACACTCCTCCATTCCTTATCCAGTCATGGGTCAGGCGGTTATCCAAACTCACAGTTTGTTGCATCGTAGTTGGCTCGGTAGCCGTCGCCATAGCCCGAATCTCGGGTGAGAGTCCCCAAATGTAGTGCTCGGTTCGCTTCTCTTCGGGAGTTACTAGTTCAGGTACTAGATTTGCGAGTTCGTGAAATCGCGCAGTGTAGGTGTCGATGTCAGTTCCCACCATAGAATGGTTCCAGAGTTCATTCTTGAGCTTCTTCAAGATTTCCTTGGGACAGTACTCGATTACCAGTAGTTCCTTGAACCTTGCCCATGGCATGTTATACGCAGCGTCCGGACCTTGGACCTGAAGCTGGCTGTTCCACCAAGTTAGTGCTCGTCCATGGAGCATGCATGACGTGAATTCCACTTTCTTGTTTTCATCACACTGGCTGATTCTTAGCACAACTTCCATACTATCGATCCAGCGTGATAGTCCAATGGCGCCTTCCGTGCCGTGGAATTCCTTTGGCCTACAAGACATAAAGGTCTTGTAGCTACACCCCTGGTTGTTTCTTTGATTGTTCCCCTGGTTATTCCCATGGTTGTTGTTTCCTTGATTGTTGTTTTCCTGATTGTTGTTTTGTTGGTTGTTTTTCCCTTGGTTGTTGTTCTGTTCATTCTTATTGTTATTCCCTCTTGGACCTCCCTGGTGGATACCCGCGTTGATTCGGGTTATAAGGCCAGGTATTGCCTCGTTCAGTCGGGCATTGATACTTTGGACGATGTGCTCATCGTTGTGATCGGCCATTTCCCTACACAAGAGAGAACTCGGGTTTAGGGTTTTGATACTTTTCACTTCAGAATCAAATAATGATAAATAACAAGAACACAACAATTGTAATTATAATCTGACCATTTTATATATCGCTTCAAAATTTGATGTTCTTACAAAATCCAACATCATCGACTATTGTCATACATTACCAACCAACATAAACTACTACGCTTACAATCATCCATAAACTACAAGTTCTGCTTACAACCCAAAAGACATCTTCCAACAACTTCTAAACGTTAAATTCAACCAATAAAACCATAAGGAATACTAGTACTAAGCAAATCAGCATCAAATTGCGCGTTGCTCGAACTGCCTTGTGTGCCATCGTCTTTGCGCGCAACACCTCCATGCACAAACCATGTATCTGGTTGGAGTGATCTCGCATGACCTGTGTGTATCCGCGGAGGTCGACGAACATGTTACATAACGCATGAATTTCTTCGGGAGTCAGTCCGCGCATGGGAGGTTTTTTTGGCGTAGTTATCTGAGGTATCGAGTGACGATTCGGTGAATGTCGAGCGCGGCGTGTTGGGAATCGTGAGTTTCCTTCACCGTCCCGACGGAGGAAAGGTAGGGTGGGTGGTAACGATTGTTGACTCCGAGAGAGAGATTGGGATTCGCGAGAGTGTTCGGTCTCGTTGTCTGACGTAGCTATCTCTTTCCCTCTCGACATACCCTAAATCGGTAACGAGTTAATTCGAAGATACAACTCATGTTAGTGTTAGTAATAAGCTGAGCATATAGAATATCTTAAGTATAGCATCTAGGTCTGTGTGGGTCTGACTACAAGAATTCCCGGGAAGGTTCGTTTAATGTTTTCCAATCCCGTTCTTGCATAATTTAGTCCGAATTATTCGTAGGTGATCAGGCTCCGAATAATTCAAGTTAATCAATGCCTTCACGTTTTGGTTAAATAAAATCTTTCGTTTAGAAACTGGTTATAGTTTGATTTTTGAAGAATCGGTATTCACTATAACCTTGTGCTCTGAACCAAGTCTCTCACACCCGCTAGAGCGGAAACACGAGATGTGAAGAGCAATAGCATTCGATAACAAGTTATAGATAAACGCCAAGTTATATTAAATAAAACACAACATCAAAATTTACATTGTAGTTAAAACATGGTTTACATATCCGAATACAAAATAGGTGTTCATAACCAAACCACTCGAACCCTTTCCCATTCTTGAAGCCATCAGCCCAAAAGTGTACTAGCATTGTTCCCAAGCTTACTCGTTTCCCGAAAATACGAGTCAAGTGTTAACTACGGGAGACGTAGTTAGTGAGCTACAAGTTTAAGTAAAAGCATACAAGTTTCTCCGCACATAAAAAAATGGCGTAAAGTATAGTTTTCAAATAGTTGCCGCATAACCATGCATAAACTATTAGTATTCAAATAGTTATCACATAAACATGTGTAAAGTATAGTATTCGTGTTTGTAGCCATTGACCACATAGCGCGACTATGTGACAATCCTAAATATTTCCCAATGATCGTTGCTAAACCTAAAGCCTACCCATTTAGTATTATGCACCATCGTTATTTGGCGTTGTGGTGAGGGTCAATCTACCCTAATAGCGCTATCCATATCTACTAACGGTCCTTTCCAAAGGGATTAATAGCAACTAATGTCCTTGGTAGTATCGGGAATTTTAGTGTTATCTCACGACCATGTTGTACAACGTCCGCAACATGACGATCGATGTTTAGTCATTGGCAAAAATAGTGTTCGTATCCTCGGCATTGTTGGCAAAACCATCAACAACGCCGGAAAATTAGTCTTTCGTAATAGTATTCAAAATATCAAGCGTTTCGTAATGGCATTCAAAGTATAAAAGTGTTTTCGTAGTCGTATTCGAGTATCAAACCGTTTTCGTTTAGCATTCAAGTATCAAAACGTTTTTCAGCTTAAATATAATGTTTAAGCCTAAGACTCGCATTTCACCCCAAAATGTATTAAAAGCGTTTAAAAAGTAGGGGTTTGTAACTCACTGTTTGCGAAGATCGTAGCGTGCTCGGAAAAGCTCGAAAAGTACTCGGAATCACCGGAATCCTATTTTGTACCAAGTTTTGGCGTAAGTAACATTGTTAATTAGTTCATACAATCGTTAGTCAACGAAATGCTTATGTTATAAGTGTTTGTAATTAGTTTTACCAAAATCGGGCAGCGCTTCCGCGCTATAGTTTCTAAATCCAATTTTCGACACTTTCCCGCTTACAATTTTTATAACACTAATTAAACTAATTCATCAATCATAATAATAGATTAGCATGTTCAAATAGTCATTTTATTCTCAAGTTTAAGCTTATTACAGATTCTTTAACATGGTTTTAAGTAATAAGCTCAAGATCATGTCTTATACCGAAAATGACAATTTTTCTGCAATCTAATCTAGGAATGCGGCGCATTCACTATGCCAGCTTTATGGCCAAAATCGTTTTTGTGGTGAAAATTGTTATTTGATGGTAGATTTCCACATGCAATAGTTAAAACATCAAAATACTTGATAGTTTACAATTTTTCTTGGATCTTTAACAACAAAATCAAAGATCTAAACATTCATTTTATAAAAACCCGTTTTATTATGTAAACACCTTAAATCTTTATAAAAATGTGTTTTTATGAGTTTGATCCTACATGCAACGATTTGTATTAGTAAATACAGAAGATCTAAGAGCTTTTACATAATAGAGATAGGTGGATGATGATATGTTGGAGATCCTAGCTTCAAATGGGTGAAAAATGTGTTTTTAACCCGTAAGATGAATGCTTCTTCCTACTTCTTGATTATGAACGATTTTAGTGTGTTTGTTATGGTGATTTTTATGTGATTTTGTGTGTTTAGTTTCTGTAAATGATGAGGAAGAGAGAGTGTTCTTTGGAGGGTGTTTGAAATTTGAGAGATGGGAGTGTAAGTGTGTGTTTGGTGTTATGAAATGAGAGTTGTAGTGGTGTTCAAAACAAGTTAATGGACCATAAAAGGGCTTTCTAACAAGTCCAAACCGGAGTCAAAGAGTTGGGCTCGTGTTTGACAAGTTTTAAAAGTTTACAAAAATTGATGGTCTGCACCAAGAATACGGCGCATTTGGGGCAGATTCTGCAAGTTGTTGTTTTTCGTTTGTTTCGTCGTTAAACATTTTCGTTAATTGAAAGTTTACGATTAGTTTAGATATGAACTTAGTCAAGTTCATTAAGTGTTTTCTTGGTATTAGGATCCATTTAATGCTTTGATTCCGATTTCCGCCTTCGATTCCGAGACACACGCGTTTTATGTTTAAGTAACGTAAACCTACGTTAAAAGTTTTTGTATGAGATACATCGAGCTTAGCTTAGAGAGTTATGTTTACGTAAACACGTAACACATAAAGTTAGTTATATCGAGTATCAAATATAACATATCGAGGTTATAAGTTAGCGTTCTCGACCTGAGTTTTGACGGTTGTCACAGACTGTGACCGGGGGTGAGATTGAGATCGAGACGGTGAACGGGAGTGCGATGACTGAGACATGACGGGTCTGCGAATAATGAGTTACGTGAGTACAGGGGGGGAGATAAGGAAAAATGTACACGATAGTGCATGTATGGGTAAGTCATGTGACAATCTGGAATGGATAAGACCGGGAATTTTCGACTCGAAAACCGTTTAACGATAGCAATTACTTTCCGTTATCGCATAATTTATTTTGAACTAGGCGTAGTTGATCAAGTTACGCGTAGTTAAAAACAAATCATGTATTAAAATCGTTTAAAAAGCAGTGGTTTGTAACTCACTGTTTGCGAAGATCGTAGCGTGCTCGGAAAAGCTCGAAAAGATTTGAAAAGCTCGAAAAGATCGTAGTTGATCAAGTTACGCGTAGTTAAAAACAAATCATGCAATTACGAAATTAATCTACTAAAGTTTGAAAGCTCATGAAATGATTTTTCTGAAAAAGCCTTGGTTATAGTTTGGTTTCGAATTTCACTATAACTTGTGCTCTGATACCAAGTTTTTCGCACCCCACTAAAGCGGAAACACGAGGTGCGAAGAGAAACGATATCATTACACGAGTTATAATAAAGCATACGGTTTCAAGTCATTAAGATTGAAAATAAGAGCTTACAAGTTTGAAAATAACCAAGCGTTTAACATATCACATAACGGAGTACATGATTAATAGTTTAACAAAATTCCCATATGGTTAAATAGGTCTTTTCCCAATTCTTGAATTCACGTGACATGCCTGACCCATCCATAGTATGCACATCGTGTCCTTACATTTGGTTTCCTGAAAACATGAGAAAAAGTGTCAAACTACAAAAGTAGCGAGTGAGTTACAGTTTTCTAGTCCTCGACTAAAAATGGTTTGAGTCAAGTATAACAATTCTTAAATAGTTGCGATAAGTAAAACAATACTTAAAAGATAGTTGGTACAGTAAATAATGCTCAGAAGATATTTGCGAATAGTAACAATACTCAAAAGATAGTTGTGAACCATAAACGATGCTTAAAAGATAGTTGTGAACCATGAACGATGCTTAAAAGAAAGTTGCGAACCATAAACGATGCTTAAAAGATAGTTGTGAACCACAAACGATGCTTAAAAGATAGTTGCGAACCATAAACGATGCTTAAAAGATAGTTGTGAACCATAAACGATGTTTAAAAGATAGTTGCGAACCATAAATGAGGCTTAAAAGATAGTTGTGAACCATAAACGATGCTTAAAAGATAGTTGCGAACCATAAACGATGCTTAAAAGATAGTTGTGAACCATAAACATTTGATTGAAATCATGTATAACGACTACTTGGCATAATATAACTTAAGTGTTCACACTAAACCGATTAACCAACCGCGAAGCCCCTTACCCCGCAATACTTACGAGGAGTCGTGTTCGATCAAGTAATATGTACTTAAGTTGCCGCCTAAGTAAGGAACGGTTATTTCCTAAGTATCGATACCCATAGTTACTAGACGGCTTAACAAAGCTAATAGTGTGTGTTGCAAAATGGGCATTTATGTTATTATAAAACTAGTAGTAGTCACTTAAGAAGCATGTTATATATCCCTCAAGAGTCACGTTAGTTATACGGTCAATCAATGTTCAAATGAGTGTCGAGTGTGGCTATAAAATATGTTGCATACGAGTGCCGAGTGTGGCAATAAAATAAGTTGCATACGAGTGCCGAGTGTGGCAATAAAATAGTTTCATACGAGTACCGTGGGTGGCAATAAAATAGTTTCATACGAGTGCCGAGTGTGGCAATAAAATCTGTTTGGTTCTCATGTTTCCCCCAAAATAGTTATTTAAAAACAGTAAATAAAGGTGGGGTTGTAACTCACAGTTTGCTAGAGATGCTACGAGTGTGGAACGAGGTCGAAACGGGTCAGAATCACAGAAATCCTATAGTAATACCAAAATTGAATGAGTACAATTGTTTATAATGTCGTTAGTCAACGAAAATGCTTTTAATATAAGTGTTGGGTTTAAGTCTAACGGATATCGGGCAGCGCTTCCGCGCCAAAATCTTTAAATCCAAGAAATCCTATAGTAATACCAAAATTGAATGAGTACAATTGTTTATAATGTCGTTAGTCAACGAAAATGCTTTTAATATAAGTGTTGGGTTTAAGTCTAACGAATATCGGGCAGCGCTTCCGCGCCAAAATCTTTAAATCCAATTTTCAACACTTTCCCTCTTTATAATTTTCATAGCACTAATTATACTAATTCATCAAAATTAATAGTTTGTTTATATGTCAAATGAGTCACTTTATACTCAAGTTTTAGCTTATCACAGATTATTTTGTACGATTTTAAGTAATAAGCTCAAGATCACCTCTTATACCGAAAATGAAATTTTTTCTGCCATCTGATCTAGGAATACGGCGATTCCATGACAGGTTTATGGCCAAAATTCGTTTTTATGCTAAAAATGGTATTTTGGTGGTGGATTTCGACATGCAATGATAGATACATCCAAATACTTGATGTTTTACAGTTTATTTTGAGTTTTTAACTACAAATTCATAGATCAAAACATCCATTTTATAAAAACCGTTTTTGTATATAAATGGTCACAAATCTTCATTAAACTCGTTTTTAGTTGTTAGATCATATATGCAAAGAATATATATTATAAAAACAGAAGATTTGAAAGGTTTATACCGAGTAGATAGTGATTTGAAGATGGTTGGAATATTCTCTTGGTGATTTTTGACCCAAAATTCTAGAAATCGATTTTTAACACAAATGGATGAAAGCTCCTGTCACACCCCGTTAAAGCGGAATAAAGGATGTGAAGAGCAATAGCATTCGATACACAAGATATAGATAAACGCCAAATGTCATTAAGAGAAAAACATAGTATTCAAGGTTTACAAGGTTTTAAACAAAGTTACATATCCGAATTACAAAATGGGGTGTTCAACCAAACCACCCAAACCCATCCCGTTTTTGAAGTCATTCGCCCCCCCCCCCCCCCAAAAGCATAAGTCATCAGCTAGCTTACTCGTTACCTGAAAATACGAGTCAAGTGTTAACTACGGGAGATGTAGTTAGTGAGCTACAAGTTTAAGTAAAAACATAGTTTTCAAATTGTAATCGCATAGCCATTCATAGAGTATCGCATTCAAAATAGTTATCACATAAAAATGTATAGAGTATAACATTTGTGTTTATAGGCATTGACCACATAGCGCGACTATGTGACAATCCTAAGTTTTGCCCAATGATCGTTGCTAAGCCTAAAGCCTACCCATTTAGAATTATGCACCATCGTTATAAGTCGTTGTGGTGAGGGTCAATCTACCCTAATAGCGCTATCCATATCTACTAACGGTCCTTTCCAAAGGGATTAATAGCAACTAATGTCCTTGGTAGTTTTCGGGAGTTTTCAATGGTTTCTCACGTCCATGTTGTACAAAGTCCGCAACATGACGATCGATTGTTTTAGTCATTGGCAAATATAGCTTTCGTGTCCTCGACATTGTTGGCAAACCCCTCAACAATGCCGGCAAAATAGTTATTTGTTCTAGTATTCAAAATATCAAAGTTTTTCATAATAGCTTTCAAAGTATACAAGTGTTTTCGTAATAGCATTGCATATCAAATCGTTTTCTTTTAGCATTCAAGTAATAAAGCGTTTCATAGTTTGCTTCAGCTCAAATATAGTGTCTAAGCCTAAGACTCGCATTTCACCCCAAAAAGTATATTAAAAGCGTTTAAAGAGTAGGGGTTTGTAACTCACTGTTTGCGAAGATAATCGTAAGTCGGAACGCGTGTCGGGAATCACCGAAAGCCTAATAATACCAAGTTTTGATCAAGTGTTATTATGTTATTGTAATATTATAATAGATAGTTTTTAGTTAAACTTTAAGTGTCAAGGTCCAATTTGTCCAAAAATCGTCCGAAACGGTTATCGTTTTGTTTTAGTCCAAAAGTCCAAAATTATCGTTTTTATTAATATGACATGTATAATTAGGTCGCTGAAGTGGTTTGGATTTTCTAATGAAATTTGGGCAGCGCTTCCGCGCCCAAATTTCACTTCCAAAAATTCCAAAGTCACTTTCCCGCTCACTATTCACATATATCACATAATCATATTTATACATGTTCTTTTTATCTTATTAAGTCCATTATAAGTCGCCAATGTTATTGTTTTATCCAAACTCAGTCATATATATTAAGTCTTAAAAGTCAGAATGTGTAACCAAGCTTCAAACGGCCAAAACGACGATTTTCGGGAAGGACAGCAGGCCGGTGCTGCGCACCTGGGCATAGGTGCTGCGCACCTGCCCTGCTGTTCTTCCCCATTTTCGGGTTTTTCTTGTAAAATCGTTTATTCCAACCATAGATTTCGACATGCATTCGGTTTAAACTTCATAATATGTTATTTTAACAGTTTATACATAACTTTTAACCATAAAATCAAAGATTTAAGCATCATTTCTTATAAACCCGTTTTTGTATAAAAATGGTTATAAAACTTCATCAAAACTCATTTTTAGTTACTAGATCATACATGCAAATAGATATTTATGTATAATCAGTAAGGAGAAAGTGTTTTTACCCAAAGAATGTGTATGGATGATGATTTAGAGTGACTAGGTGGTGTTTTCGGCTTCAAAACGGTAGAGATGATGTCTTGGTGCAAGCTCCTTGATACCCTTGATTAATAGAACGTTTTTAATGGTGATTTTAGTGTGTTTTAATGGTGTTTTCTTGCTGGAAATCTCTGGAGTGAAAGGGGTGTTTGAGGGAGTTTAGAGAGAGAGAGAGAGTTGAGAGAAAAGAGTGGAGTGTGTGTGTGTGTGTGTTATGTAAAAATGAAAGAAAAGGAAAGGGTATAAACCAGATTTTTGGGGTGTTTGGGGCCTTAAAACGAGTTGGACTTATGATTGGGCCTATGTATCATCGAGTTTGGGTCTTAATACATCAAGAAAACCCGTCCAGCCACCTGGTGCGGCGCACCGGGCCTATTTTCTGGTTTTGTTCGTTTTTCGTTTGCGTATTTGTTAAGCAATTGCGTTCGTGTGGCGTTTAAGATTGTTTTGCTATGAACTTAGGCAAGTTCATTATGTGTTTTCTTGGTATTAGGACTTATATAATTTGATTCCGGAGTTGTTTTATGATTCCGATCCCGATCCGCGCTTAAAGGCTTAAAATAGAGTAACTTTCGTTTAAGAGTTTTGCGTGAGTTAAAACGAGCTTAGCTTAAGAGTTATGTCTACGTAACCACATAGCACATAAAATTAGTTATATCGGGCATCAAATAAACACTTAGAAGTTATAAGTTAGCGTTCTCGACCTTAGTTTAGACGGTTGTCACATTCTCCCCACGTTGAAAGAATTTCGTCCCGAAATTTCAACATGTGGTATTCGTCGTGGGAGAAGTGAAGAGATGAGGATACTTAAGCATCATCTGATCCTCTCGTTCCTAGGTATATTCGGGGCCTCGCTTTGCGTTCCGTCGCACCCTCACTATGTGGATTTTACTGTGCCTTAGTTTCTTAGTTTCGCGATCTATGATTTCAATCGGGTCCTCGACAAATCGGAGCTTCTCATCTAGTTGTATTTCTTCCAAAGGTGTGATGAGTGTTTCGTCCGATAGGCACTTTTTCAACCTCGAGACATGAAAAGTGTTATGCATGTTACCGAGCTCTTGCGGTAGTTCTAAACGATATGCCACGGGACCTATCCTTTCGAGTATCTCAAATGGTCCCACATATCTCGGGCTAAGTTTTCCTCGCTTTCCGCGGCGTATTGCACCTTTCCAAGGTGACACCTTTAGAAGTACTTTGTCGCCGACTTGAAATTCTAGATCTTTCCTGCGCATATCAGCGTAGCTCTTTTGACGACTTCTCGCAGTCTTAAGTCTTTCCTTAATCGTGGTGATCTTATCAATCGTTTCTTGCACTACATCCATGCTAATTAGTTGTCGATCTCCCGGTTCCAACCAACACAGTGGAGATCGGCATTTCCTTCCGTAGAGAACTTCAAAAGGCGCACATTTGATGCTAGCATGGTAGCTGTTATTGTAAGAGAACTCTATCAGTGGTAAGTGGTTATCCCAACTTCCTCCGAAGTCGACAACGCATGATCTCAGCATGTCCTCCAGTGTTTGTATGGTGCGCTCGCTTTGACCATCGGTCTGTGGATGATAAGCAGTGCTTAAGTCCAATCGTGTGCCAAACGACTCTTGGAATGCTTTCCAAAATCTGGAAGTGAAGCGAGTATCTCTATCTGAGATGATGGACGTGGGTATTCCGTGACGTGTCACTACCTCGTTGATGTATATTTGGACAAGTTTTTCTACGTTAAAACTTTCCTTAATTGGAAGGAAGTGTGCTGACTTCGTTAGTCGGTCTACTATAACCCACATCATGTCGTTACCCTTTGATGTTCGAGGTAACTTTGTGACGAAGTCCATTGTGATTTGTTCCCATTTCCACTCGGGAATCTCGGGTTGCTGTAGTAATCCAGATGGTTTTTGTTCACTTTCGCACAAGTGAGGCATTTCTCTACGTATAAGCAACGTCTCTTTTCATTCCAGGCCACCAATAATGTTCCTTGAGGTCCTTATACATCTTGCTTGACCCTGGGTGAATGGAATATCGCGTTCTGTGTGCTTCATCCATAATGGTCTTCCTTAATTTGTTAGTCGTAGGAATCCAGGCTCGATCCTTAAAATAATAGACGTCGTCGCTCTTTCTTACGAAATCCTTGTCGTGATTGTGCAAGGTTTCAACCTTTATGTTATCTGCCTTCAAAGCCTCATGCTGGGCACTAGCTATGCGCGTTCTCAAATCGGGTTTAAGGTAAATTCCTAATGCACGTACTCGAGTCGTCTGTTGCCTCTCCTTCCTACTCAGGGCATCTGCTACGACGTTTGCTTTGCCAGGGTGATACTTAATATCGCAGTCGTAGTCGCTAAGGAGTTCCAACCATCTCCTTTGCCTCATATTGAGTAGCTTCTGATCTAGTATATGTTGCATATGGTCCGTAAATACCGTGCATTTGGTTCCGTAGAGATAATGTCTCCAGATCTTAAGGGCAAAGACTATCGCTCCTAGCTCTAAGTCTTGTGTAGCGTAGTTGACCTCGTGTTTCTTAAGTTGTCGCGATGCGTAAGCTATGACTTTGTTTCGTTGCATCAATACACAACCTAATCCTAGGTTAGATGCGTCACAATAAACTACGAAGTCTTCCGTTTCCCTCAGGTAGAGTTAAGATCGGAGCGTCGCACAGTTTCGTTTTCAGGATATTGAAGGCTTTTTCTTGAGCATCTCCCCAGTTGAACTTCTCGTTCTTTTGGGTTAACCTTGTTAGGGGTTTAGCTATCTTAGAGAAATCTGGAATGAATCGCCGGTAATACCCAGCCAATCCTAAAAATTGGCGGATTTCTGTCGGGCTTCTGAGAGTTTCCCAATTCTTTATTGCCTCGATCTTTTGATGGGTCAACGTGGATTCCATGATCCATTGAACTACGTGAACTTCACGCAGCCAGAATTCGAACTTAGAGAACTTTGCGTAGAGCTGTTGTTCCTTGAGTAATTCCAAGCATAGTTTTAAATGTTCTGCGTGATCTTCCTTTGGTACGCAAATAGATTAGGAATGTCAGTCGATGATACAATAACGAACTTGTCTAGATACGGTCGGCATACCCTATTCATCAAATCCATGAATACTGCCGGTGCATTCGTGAGCCCAAATGGCATTACCAAGAATTCGTAGTGTCCGTATCTAGTGCGGAATGCGGTCTTCGGTAGTCATCTTCATGAAACCAACACTTGATGGATACCCGGACCTTAAGTCAATCTTTGAAAAGTAGGTTGCGCCTTGCAGTTGGTCGAAAAGGTCGTCGATTCGTGGAAGAGGATATCGGTTCTTGACGGTAGTTTGTTCAACTCTCGGTAGTCGATACACATGCGAAACGATCCATCCTTCTTCTTTACGAATAGAATCGGCGCGCCCCATGGTGATGAGCTTGGTTTTATCCAATAATTCTTGAACTTGGTTGGATAATTCTGCATCTCAGTCGGAGCTAGTCGATATGGCGTCCTTGCCACCGTGCCGCTCCAGGAATTACCTCGATTCTAAACTCTACTTGCCTCTGAGGTGGTAGTCCAGGTAGTTCTTCGGGAAATACTTCCGGATAGTCTCTAACTATCGGTACATCCTTAAGGTCTACTGCTTTTGCCTGTTTGTCCTTTATGTTCACTAACAATGCAAAGCAGCCCTTATTTAAGTACTTGCGCATCTTCATCACCGATATGAGCTTCGAAGTTTGGCCCGGCCTATCTCCTTGTACTATCAATTCCCTTCCATCTCCTAATGGCATTCGTATCGTCTTATCTAAACAAAATATTTTCGCGTCTCTGATGGTCAACCAGTCCATTCCTATTACTACGTCAAGCACTTAAGTTCGATAGGGATTAGATCTATTTCGAAAGTGTGGTTAGCTAAGGTTATTCGTGCATTTCTTAATTACGGCCTGGTATTCTGCCCATTTGCGTATTCTACGTAAACTTTTCACCTAGGGTTCGGTGTCTAAGCAATCAAGGGCCTAAACTCTAAGGACACAAAACTTTTGTCCGCGCCTGAATCAAAAGTACTGAGGCATAATAGTTGTTAAGGAGAAACGTACCTGCAATCACCCGGGGGTCGTTTCTTGCCTCTTCGGCACCAATCGCGAAGGCTCTTCCACGGCCTTGTCCCCCATCGTTTCCCCTCTGATTGTTCTGGTTTTGGTTCTGCGGAGGGTTTTGATTGCGGTTCTGGTTTGGGTTTCGGG
>CAJVGC010000001.1:27753843-27795290 GCA_910822075.1 Senecio squalidus | reverse complement strand
TCTTCATCACCGATATGAGCTTCGAAGTTTGGCCCGGCCTATCTCCTTGTACTATCATTCCCTTCCATCTCCTAATGGCATTCGTATCGTCTTATCTAAACAGAAATTCGCGCGTCTCAGGATGGTCAACCAGTCCTTTCCTACTACTACGTCGAAGCTCTTAAGTTCGATAGGGATTAAATCTATTTCGAAAGAGTGGTTAGCTAGGGTTATTGTGAACTTCTTATTACGTCGCTAGCCTGGTATTCTGCCCATTTGCGTATTCTACCGTAAACTTTTCACCTAGGGGTTCGGTGTCTAAAGCAATCAAGGGCCCTAAACTCTAAGACACAAAACTTTTGTCCGCGCCTGAATCAAATAGTAATGAGGCATAATAGTTGTTAAGGAGTAAACGTACCTGCATCACCCGGGGGTCGTTTCTTGCCTCTTCGGCAACCAATCGCGAAGGCTCTTCCACGGCCTTGTCCCCCATCGTTTCCCCCTCTGATGTTCTGGTTTTGGTTCTGCGGAGGGTTTTGATTGCGGTTCTGGTTTGGGTTCGGGCAGGGTTTAGCCTAGGACAAGCATTTCGGTAGTGATCCCTACCACCACACTCATAACATTCTCCCTGGCGAGGCCTATCGTTCTGTTGCGTCCTCCCAGCTTGTCGCGGTCCTTCATTATGTTGCCTTCCCGCCTGTTGCGGTCCAGCATTCACTGCCTTACAGTGTCGGGTCCAGTGACCGAGGCGGTTGCAGTTGGTGCATGACCGACATTCACCTCCGTGGTGATAACCGCACCTATCGCATTTCGGCGCCTTCCCCTGATAGCCGGTATTATCTGCCGCGGCCACTCCATAGTTTCTTACTGTCTTGGCCTTCTTGTTGAACCGATCCCTTCTGTTCCCCGACGTGTCCTCAACCTTGCGCTTTCCCTTAGCGTCCTCTGCACCCGTCTTTGACGCTCCTCCATTCCTTATCCAATCCTGGGTTAGGCGGTTGGCCAAGCTCACGGCCTGTTGCATCGTAGTTGGCTCGGTAGCCGTCGCCATAGACCTGATCTCGGGTGAGAGTCCCCAAATGAAGTGCTCAATTCTTTTATACTCGGGGGTTACTAGTTCAGGTACTAGATTTGCGAGTTCGTGAAATCGCGCGACGTAGGTGTCGATGTCAGTTCCTACCATGGAGTGATTCCAGAGTTCGTTCTTAAGCCTCTTCAAGATCTCCTTGGGACAGTACTCAATCACTAGTAGTGCCTTGAACCTTGCCCATGGCATGTTGTACGCAGCGTCCGGACCTTGGACCTGCAGCTGGCTATTCCACCAGGTTAGTGCTCGTCCTTGAAACATGCAAGAAGTGAATTCCACCTTCTTGTTTTCAGCGCACTGGCTGATTCTTAGCACAAGTTCCATACTATCGATCCAGCGCGATAGTCCGATGGCGCCCTCAGTGCCATGGAATTCCTTTGTCCTGCAAGATATGAAGGTCTTGTAGCTACAACCTTGGTTGTTCCCCTGGTTATTGTTTCCCTGATTGTTGTTTCCCTGATTGTTATTTTCTCGGTTGTTTTTTCGTTGGTTGTTGTTTCCTTGGTCGTTGTTATTTCCCCTTGGTCCTCCCTGGTTAATGCCTGCGTTGATTCGGGCTATGATTTCGGGTATCGCCTCGTTCAGTCGGGCGTTGATCCTTTGGACAATGCGCTCATCGTTGGGTTCAGCCATTTTCCTACACAAGAGAGAACTCGGGTTTAGGGTTTTGATATTTCATTTCAGATTCATATAAAGGGGAAATAACAAGAACAACAACAATCGTAATATAATCCGTCCATTTATATATCGCTCAAAATTTGATGTTCTTACAAAATCCAACATCATCGACTATTGTCGTACATTACCAACCACAATAAGTACTACGCTTACAATCCAAAAGACATCTTACAACAACCTCTAAACCTTAAATGCAACCAATACAACCATAAGGAATACTAGTACTATGCTAATCAACATCAAGTTGCGCGCTGCTCGAATTTCCTTTCGTGCCATTGCCTTTGTGCGTAACACCTCGGTGTACAAACCACGTATCTGGTGGGAGTGATCTCGCACGACTTGAGTGTATCCGTGGAGGTCGACGGACATGTTACAAAGCGCTTGGATTTCTTCGGGAGTCAATCCGCGAACAGGGGGTGGTGGTGGCGCAGTTATCTGAGGTCTTGAGTGACGATTTGGTGGGTAACGTGCGCGGCGTGTTGGAAATCGTGAGCTTCCTTCACCGTCCCGACGGAGGTAAGGTAGGGTGAGTGGTGACGATTTTTGACTCCTAGAGCGTGATTGAGAATCGTGGGAGGGTTCGGTCTCGCTGTCGGACCTAGCTATCTCTTTCCCTCTCGACATACCCTAAATTGGTAACCCGTTAAATCGAAGATACGGCTCATGTTAGTGTTAGTAATAAGCTGAGCACATAGAGTATCTTAAGTATAGCATCTAAATCTGTGTGGGTCTGACTTCAAGAATTCCCGGGAGGTTCGTTTAATGTTTTACCAATCCCGTACCGGCATAATTTAGTCCAAATTATTCATAGGTGATCAGGCTACGAATAATTCAAGTTAAACAATGCCTTCACGTTTTGGTTAAATAAAATCTTTCATTTTTAGAAATTGGTTATAGTTTGATTTTTGAAAAATCGGTATTCACTATAACCTTGCGCTCTGATACCAAGTCTGTCACACCCCGTTAAAGCGGAATACAGGATGTGAAGAGCAATAGCATTCGATACACAAGATATAGATAAACTCCAAATGTCATTAAGGGAAAAACATTATATTCAAGGTTTACAAGGTTTTAAACAAAGTTACATATCCGAATTACAAAATGGGGTGTTCAACCAAACCACCCAAACCCATCCCGTTTTTGAAGTCATTCGCCCCCCCCCCCCCCCCCCAAAGCATAAGTCATCAGCTAGCTTACTCGTTACCTGAAAATACGAGTCAAGTGTTAACTACGGGAGACGTAGTTAGTGAGCTATAAGTTTAAGTAAAAGCATAGTTTTCAAATTGTAATCGCATAGCCATTCATAGAGTATCGCATTCAAAATAGTTATCACATAAAAATGTATAGAGTATAACATTTGTGTTTATAGGCATTGACCACATAGCGCGACTATGTGACAATCCTAAGTTTTGCCCAATGATCGTTGCTAAGCCTAAAGCCTACCCATTTAGTATTATGCACCATCGTTATAAGTCGTTGTGGTGAGGGTCAATCTACCCTAATAGCGCTATCCATATCTACTAACGGTCCTTTCCAAAGGGATTAATAGCAACTAATGTCCTTGGTAGTTTTCGGGAGTTTTCAATGGTTTCTCACGTCCATGTTGTACAAAGTCCGCAACATGACGATCGATTGTTTTAGTCATTGGAAAATATAGCTTTCGTGTCCTCGACATTGTTGGCAAACCCCTCAACAATGCCGGCAAAATAGTTATTTGTTTTAGTATTCAAAATATCAAAGTTTTTCATAATAGCTTTCAAAGTATACAAGTGTTTTCGTAATAGCATTGCATATCAAATCGTTTTCTTTTAGCATTCAAGTAATAAAGCGTTTCATAGTTTGCTTCAGCTCAAATATAGTGTCTAAGTCTAAGACTCGCATTTCACCCCAAAAAGTATATTAAAAGCGTTTAAAGAGTAGGGGTTTGTAACTCACTGTTTGCGAAGATAATCGTATGCGGGAACGGTCGGAACGCGTGTCGGGAATCACCGAAAGCCTAATAATACCAAGTTTTGTTCAAGTGTTATTATGTTATTGTAATATTATAATAGATATTTTTTAGTTAAACTTTAAGTGTCAAGGTCCAATTTGTCCAAAAATCGTCCGAAACGGTTATCGTTTTGTTTTAGTCCAAAAGTCCAAAATTAGCGTTTTTATTAATATGACATGTATAATTAGGTCGCTGAAGTGGTTTGGAATTTCTAATGAAATTTGGGCAGCGCTTCCGCGCCCAAATTTCACTTCCAAAAATTCCAAAGTCACTTTCCCGCTCACTATTCACATATATCACATAATCATATTTATACATGTTCTTTTTATCTTATTAAGTCCATTATAAGTCGCCAATGTTATTGTTTTATCCAAACTCAGTCATATATATTAAGTCTTAAAAGTCAGAATGTGTAACCAAGCTTCAAACGGCGAAAACGACGATTTTTGGGAAGGACAGCAGGCCGGTGCTGCGCACCTGGGCACAGGTGTTGCGCACCTGCCCTGCTGTTCTTCCCCATTTTCGGGTTTTTCTTGTAAAATCGTTTATTCCAACCATAGATTTCGACATGCATTCGGTTTAAACTTCATAATATGTTATTTTAACAGTTTATACATAACTTTTAACCATAAAATCAAAGATTTAAGCATCATTTCTTATAAACCCGTTTTTGTATAAAAATGGTTATAAAACTTCATCAAAACTCATTTTTAGTTACTAGATCATACATGCAAATAGATATTTATGTATAATCAGTAAGGAGAAAGTGTTTTTACCCAAAGAATGTGTATGGATGATGATTTAGAGTGACTAGGTGGTGTTTTCGGCTTCAAAACGGTAGAGATGATGTCTTGGTGCAAGCTCCTTGATACCCTTGATTAATAGAACGTTTTTAATGGTGATTTTAGTGTGTTTTAATGGTGTTTTCTTGCTGGAAATCTCTGGAGTGAAAGGGGTGTTTGAGGGAGTTTGGAGTGTGTGTGTGTGTGTGTGTGTGTGTTATGTAAAAATGAAAGAAAAGGAAAGGGTATAAACCAGATTTTTGGGGTGTTTGGGGCCTTAAAACGAGTTGGACTTATGATTGGGCCTATGTATCATCGAGTTTGGGTCTTAAAACATCAAGAAAACCCGTCCAGCCACCTGGTGCGTCGCACCAAGGCCTAGGTGCGGCGCACCGGGCCTATTTTCTGGTTTTGTTCGTTTTTCGTTTGCGTATTTGTTAAGCAATTGCGTTCGTTTGGCGTTTAAGATTGTTTTGCTATGAACTTAGGCAAGTTCATTATGTGTTTTCTTGGTATTAGGACTTATATAATTTGATTCCGAAGTTGTTTTATGATTCCGATCCCGATCCGCGCTTAAAGGCTTAAAATAGAGTAACTTTCGTTTAAGAGTTTTGCGTGAGTTACAACGAGCTTAGCTTAAGAGTTATGTCTACGTAACCACATAGCACATTAAATTAGTTATATCGGGCATCAAATAAACACTTAGAAGTTATAAGTTAGCGTTCTCGACCTTAGTTTAGACGGTTGTCACAGCTCCTTTCTTCCTTTTTGTTTATGAACGATTTGAAGGTGATTTTTATGGTGGTTTCCACTGTGTTTTGGATGAAATATCTCTGTAATAAAAAAGAGTTTGAGATTGTTTTTGTTGAGAGAGTTTGAAATGAGAGAGAGAGGGAGAGAGTGAGTAATGAGAGTGTTTGTGTGTGTTTGGTGTGTTTGTGACTTAGAGTAATTATAGTGGTGATCTAGTCGACTTACTGGACCTCTAGAAGGCCTCCCAACCAATTTAACCCGGAGCCAAAGAGTTGTGCTCGGGTTTAAGTCCGTTTGGTTAAGCTTTTGAGTTAACAAAATTTTTGCTGGACTGCACCCCTTATGCGGCGCATAAGGTGCTTATGCGGCGCATTTGGGGCCAGTTTCAGCATTTTTTCGTTTTTTGTTTGTTCCATCGTTAAGCATTTTCGTTAGTTGAATGTTTTCGGTTATTTTAGATAGGAACTTAGGCAAGTTCACTAAGCGTTTTCTTGGTATTAGGATTCATTTTATGATTTCGATTTCGATTCCGACTCACGCCGTTTACGATACAAGTATAGTTAAGATCCATTCATAGTTAACTTAAAGATAGAGAATGCGGTTTTCACCTGAAAGACGGTTGTCACACTCAACGAATTGAATTGAAAACAGGTCATGAATCGGAATCTCATGACCTGAGTTTGGAATCAAAATTAAGGAAACATGAAGTCGAATTTGTGATTGAGTAATTGAAGGAACATAATAGAACAACAAAAAAATAAGCGCAACTGTTTACTAGATTTCATTTGATAGTGGTGAACAGGTTATGGATCTGAGCTTGTTACAACTGACATTCAAGCTCAACGGAACCTCTTTAAGAGTGTTTCGGGTTCAAAGAAAACTAACTCAAACAACATATCACACTATTTCCTAAACCAATAAAAACTAACTCAAACAACCTATCATGTTTCCTAAACCAATAAAAAGATTTCTTTCTTTTTAAGTTTTGCGTTTATCAAAATAACTCAAATAATTAATTTGGAGTAAATTACATAGATGCCCTTGTGATTTGGGTAAAATTTCACATTTTGTCCTTTAAGATGAAATATTACATGGATATCCTTTATTTTGAAACGTTTTAACTTTAAATATCATTTATTTAGACGGTCGTTTATTATTGGCGTTAACCACCATCACGTGACATTTACACGAGGGAATGTATGTATTTTTATGTCTACTTTTATCTTTATAACCTAACAAAACACTAGAAAGCTTCTTTATTCTACCCCCCTCCTTTTTTTCTTCACCCCCCCCCCCCCCCCCCCCCCCCTCCTTTTTTTCTTCTTTCTCTGTTACTTTCTCTTTCCTTTAAAACTAGACATACAATGGTTCGTTTGGATGGGGAAAGCTCGCAATAATACGCACATCGTGGACCTCAATCAATCCAGGTAGAAGTTTTTACTCTTGTCCTATTCAAGTGAATTTATCTTCCCTAAATATTCCGTAGTTTATTTATGCACTAATATTTGTGAATGTAATTGTAGAGGTCAAGATGTGGTTTCATTGGGTGGTATGATCCATTTATTTTTCAACGTGCTACAAGTGTTATACCATGTCTCTTGAGGTCCATGAATAATCCTCAAGAACAACTAAGGCAAAGGCTTGAAGAAGTTGTAAAATTGAAGATAAATTGGGTTCTTAGTTGGATTGTATTTGCATTTGTGTTAAGTGTAGTAGTTTGGTGGAGTAATTTGACTTTATGTAATCTTTTGATGGATGTAATTCGACTTGATATAGTATTTTTCATTAATGTAATTCCAATTGTCATAATATATGTATTAAAGCAAATGGGTTGCACCAAATGACCAAATGACTAAATAAGCAAAAAACCATATACATAAACATGACGAGGTTCAATACATTACATTCCTTCCCCTTGACTTAAAACATGTCGTTAAAGTAGCAAAAGAACAATGTTTAATCACTACAACAAATACATAAACAAAAGAAATGTACATAACTAATAGAGTCTCTAACTAATATCACTTAAACACCAAACCTTAGCTTCTTTTCCTCCATCTTTTGGGACTTTGAGTTGCACCTTTGCTTGAACCAATAATTTGACTTGAACCAACACATGCCTTTTTATTTGCAGCAACTCCTTATTTTGTTTTATTACCAGTTCCCCTTTTACTAGCATTATTTGCTTCATCTGCTTGTTTACCTTTTGTGATAGCTGGCATTTGACTTGCACCAACACCTCCCCTACCGGAACCTGTTCGACTTGCACCAACACCTCCCCTACCAGTAATTGTTTGACTTGCACCAACACCTTGATTACTTGTTTGAAGTATACCAACACCTTGATGACCTGTTTGGATTACACCAACACCTTGATTACCATTACTTGTTTCACTTGCAACAACACCAACACCTTGATTACGTGTTTGATTTGCACCAACACCTTGACTAGGAGCTCTACCTTTGTCCATTACAAGACCTTTTATTATGACCTAGGTTTCCCCACTTTCCACAAACAATAGTTTTAAACCTTCTTGATAAGTTCCCATTTCTGACCATTTCCTCCTCTTCTTCTACAAACCTTCTTATCTTGTTTTTTGCCTCCTAACTTGTGTATGATGTAGTGGTGGTAGTAGTGTTGTTGGTGCCACACATTTGGACCCAATACTTCCACCATTAACTGGAGTGGTACTAAAACTATACACTTTTTCCATTGTATCTAGCCAATAAACATGATCAAGAAATGATTCAAGTATACCTATTGCCTCAGCATGAAGGGCCATATTCCATATTGTGGCCACAACATGTTTGCATGGAGTGTCAGTCAATTCCCACTTCCTACATGTACATTTGTTTACTAGCATGTCTACAACACATGGTCTCCCCTTAAACCATGAACTTGATATTGATCGGTCCCATTAAAGAAAGCAGTGTACTTTGTAGCTTCACTTGTTATTCCTTGAAACAATGTAGTGCAGTTGGGGTTAATGGTCCAACACTCTTATCAATGGCCTTTTTCACTCTCACAAATCCTTCTAATTGGATACTCCTTAATAAACTTTAAACAACTAATTATAGTCTTATGTCTCCCACGTTTTAGTTGCTTATTCAAGACTTAACATACACTACAAGAAAAAAGGCTTTTAGAGACAAAACACGTTTGGTCACTAACAGTTGAAAAATTCCGTCACTAAGGAGTTTAGTGACCAAAATAAAAGTCGTCACTAAAGGTCCGTGGCTAATTTTATTAGTGACCAAAAACATAACTTGTCTCTAATTAGTGACGAAAACAAAGTGGTCACTATATATGTGACGACAAAAAAGTGGTCACCAATTTGGTCTCTAAACAAGTGAAAGTGGTCACTATTAAGCTCCATTAACGGAGTTAACGGCTCCGTTAACTCTAATTTGTGACCAAATATGTTGGTGTCTAATATTAGATACCAAAGAAGAGTGGTCACTAACTACTTCAATAGAACAAAAAAAATCAATATTTTCATACAATTAACTAATCTCTAGTAATTTGCAAAAATCAAATATAAATACTAAATTTAAATAAAGGACACTAGAAATAAATCCATACACCGTCAATACCATTTACTCTTTTGTCAGGTGTAACAAAAAGATAAGTTTTAAAACGAAAACAAACAAATAAATCCTACCGCCAAAAAAAAAAAAAAAAAGATAAGTATACAAAACATACCAAAATGTTGTTTCCACCTCTGAAAGGATCCTTGAAAATAGCTTGAGGACTGTTTTATTCATTAACAACACAACTTTAACGAATCGAAATTAAAGAAAATAAATATACCAACAACTCGAAGTATGTAAAGAGACGTACTAGACGATAACTTCGCTATCCTCGCCGGGGGCTTGACCAGTGCTCGAACCGTCATAATTCCAGTGTGGGAGCTTCTTAGGATCAGTCACTGGTCCAGGAAGAGTCTGAAAGGAATAAAATCAGAAAAGAGAATTTTAAGCTGTTCTGCTTGTAATCTGCTTTTACAATCCCAAATAAGGACCAAGTAAAGCCGACTTGTTCTCAACAAAATTATCTTTTTTAACACATAAAGCTCTAAAACAAAATTGAAAACACAATTGTAGCATCACTAACCTTGTAATAGCAAGTTAAATAAGCACACGGAATAGCATCATTCTTTGTTATAACTTAACACCATGTCATACACTTAATAGTAATACCATATCATACCGGTTAAAACATCAAATCTTACTCACATAAAACCTCCAAAAGAAATATATAAAAAATAAATAAAAATGAATATGATACACTCATTACCTTCGTAAATGAATCATTGTCTATCTATGGCGTCTTCATTTATAACCGTGTCTTCTCTTCCTTCTTCGGCATTCCTTTTAGCTAATATTGTTCTCCAAATGTAGGTCTGCACATGCATTACAAGAATGACATGTTAATTAGGGGAAATTCCCTTTCATGGTTTAAGAGATTTAATGTATAAAATGAATGTGTCGTAAATCTTAAAAACTAATCAAATACCTGTAGGTCACCACTACCTAACAGGCTCTCCACTTAAGGCATAATTTCTGCATGTCAACATCAAATCAAAAGTAAATTAGGTCCAACTTTTTCTTCGTGATTTAACGTTTAAATTATGAGTTTAAACTAAAGCACAACATATACATACTTAGGTGAAAGTCGAATTGTGCACAAGGTGGAAATTAGATAACACGACTAGCATACGCATCCTAATATTTTAGAGATTGAAATATATGTGTTTCACCAATCATTGTCGTAGTTGTTCCTATTCACTTAGACCGGCAAATCGGCAATGATATTACTTTACACTCATACGAAGCTGAATATGTCCAATTCTCTGCTAGGCATTTCCTCAAACACCTGGCATGCAATTCTAATATAAATCAATATGAATCAGATAAAACCTGTCACAGGCTTATTATTTTCAATTAATTCGGTTTCAGATCTGGAAATGTAGATGATTCAATCAATATTACTTCCTTTCAAGTATAATCCAACTTGTTCAAAATAGAGAAATCGCAGTAATTAACAGTTAAGAATACCTGATAAAATCAAGGAATCGTTGTCCAATTGATAGTAACTGACAGTATCTCTTGTGAAGTGACTCATGCGTTGGAGCTTCAGCTAGGTTATGTGAAATTTGAATTGAAATTAGCGAATTCCTGATAAAGGAATGAGGTACCGTAGGCGAATTGAGAGAGGAATCGTCGGCTAATTGAGAGAGGAATCGAAGGAATCGTCTGTGAATTGAGAGAGGAATCGTCGGCGAATTGACAGTATCTCCGGTGAAAGTATCTCCGGCGATGGAGGTTCAGTTAGGGTTTTGATATATGATATTTTGGGTGATTTATATCGATTGAAAAAAGTGAAGGAAAAAAGAGACCTCCTCTTGTCTAAGAGAGATGGAAATTTTGACGATGCTTTTGTGTTTTCTTTTTTTGTAATATTACAGATGACAAACCTTTGAAATTGTGGTTAGTTTACTGTTGAAACTTTTGCGTTTAAATAAAATAACAACCAAATATTAACACGTGTCTGTATATGTAGGTATGAAATTAACGAAGAAGAAGCAGATTGGATGGTATATGTGACTGATATAGGGAAACGAGAGTATAATGAAACGTGCTTAACTGTAAGTAACTTTTACAGAGCATGCAAATCATAACTGATAATACTTGCATCTTAAATTTCTTAATAATAAATATGTTGCAATATATCAATTAAAAGAACAAACATAATATGATTTAGGTCTCAAAAAAGTGTAGATCGATCACGAAATATTTTTTTATAAAACTTTACTAACACATTAGTGACCACTATTATTTGGTGTCTAATTATAAAGAGTGAGCAATATTATATGGTATCTAATACTAAAATAGTGACCAACATTATTTGGTATCTAATATTAAAATAGTGACCAACATTATTTGGTGTTTAAATTTTAAGTTAACAAACTCGTTAAATATTAGTGACAACTTTTTTTTATCACTAACTAATCAAATTAATGACCACCAATTTGTCGTCACTAATATCTATCATTAGTGACCATTTAGTGACAACTATTACTATTGGTCACTAATTCAACATCGTTGGCCAAATTTTAATGACGACTTTTTTTTTTCGTGACAAAAAGATGCTATTAGTGACTAAAATTATGGTGGTCACTAAAAAAGTCGTCACTAAAGGTGTTTTTTCTTGTAGTGATAGGTTGTTAAGAAAGACATCAGCCCTTGCCAATCCTGTTATAAATATGAAAGAAACCCAACACTTCTAAATACCATGTATTGTATATACAAAAAAAGTGTAATAAATGATACAAATGATTGATATAAACCTATAAAATAGGATCTAGACCAACATTCAGGGGGAATAATTGATAACCAATTAGAGCACTGGGAGAGATAATGAGTGACAATGAGGTTGTGGTGGGTTGTGGGGAAAAAGGTGATGACGTGGCAGTGAGAATGAGGGTTGTGGGTTGTTATGATAGGGAGGGTTGTGGAGAATGTGAGATTATTTTATTAATTTTTTAATTTTTTTTCTTAAAAGATAAATAAATAATATTAAAAGTTAATAATTAAAACATTAAATAAAAGATAAATAAATAATTAAAAGAATATAAATATTAAAACTTAATAATTAAAACATTAAATAAGATAAATAAATAAAAATACAAATAATTAAGACAAAAACAAATAATTAAAACAATACAAATAAAAGCTAAACTAATTCATCCCGTATTTTTCTAGGATTTTTATTTTCTCGGCTTCGACCCAAGCCGCTTGTGTCGGCGGCATCCCCTCCGTGCTTTGTTGAAGAAACATCATATCGTCTCTTCTCGCACTAGAGTAAGCCGCTTCCTCTTGTCGGATAGCCGCTTGTTCTTGTCGCATAGCCGCTTGTTCTTGTCGGTGGAGGGTTTTCGCCTTTATTTCCGCCGTTTGCTTCTTCGTCTTCGTAATCTTCTTAAGGTGTGTCGCGATGAGCCCGCAAAGAGTCGAGGACGAAGATGTTTGCGCCTTATCGGAGGCGTCGGATGATTCCTTTCTTTTGCTAGCTCTCTTTTTCCCTTGAGGTCGTTCTTCCACATCATCCGCAAATATGTCGTCCCCGACACCAACGTCGTCGAGGTTGACGGTATCGAGTGGAGGGTCTATCTTGACAAATGCGCGCCATCGGCTATGATCCCTCCAGATTTCCCAGGCCTTGTCATGCCTAAAAACCGATTTCTCGCCTTCAAGGTACATTTGCCGAGCCGCTTTGTAAACCGCATAGTCGTCGGTCCCGCTTCCTCGACATCTTACCGCCTCGGCATGGTGGCCGATAAAAGCCTTGACCAAGGCACTCATCGCCGTGAACTTGGAGTTGAGGGACTCCTTGCCTCTCTCCGGCAATCCTAGCTTCGCCGCCTCTTTGTTGTAACCCTCAACGATCCGTATCCAAAATCGAGGTCCGGGTTGGGCGTTTCCTCTATACTCATCTTCCGAGACCGAGCACCATATCCCCGCCAAAAGTTCCTCCTCTTTCTCCGTCCATGGCAGCTTTACGCACGTCTTTTTCTTTTTCGACGTGGACCTACGTGACGCGAATACTTCGACCACATCGTCCGTTTCTTGGACGATCTCTTGGGTTTCAGGGACGATCTCTTGGGGGGTTTGTGTTTGTTGGGTTGGAAAAGTTTGGGGAAAAAAAGGTTGGGATTGTGAGAGAAGTTGTTGATGCATGGCGTATTGCTCGGGATTGAACATTTGTTGTGGGTATTGTGGTGGAAGAGGTTGTTGCGTTAAAAAATTGTTAAGAATATTTTGGGATTGTTGTTGCGTATAGTGTGGTATTTGGGTAGGATATAAGGGGTTTGGTGTGCCGAAATAGTTGGCGAAACCGGATGGTGTTTGCGATTGTGGCGTCGAGGGATTGTTTGTGTTTGTTTGGGGAGCGTTTGATGAAGACGAAGACATTTCGTGATTATTTTGGGTTTGGGTATTAGATTGAATTGGATTAAGAATAAGATTGTTGAAAGAATGTGTGATTTTTTTGGTTAGATTGTGGGGGTATTTATAGGTGAAATTGTTTGGTTTAAAATATATATATATATATATATATATATATATATATATATATATATATAATTAATATATATATTAACGGATATAAATCCGTTGAGGAGGAAAAAAACAAAAAAAAAAAAAAAAAAAAAAACCTGCACAACGGCTCGTTGTAGGCACAACGAACGCCTCACAACGAGCCGAGAACGAGCTTGGCCGGAGTGATAACGAGGCAGAACCCTCGTTGTGAGGCGAGAACGAGGCGAGAATTGGGCCACTCCGAGTGCTCTTATATCTAGTTGGATTTAATGCTTTTAATTCCTCTAGTCCCTTGTTAAAGTGTTGAACCGTGGTTGCACATGCACAATTCCACGGATGGTCCTTGAATGTTGTTCCTCTCCATTGCTTCTTCATGTTTCCATGCATATGCCTTAAACAAAATCTATGCTCAGTTGTAGGAATGCCTTTTTAACTTCAGGAAGTATACCCTTGAACAACCATGAAAATTAGTCAGTATATTCAAGAAAACATGTAAGTAATAAAGAGATTAAATTGTAGAATACCTTTTGTCTCAGTCCTAAAAGTAAAGTTTGAATTAGGTTGAATATGCAAGTCATTTCCATGACATTCAAGAAACCATAACCAAGAATTCAATATTTCTGCTTCTGCAATTGCATAGCTAACATGATAGATCCCATTGTTTGGATCTAGAAAGACAATAGTTAATACCTGACCTAGAAAACGTCCACTCATAAAAGCCCTATCTAATTCCAACAACCTCATTCCAATAGCTTTAAATCCCTTTTCTAATGCCCCTAAACATACATAAATTCTTCTTAATACCCTTGTTGAATCATTTGGATTAGTTCCTGGTTACACATCCACCCTCACTGTTGTTTATGGATTTGTATCTTGCAACTCCTTAATATAATCCCTTAACATAGTATTGTGTACTGTAATCACTCTTCAATTGGCCATTTACTTGTGATTTTGCTCTAAAAGCTTTCATCATAGACACATTTAATCCATGTTTCTTCTACAATTCTTCTTGTAAGGCTTTAACTGGAATATCATGATTTCTTTCTATTTGTTCAACAATACCTTGTGAGAGAAAAGTAGATGTGCAAGCTTTAATGGATCTTGACTACAAACAAGTGTGTACTCTTTTGTAGGTTTTAACCAACCATATTTCAACATTTTTAATTTTAGATACTTGTAAGGTCCATAAATACATGTATACAAATAGATTAGTCATATGTGTTCTTCCACCTTTATTTTTAACAATGGACCAACATTATCCTTTGGCCCATGATTTTGTTTATTAGGCCCAATTGACCCATTCTTCTTACTTTGGTTTTTCTGCATGACTTTTCCCAACACCAGAAAATGATGGTATGCATCATTCACAAACTGCTCTAACTTTTTCTTTGTCAAGCTTGATAATCTTCAATTGCCTTTTTGTTTCAGTCAAATGTTTCCTAATCAAATATTTCACTGTATCTCTCTTTCCAAACCTCTAACCGACATAAAATAATGTTTTATAAACAACATTCTAACTAGGTCGTTTGTTCCTTGCAAGAGCTTTCAACTTTCTATTCCTAATCTTGTTAAGTTCATTGTCATCTTCTGATCATTGTCTAAACCATCAACTAATTGGTCTACATTTTCAAGATTAAAATGTAATTTTGGGTTTGATCACATAAATCAACATCTTGATCTAAACGTAAATTAAAGTCCCTCGTGTCCACTTGAACCTCCTCTCCAACATTGTCTACATCTATAATTACATCATCATCATCATTCCCTAATCAATATTTGGAACATCTTCAACATATGTTATAGTGCAGCTAAAACAAGGTCTCGAAAGTTAAAACATGTTCCTCACTCCAATCCAACAAATATCTCTTAAATGGTGGTTTCTAATTTTGTTGGTGTACATTTGCCGTAGGTTGTTCATTATTGGGTTCCATTAGTACAACAGAAGATGAAGGTGCACAATAGGTTTATAGAGTTGAGGTACCAGTTTCAATGTAGATAGATAGATATGAGTTTATGGTCTCCAACATAATTAGTCAATTTGCATACATCACCATCACTACCAAGGGTTTCAATTCCATAATCTTAATTAGTATTTGGTCTCATAAAATGGTAAAATGGTAAAACATTATTTGACGACCATCATATCCTGAATCTTCTATTATTAAGTCTATTTTGTGAATAGAAAATTAATCAATATCAATACAATCAACATAATTCAACATACGTCTTGCCTTGGTTTTTCGTAAAACTTCCACCATGATTTAGATTCATCGAAAACAAGTTCAGATAACCATCTACATTTAGAAAAATCAAAAAATAAACATCAATTTATAATAACTAGGGAAAATTAATACATAAAATCAAAGTTCAAGTAAACTCACCATAAAGAGAAACGAGGTCAACAACACCCAAACCTTCACGCATTGTATACAACGGATTTGTCATTATGCTATTTTATTAATGGATTATTAAGGTTTTTAGATGAAAATTTAGGGGTTTTAGGTAAGAGATTGTGACAGAGATTGAATTAATGTCGAGCTTTAGAGTAGTGTATTAGGCGACAAACGTAAAAAAAGAAACTTTCATGCCCTCGTGTGGATGTCACGTGATGGTGTTTAACGTCAATAATAAACACCGTCTTAATAAATGATATTTAATGTTAAATGTTATAAAATAAAGGATATTAAATGTAATATTTCATCTTAAGGACAATATGTGAATTTTACCCAAAGCACAAGAACAATCTATGTAACTTACTCAATTAATTCGCCTTTTAACAACTAATTATGTAATCCCCTAAATAAATTAACTTTGTTATAAACAGAATCTTTATATTTATGTTAGTTACATATTACTCAAGTATAAGTGTGTGACCATATATATTTATACATACTTTGTGTAATGACTTTATATTAAACTGAGCACATCAAATATCATCCCTTGGTGACAAAACAATAAATTATTGTCAAAGTTGGTGTTGGTTTAGCATATGATTTTATCAAGTCAAATAAATGTAAAAAGAATTATCGATTTCTGAAAAACAGGTAATCAAATATATTAAATATTTGAATTTTGAAATTTTGATACATATAATAGAACCATTTAAACTTAGCTACTAGATATATTTTAGATTAGAGTTGATGCATTTTTTTTTATAAATTTATCGTTTACGCAAATACAAAATATCAAGATGTTTAAATCTCAAGAACCCAATTGTATTTGTCTTCGATCTTTCCTACTTGAATCCCTACAAGCGTTTTGAACAATTTATGACTCACTAGCCCATCACCTCTTGTATACTCCACTCTACAATAAATCACAACAATCCAGAATTCAATAGTTAAAAGCAAACACCAAACAATATTTGAGTTACTATCAAACATAACATCGTATTAAAATGAATTTTCCCAATTTTTAAAGTGGAATTTGATATGCCAGAGTGATTTTGACATATTAATATTTCAAACTAAAATTTTTGTTATTATTTTCTTAAAACTAATGTACCATTTGTAACTAGTTTTTATTACCTGCGGTCGTTATATGTTATGCTACCAACACTAGATACGGTAACAGCTGTTCCGGTAGTGAACACTTCTTCAGCTTCCATCAATTCATCTACGGTAACAGGACGTTCTTCAACCTAAAAGTTGAAAATTTTAAAAGAATTTTAAAAGTGCTTTTATTGTGTTATAAATCATTTCTATAATAATAAATCATTTCTATAAACTATAACGAAAGGTGAAACATATATGAAAGGTTTATCGGTTCTTATAGTTAGGTTATGTAATATTACAGTTTACGCCTAATCTCCTTTAATATGATCTAAGACCACTTACTGATAACAATGTTATAAAAATCTCCCTGATATTAGCAAAATGGGTTACCTTGTATCCTAAGTCACGAGCAATTTCGATGATGCTCTTTCTTGTAATACCTTCAAGAATAGTACCCGTAGGTGCAGGAGTTGAAATAACATTCCCCTTTTAACCAAGAAAATTGTATTAAGTACCAAAAATGTCTACGACGTAATGTAAATCTTTTATATTTATATAGAATAATTTATGAAAAGTACCTTAACAACAAAAATATTACAGGAACTAGCCTCCTCAACATATTTTTTGTGGACGGAATCAAGATATATTACATCCGAAAACCCATGTCCCTTTGCTCTTAATAATGCTTGTAGTACCTAAGTCAAATGTGAAATGTTTTAGTACTTTTTCTAATAGTCTACTTTCTTGCATTCCTTATTATGTTTATTTAATCAATCTATATTTGAGTTAATACCGGTGCATAATTCGTGATGCTTTTGACACCTCCTGCCCCACCACGAGTTGCACGATGAAATTTATCGTCAACATATAAGTTCAATGGTGCCATTCCCTCCTGCAATTTTGACATCCAAGATGAATAAATACAACAAAAACCAACAACCAAGTTAAAAGAAATGGAAAAAAAAACCTTAAAATAATTGCCAACAGGTGAGGCATAGACTAAAAATGTGTATTCAGGAGATGGAGATAAACCCAATATAGGCCCAGTTCCGATAAGCAAAGGCCTAATGTAAAGTGATCCTTTTCCTGGTGGTGGAATCTACGCAAATTTAAAATTTAAAATAAAACATTAAAAAGTAATAAATAAACAAAATTGATAACTATTTATTTTGTCGGCACATTAGCCCAATTTAAATGATGGGTTTAATGTGACCGTATCTCATTAGCCCAATTTAAATGTTTATATATTTGTAATGTTCATTAGAGATGTTAAATGTCATTTTAGGTCCCAAAAAAAGCTACTAATGTTTGTATTATTTTTCTTTTTGTCCTTAAATATTTCAATGTTTCAAAATATAAAAATAACTTATTTTTTAATTTAGAATAGATAATCTAATGAAAAATATTCATTAACTGTATCTATTTTATTTCGATTTATTTTTGTCACCCGTTACAATAAACAATATAATGATTGCATATTTTTTTTGAAGTATTCATTATTGAATCTGAGTAAATATCTATATTATTTATATTTCTTATTTTAATTAATATTTTAATTTGAGCAATTATATGATTTATATTTCTTGTTAAATAATTATTGTTTTCATTAATGCTTTTAGGAATGATAATTACCCAACGTTTGTTTGCAAGTGCTGTTTGTTTCACTGCATCTATGAATTGTTGTTTAGAGGGGGATTGCATGCACATTCTCTCGGCTCCAATTTGCATACGGATTGCATTTTGTTCGGGACGAAATAGAAAAACCCGACCATCATCTCCCCTGTAAGCTTTTGTGCCTTCGAAAAGTCCCTATGACAATGACTCATCGATTGTCAATGTCATTAAAAAAAATAATACATTCGAGTTTAGGTAACAAATTACCTGGCCGTAATTTAAAACTCCTGCAGCAGGGCTTAATTCAATGTTGCCATAGTCACTTAATTGGCCTTCATGAAAAGTGCCATTCTCATTGCATTTAGCCTTATACATATAATCGGTTCGCGTTAGACCGAATCCCAAATTATTCCAATCAATATCGGCATACTCTTCATGTCTGAAAAATCAAAAAAATTGAAATGTTCGTTAAAAAAAAGGTCAAACTATTACTCCGCATATGTTTTATCTTACGAAAAAACATCACTTGTTAAAAAATTAAATTACCTAAGCATAGGCTCAGTCTCTCGAAGAGCCGAAGCCGATTGTGCAGTGAAGCATCGTGCACAAACCTTTAAAATTACAAATACAAATTTAATTTAGGACTTAAACGCCACAACAACAAAAAAATTGCTATTTTTAGTATGGCCAACACCAACTTTCATAAAATCATAAATACAACAAAATACGTCGTTTTTAAATCAGAAGTCAAAATAGCACCTCACAATTTCCATTAAAACCGTTATTCATTCAGTAATTTTCAAATAACCCCCTCGACATCGATATATTTTCACGATCTTTTTGTTTTTTGTCGACGATCGAAGTGGACACCAACATTCTCATATGTTCGGAGTTACAAAAACTTTTTACCTTTTGAACATAATCTGAGGTGGAAATTACAAAATTTGAGAAACGTGTGGTTGCATGTTTGAAAGAGTTTTGTTCGCATGTCCAAAAATACGTCTCATTCACGGAATTTGATTAAAAAACAACATTTATCGCTCATAATTTTGGGACGTAGAAAGTAATTAATTCCTTTAAACAACAACAACAACAGATCTAGTATCCATTTTTTAATGCAAATCAAGCACAAAACCGATATGTATAGATTTGGTAAAATCACAATAAAGATGAAAAGTAACAAACATTATCGTTCATCGTAAAATGTAAAGAAAACAAAAAAAAAAGATGAAGAAAGACGAAACCTTTGATAATGAAGTTTGAACGAAACCACGAAGGAACGGGCTTTGTCGGATCATCATTTTTGGAACCGGAAAACCAGAAAAATATTTGAAGGAATTGTATGAGCAGAAGGTTAAATTATAACGCGGATGAGAGGGTTTGGTTGGTATTTATAGAACGTGGAGGTAGGACGGAACCAAGTTGTCAATTTTTTTTAATCCACATTACTCTTTTATTTTCTAGTTAATTTTCACCATATTCGAATTTAATTTAATAAGCATGTTTCTTTATTAATAAAATATGTAAAAGTATTATTTGGAATAGATAAGAGAATAACTATTAAAAAAGATTAACTTAACTTACATTAAAAATATTTGTAGGAAGTTTAATTTTAATGTTGAAATTTAAATTAATAATTTACTAATCATTCATTTTATAATTTAATACATTTAAATATGTCAATCAATATGTTTTTTCTTTAAATTTTTATATTTAATTTGTCAACCAAACTAAACTATAAATACAACTTATAGTATAATTTAGATAATTAAGTTACCATAGTTATCCTACCTATTAAAATACTATCATTTGTAAAGTTATTACGAAAAATATGTTCGGAAAAAATTCTTCTATCTAACAATTTAACTATCTATTTATCGTCAACTCTTACTATTGCATAATCATAAACAATTGTCAATCTTGATAAACATGTGTCATTATTTATAGATCGGTAACCTTAATATTTGGAGAAAATAGCAATTAAAAGATTATTAAATATTATTTGATAGATAGATATCAATATGGAACTTGATTGTATCTTTCTTTGAGAAATAAAAATATAATACGACATGATAAGAATAACACGTTGTATCTTCTTTTACTTTATTTGATTCGACAAAATGACGATACATGTCATCGGTACTATCATAACAATTAGGTAGTAGCAAAAATATTAGTTGTTGAATTTTGTAAATCAAGAGCATATCAAATGAAAGCTTTTTCGAAAATTTCTTTACTACTATTTAAAATAAAAACTTTTCTTTAAAATGAGTTATAATACTTACAATTTTGATAAACTCTAGTCCTAAATCACCAAGACGATATTTCAAATGTTTTAGTAAAGTAAGAAAGAATCATAATTAAGGCCATTTCCGCTTTTTGATAACTAAACTTATTTAATTAAACTAGAAATTATGTGTTCTTAGTTAGTTTGATTTTAATGTTGCCATGTTGGTTAGTATAAACACAACACAACCTTTATTTATTTTTTTGGTTTCTTATGGAAGGGGAATTCAATAAAGGACCACAAGGTAACGTAAAGACTTATGATATTTATTTATGTAAAAGATAAATTTGAGGTAGTTAAACATTATATTCTATATTATATATCAAATTTATCAACAACTATGTTACTTTCGAATTTATATATTATTAAACATTTGATTTGTGTTAGATTCATCAATGAATATATAATATCGGAAATGTAGACTATTGTTGTTTAGTAAACAAGTTATTATATTAGACAAAGGTTCTTTAAATTTAATCAGTGGCATAGATTTATGGAGCTGGAAGTAGGAGGAGAATATGTTGTTTTCCGTCGCTTCTATTCGGAAAGTTATTGCTTCTAATCTTAATATGGTAGAAGGTGATCCTACAAGATGGTGTAAGCTTGTACCCATTAAAGTCAATCTTCTTGTTTGGAGAATAGGAGGTTATAAACTTCTGACAAGATTTAACATGTCCTTACGTGGTCTTGATATTCAAAGCTTGGAGTGTCCGATGTGCAAAAAACGGGCGGAAACTACTAATCATATTTTTTTCTCGTGTTCTTTTACATATGATCTTTTAAAGAGGAAGTTGATTTGGTGGGATTTTCTTCAAACTTATTTTGATTCATGGAATACTTGGAAAAGTTGGTTTGACGAGTTAAAAATAAAAAAAGAGAAAAATGATTATTTGGAAGCCACGTTTTTTGCTTTATGGTGTTCTCTATGGAACTTCAGGAACAAGTTGATTTTCTCTCCCAAGAAGGTCTATTGTAGTGATGTTTTTAACATAATGGTGTCGCAAGTTTTTATGGTGTAACAATAGAGGTAGACGCAAACTTGATTGGTCATTTTGGATTAGAAATCCAATGTATACGCTTATTTAACTGGTTCTTTTAGCTTCTTGCTAATTTAATATATTTGAATATAGGAACGGGGTGATGTCAATACCGAAACTTGTTGTTTGTATTTTTGCCATGAAAAAAAATAAATAAGAAATGGATGTATATTCGAGAAAGATATCATTAACAAAAAGAAAAGATGTAAAATGAGAAAATTTAGTAATATTAGTTTACTGAATATGATTACATATATATATATATATATATATATATATATATATATATATATATATATATATATATATATATATATATATATATATATATATATATATATATATATATATATATATATATAGGGACTGGTTCATGCGAGAACTCATATTTCTGCGAGAACTCATATTTCTGCGAGAACTCTTAAAAAAAGTGTCAATTAACATGTAATAATGTCCATTAACATATAAAAACTATTCAATGTTAAAAATCTAGTAAAAATATAAATGAAAAATTAAAAAAAGTTATATGAAATCACGCGTATTTAGAATTGTTCACATGTGAACGTTTTTTTTCAAAAAATGAGTCCATATATGAACCAAATTTTTTTACGTTATTTTATATGATTTTTTTTAGTTTTTTACTTTTATATTTATTTGATTATTAATCTCCAAAAGAGTTTGCATATGAATGAACAAAGTGAGACGTGATTTAACACTTTTTGTAAGAGTTCTCGCGGTTCTCGCAAAAAATAGAGTTCTCGCATGAACCATTCAGTATATATATATATATATATATATATATATATATATATATATATATATATATATATATATATATATATATATATATATATATATATAATGAATATTTGCAAAACAACGTCATTTGAATTAATTTCGTTTATATTAATATGTGTAATACTTTCATATTTTTTTCCCCTTTATTTATTAACAAAACCCATTAACTTTCACTTTTACTTTTTTTATTCTTTTCAGACTTCAGTTTTATTTTTAAACAGAAACTGTAAGCTAAAAACTTATATAGAACAATGTTTAAATTATAAAATATGTAACTCTAGGTAAATTAATTAAAGTAAACATACCTTATAACAAAATGAAAATTTACCTTTTTATATTTATTTTCTATATATTTTATTTTCTTTTGATAGATAGATTTTGTTTCTCGTTGTCAAATGTAGTTTGACATAAACAATTACGGTTTGCGATTATTATGAACCATTTAGTTAAAACTAAACCTCGTACTAGAATTTAGAGAGAGAAATTAATATAGAAAAACAAATACTTTAAATCCTAAGGAAAAGAGTATTTATGTAATTACTTGGTTATCATTATAATATTTATTGAAAGTAGATTTAGTGAATTATATTTTCTAAGAAGTTGATTTTATTAACTAAACAAAACTTTCTGATAAATGTTAAGAAAACAATTATATTCCCCCTCTTTAATTTGAACCATTAGATTATTTTAATTATTCATCATTACTAATTTTATTTTAACCCCTATTCCTTAAAAAATTCAACCCTCATTTTAAATAATAGTTAAATAAAACTAATTAACTTTTCTATTTTAAATAACCTAACACTTGTATTTTAAATTAATTCTAAGAAAATACAAAACTTATTTTTTCTTCAAACACATACACATTTTTAGTATAAAAAGAAACTAAAATTATTTTATTGTTTTACGAGTATTTTGCCTATAAAAGGAAAACATATCATATAAAAAAATATTATGTTTTATTTATTCGTCCTATTTACCCCATATTTTTAGTTTTTTTTATATATAATAAAAAGAAAATAAAATTATATACGAGTGTTTTACATATAAACGGAAAACATATCATACAAGAAAAGCTTTTGTTTTTTTTTCATCCTATTTACGCAATATTTTTAGTTTTTTTATATGTTATAATTATTTTATTTTTAATAAGGTTTTTTCCGAATTACACAGTAAGTATTTTATTTAACTTCATATTTGCTAACATAATCATTTTGTCTACATGACTAATAGTTTTCTATTAATCTTTTTATATATGTTATATATACTTTGTTGACATTATATAATTTTTGATATAATTATCCGCGTATTAGCCGGGTCAATAAGCTTCTTCGTGATTACATATATCTAAAAAAACATAAATACATCAAACAACCAAACAAACGGAGTTAGAGAAAAGAGAAAATTATGTAAATAGTCATCTGGCGTATTGAAGTTGTAAAAGTAATCATTAAATTGGCCAAAAGTTTTTGCGTCCATACCTTTGGCCGCGAGAATTAAATTCGCCAATAAACTTTCTTGTGACACATTAAAAAAATGCACGAATACATGACGCGAGACCGTGGAAAAATTTAAACATCTCACTTTGACGTGAATTGTGACAACCGTCCAATTTCAGGTGCATTTTATACTCTATGTCTCTTTTGGTCTATCTAGTCTTTAACTATTCAATAACCGGAACCGCGACAGTGTCGGAATCACAACCGGGATCAATTTATATAAGTCCTAATACCAAGAAAACCCCTAATGAACTTTCCTAAGTTCATAATGTAACATACTTTAAAACTTTAGTTAACGAAAAGGTCCAACGAAACAATTATACAAAAACAGCCAAAGTACAACATCTGTTACAAAAATGGTCCTGGACGGCGCACACATGCCTTGTGCGCCGTCATGCAGGACGAAAATTGTAAGTTATTTGAATAAATTGCATGCCTCGTTTTCCCAACTTAAACCATCAATCAATCTCGATTCTAGACCATTATTACTGCCATTTTACTGCCCCAACACTCCTCTTTACTATTTTCTTTACTCCTTTTCATTTTATCATATACATTTAACAAAAAACACACACATAAACATTTTGTCTCAAACTTTCTCTCAAGAACTCATCCTCTCCAGTGATTTCCAGCACCTAAAACACCATTTTACTCCATACAAAACGTTTGAAACATCAAGAGGAGCAAGGGAAACCAAAAGATTTCGCTAAAGGACCATTTTCGTAAAGATTTTTGAAGCTAAATCCGGCCAAATCCTCATCCAAGCTAATCTCTTCGATAGAAATCAAGTTTTTATACTGATTTTATTACTTGCATGTAAGATCTAATGGTTTAAAACAAGTTTTTATAAAGATTTATGACTTTTTATGGTAAAAAACGTTTTTAACCGAAATAATCTTTGGATCCACGAATTTGTGACTAAATATACTTTAGAAACTGTTAAAATGATTTTTAATAAGTTTAAACCTATTGCATGTCGAGATCTATGGCTAAAATAAACGTTTTGCAAGAAAAACCAAGAAAAACGAGGCTGTGCGCCTTCCCAGAAGCTAGGAACGACGCAGCGGGACACAAAAGCGTGTCTGTGCGTCGTCCCAGCCTTCACAACGGCGCACAGGCCTGCTTTCCTTCCAAGTTTTTGTCGTTTTGGTCGTTTTGACTATATTTGACCCGCTGACTTTTTGACATATGACCTTTGGGGACTGAATAAGTAACAATAATAACATTTGAGACATGTATGGACTATTTGGACTTAAAATGAACTAGAATATATATATTATTGCGTTATAGGTGATTTGTGAGCGGAATTGGTATTTGCATTTATGGATGTGAAATTTGAGCGCGGAAGCGCTGCCCAAATTTCCTTAGAAAAATGTAAACCACTTCAGCGAGGAAAAGCACTCGTAACATAATAATAATAAACGTTAAATCGGACTTTTAAATAAAAACGTGACAATTACCATTCCGGACTATTATAACAATACTTAACCTTGACACTTAAAGTTTAATAAAATTTTATCTATTATATTATATAAATAACATAATAAGATAATAACTAATTAAACTATCCTGGTAATAACAGGCGATCCGTGATTCCCGGCTTCCGTTCTGACCGAATTTCGCACTCTTACTCTTCGCAATCCGTGAGTTACAACCCCTCTTACTTAATGTATTTTTGCATGATAATTGGGGGAAACATAAGATTATTTGTACTTTGAAAATATTTACGAACACTCTCAACTTTGTGAACTCTTGAAACTTATTAACGAACTTATGAAACTATCGTGAACTTTGGAAACTTTTATGAAACTATTATGACTCTGGAACTATTAAACTATTTTGGACAAAATCTTTGAAACTCTTATGCGTAAACACTTTTGCTCTACTGACTTACTTGAACTTACCGGTTTTCCCCCTTTTCGGCTAAGCTAGTTATTGATGCTTGTATGCGTGACCGACCCTTGATGGAACTATAACATGACCCTTAAGTGACGGACGACTATCTCTTTTTGAAACAAAACTACTTAGTGCCCAACTACTTTTTAGACTTTACACACTATTAACTTCAGAGCCGTTTAGTAATAATGGGTATCGATACATAGGAAAGAACCGTTCCTTGCTTAGATGGTAGTCTAAGTATATATTACTAAGAACTTGACGACTCCCCGTAGGATAGGCGGGGTAAGGGGCCTCACGGTTGAACAATCGGTTTAGTGTGAACACTTAAGTTATAGATGCCAAGAGGTTGATACAAGAATCTAATTAGTTACTTATACGCATAAATTTATGAACTTTTAGCGATTGTTTCCGCAACTGTGATTTGACTAAATCTTACTTTACCTGGTCTATACGAACTTTAGGGCACTGACACCCCCATTGCTTTGAACTTTAAAAGTATATAAATTTTAAGCGACTTTTCTCCGCTAACCTCCTTTTTGGAAACTTTTACTTTTATATACTTAACCAATTTTTGCCGAACAACTTAAACTGTAACTCACTCACTACTTTCGTAGTTGACACTTTATCTTATGTTTCAGGAAATTTAGTGTAAGCATGAGGTGCATGGCATGGACGGGTCGAGGCGGTCGCGTGAGAACTAATTTGGGAAAAGACTTGTCCATTTTCTTTTGGGGATTTTTAAATTGAAACTTTATCTATGTATTTTGTACTAAATTCTATGACTTGGTTATCTCTTTGAAGTGGTAAACACTTTTAATATTTATAAATGACTTGAATGCCGTTATGTTTCTTATAACCCGTGTAATGATGTTCCAGCTCTTCACATCTCGTGATTCCTCTTTAGCGGGGTGTGACATGAATACATGGCGCGAGAACGTACAATATGCTGTGAATACATGGCCCGACGATGTGACATAATGCACACCACTTATTTTTCAAAAAATCAGATATCGCACGGTAAGGAAAAAGACAAAAGTAAATGTCGTGATTATTTTTTTTTTAAATATCACCTAGTTAGGTGATTAATTTCTTGAATTTTTCTAGAAAAAAATATAACACCACCACATCAAAGAATTAAGGATCTTGTTAAACATAGTTTATAAAGCCAATAAGAAAGTTGCATTCTACTAAATTTTATATGTTGGTCATTTGAGTGTTTTTCATAATTATAATCTATCAAATTTAAGATTTTAAATTATATATTGGGTTATGTCATGTTGATAGAAGTATGTCTTTAATGAATTTTAGATTCAAATTCGTTTATAATGACAAAGTTTTAGATGTCAAATTAAATAGTTTAAAATATGATTTTTTTTTTTGTCTTTTGTTAGTCGACTATCGTATGTATCACTACACAAAGTGTGTCTTTTGTATGTCAACATTCATTTACTTTTTCTTTATTTTGTATAGTCATTCCACACCCCTACAATATATAGAGTGTTAAATGTCATATTAAAATGTTTTATTAGTCTAATTTCCGTTTATTGTTAAACAAAAACAAAAATATAAAAGGTGTCAACATTAAATTTTCTTTTCCTTACGGAATGTGAGAGCAAAGAATCATTTCACGGGTTACACTAAAATCAACGGTTCAAGTCATTACGAATTAAAATGAAAAGTACAAGTCAAAGATACAACCAAGATTAAAAGTAAGACCATAATACATAACAAAAAATTTTAAATAAAATTCCCAAAATAAGGTCTTCTTCCCAAGGTACACTTCACATAAAAGACTTGACCCGCCTGAGCAATGCACTTCATAACTTACGCTTAGTTCCTGAAACATGAGATAAAGTGTCAACTACGAAAAACGTAGTGAGTGAGTTACAGTTTATGAATTGAAGAAAGGTTTCAATTTAAAAGTTCATAAGTGTTCGAGATAAGTTCAAGGTTCATGAAAGTTCAAGAGTTGTTCAAAGTCAAAGAAAATTCAAGTTAAGTTCAAGTGCTTAAAATTCAAGAATAACTTAAATAAGTTTAAGTTCAAGTCCAAATAAGTTCGAAATAAGTTCAAATAAGTTCCAAGTTAAGTTCAAAAGTCAAGTAGCGTGGCGAGAGAAAGAGTTCGTAGTCATTACCTTAGCGGTGGATTAATCCACATATGTAAGACAGTAAGTAAGTATATGCGTAAATAAAGACCTATGATCCTCGAGTTGTACCAACCACTAAGCTTAATATACGTAAGATTTAGTTTTACACACTAATCCGATTTTGGTCAAGTACCTGCCCACTAGTTCCAGTCTAGAGTTCGAGTTCGCGAGAACTTAGCAATATGTACCTTGGTCGCTACCCATTGGTAAGGAGTGACCGCTCCTAAGTATCGATACCCATAATCTATGCTAACAGCTTGTGTTAATAGTGTGTAGAGTTCAGTCCAAGAAAAGTTGCGGGGCATTTAGTTTGTTCCGTTTTCAAAATCCTTTTTGTCTGTAATTACGACGCTATATTCTCACCTAGGGTTTTGCTCCGAAATACAACCAAGCTATCAATGTCTAATCAAGTATCCAAAGAGGCAAACCTAGGGAGTCTAAAGTAAGCCAATCCGAACAATTGATGTTGTTTACGCATATTAGTTCAAAGTTCTAAGATAGTTCAAAAGTTCAAAAGTTTCCAAAAATGGAAAGTAGTTCAATTAGCTCCAAAAGTCAAAATAGTTCAATAAGCAGTTGCACATAAAATATATAGTTCCAAAAATAATTTGATCTCATGTTTCCCCCAAAAAGAGTACTTAAAAGGTAAAAGTAAGGAGGGGTGTAACTCACGGTTTGCGGAGAAAGTGAACTCGGAATCGGTCGGAAAAGGAGCCGGGAATCACGGAATGCCTAGGAATACCAAGATTGTCCAAAAGTTAATTTCTTATTAGGTTACTTTATATAAGAGATTAGGTAACTTTTGTTTATAATTAAATGTTAAAGTCAAAATTGTCCCAAAATTGGTCCGAAGCGGTTAACGTTTATTTTTAACCCGAATGTTCAAAGTTAAAGTTATCATTATGTTAGACACGTTTAGGTCACTGAATTGGTTTAGGTTTTCTAGCGCAATTTGGGCAGCGCTTCCGCGCTCAAATTTCGTGTCCAAAACCTAAAGTCAATTCCGCTCACAAAACACGTATAACACATAATAACTTATTTAACAAGTCCAAAAAGTCCAAAGAGTCCAATATAAGTCACCATTATCACTAGTTTTATTCATCTCAGTCCCATAATAATATTAGCAAAAGTCCAGAACGTATACATAAGTTTTAAACGGCTAAAACGGCGATTTTCGGGAGGAACAGTAGCCCGGTGCGCAGCACCTGTCAGGGGGTGCTGCGCACCTCCTTGCTGTTCTTCCCCGTTTTGTGATTTCTTTGCTAAAAACGTTTTGTCTCCCATAGATTTCGACATGCAACCAGTAGTTATCTCATGAAACACCATTTTTATAGTTTCTAAACAACTTTTATCCGCAAAAACATAAATCTAAGTATTATTTAGTTAAAAATCGTCTTTGTATAAAAAGTGACATAAATCTTTAAAAACTCATTTTTATTTTTTAGATCTTACATGCAATTAGTAAAAACAGTAAATAAAGGTAAGATTAAAGTTTCTACCGAATGAAAGTGAGTGGATGATGTTTTTGAATGATCTAGAGCTCCAAAAGTGGTAGTAAAAGCTTGAGACCGAAAATAAACTTGCACCTTCTTGCTTGTTTTGTGGATTGGACGATTTTGATGGTGGATTTAGGAGAATTTAGTGGCTGTAAGTCACTGGTTTTAATGGAGTTTTAGAGAGAGAGATGAGAGAAATAAGAGAGTTTGATAACTATGTGTAAGTATGTGTGTGTTTTGGATTAAAGTAAATGGAGTGGTTTAAATCGTTTTTGATTGGTTTAAGTTTGTGTAAAAACGAGGCAAGGACTAAAAGTGTAATTTTTTTGAAAATCTGGTACTAGGTGCTGCGCACCAAAACATTAGGTGCTGCGCACCTAGTCCATAATCATTATTTTCTGATTTTTCGTTTTTACGTTTATGCTTCGTTGGACCTTTTTGTTAATTGCTGTTTTAAAAATTGTCACATTATGAACTTAGGAAAGTTCATTAGGTGTTTTCTTGGCATTAGGACTTATGTAAGTTGGTTCCGGTTGTGATTCCGACACGTGCGCGTTTCCGATAAAAGTTCAATTTAAAGGCATAAGAGACAAAACGAGGGACATAGAGCGTAAAGAGCACCTGAAATTTGACGGTTGTCACATTATATGTTTTTATTTTCATAGAAAGAAAAACCAAAAAAGAAATCGTTTTGCTTTTTTTTTTATGAAAAAGGTTTAATAATTTCATATAAAAATATTTAACGTTTAAAGTAGTGGTGTCAAACTATACTTTTTTAAATATTATTAAAGTTGAAGGATTAAAATTGTATTTTAAATGGAAAGACTAAAAGGAGATAATTAATGATGAGGGCATATTTTTTTGGAAACGGCAAATGATATTAATAAAACCGCACCTTAGCAAGTAACTAAAGGCGGCAAGGAAAAGTACAAAAGTTACATGAAAGGATTAAAGTGCCAAACAACCCAATTACAAGAAATATTACTCCTATTTTTAATCCAAAACATAGAGGTAGAAGTGATCTCATTGACAATCTCCGAAGGGGATTTACGAAGTTTCTTGAATACCATGTTATTTCTTGCCAACCAAATGCACCATAAAGAACATTGCAAAATGGTTAGAAAAATTTTCCTTTCCTTTTTGCATCTTCCCCAACTAGCACCGAAATCAATTAACTCTACCACCGAAGAGATATTAGGAAAAGTAATCCCGCACCAATTAAAGATTCTTTTTAATGTATCCGAAGCGCATGGGCAAGAGAATAAAGCATGATTTACGGTTTCCACGTCTAAACCACACATTTTACATTGGCTTGAATCGATGTTAACACCCCGATCTAATAGACATTTCGCAACCGGAATTCTGCCCAAGCAAGCCCGCCAAACGAAACAATTTACCTTTAATGGAACACTCTTGATCCAAGGCATGTTTATATAACCTGTCGAAGTAAGAGAGCTGTCTATGTTTTCCTTCACTTTGCAAACCGAAAAGACTCCGTCGATGGACACTTTGCATGTTAATCTGTCTTCATTGCCATTTGTTACCTGAGGTGAAATATAATGAAGCATGCTGCACATTTCATGCACAAGCACCGAATTATTTAAATTACATAACCATTCCCACTTGAAACCATCAGCAAGCATCCTATTCACGATACGACAATTTTTTTGCTTCTCGATAGCGAACAGTGAAGGATACTTCACAGCCAGCGATGTATCCCCAATCCATACGTCCTTCCAGAATCGAACCCCTTTACCATTTCCGATTACAAATTTGAAAAAGTCTGTGAAATTGAAACCAAGACCGTTTAACTCTTTTAGTACATTACCAATAGATTTCCAAACACCCGAGGAATTTGCTTTGTGAAATTGGGAGAGGGGTTTATTATCTAAACCATGAATGGCGTATATTACATCCTTCCAAATGTACCTATTATTATCTCTAAGCTTCCACCACCACTTCATTAAAAGTGAAAGGTTGTGAGATCTTAGAGAACCGATACCTAAACCGCCCTTATCTTTTGATGCCAAAACAATCTTCCACGCCACCCAACTGATCTTCTTCTCATTCGCATGACCACCCCATAGAAATCTCCTACGAATTTGTTCTAGTCTATTGATGATGGAAATCGGAGCTTTGAATAAAGAAAAGAAATATAGCGGAAGACTACTCAGAACCGACTTGATGAGAATAAGCCTACCCCCAAAAGATAGATGGTTTGCCTTCCAACCGGATAATCTTTTTTCGAAGCGTTCCACAATCGGGGACCAATGTTTCTTAAGATTCATGTTGGCACCCACTGGAACCCCTAAATACTTGAAAGGAAAAGCACCTGTTGTACAGCCTAACTTCAATGCAAGATCCGAAAGGAAATTTTCGGAAATTCCAATTCCAAAAAGATTAGACTTGTGAAAGTTAACTTTCAAACCGGATGAAGCATGAAAACATCGAAGCAATCTAGCAAGGTTTAGCATGTTTTCCTTTGATGGTTTGCCAATAAAGATAGCATCATCAGCGTAGAATAAATGTGATATCGATGGCCCGTTGTTACCAATTTTTGTTCCTTGAAAAATGCCTTTAGAGATGGCAGATTTTATCACCACGTTTAGACTTTCCATGGCAATTATAAATAAAAACGGGGATAAGGGATCACCTTGACGAACACCTTTTGAAATCTGAAATTCCATAGTTGGAGATCCGTTTATTAAAACTGAAGCGACCGATGATTTGAGGCACCCCATTATCCAGTTCCGCCATTTAATCCCGAAGTTCATCTGAGCCATAATGGAGTTTAGAAAATTCCAATTAATGGAATCGAAAGCTTTCTCAAAATCGACTTTGAATAATACCATTTTTTCCTTCGTTTTTTTCGCCCAAGAGACAATTTCATTTATGATCAGTGGCCCTTCAAGAATATTTCTGTTATTGATGTATGCTGATTGAGTAGAATCAATGACCGATCCAATAACCATCTTTAAACGTTCAGCTAGAGCTTTCGATATTATTTTGTATACACATCCGATTAAAGAAATGGGACGAAAGTCGTTTAGGTTAACAGCATCTTTAATCTTTGGGATGAGAGTGAAGAAGGAGGAATTACACCCTCTGGATATGCAACCAGTGCATTCGAAATGTTTGACAACTTTCATGATATCAGGTATAATCAAATCATAGTGGGCTTTTATGAATTTGAATGTGAATCCGTCCGGCCCCGGAGATTTCTCATTACCACAGGCCCATATCGCCTCCTTAATTTCGCCTATAGAAAAAGGCCTTTCGATAAACTCTTTGTTATAATCCGAGAGTTTAGTGAATAATGGACTAGAAAACAAAGGTCGAATCTTCCAATTATCGTTAAATTTCTGAGAAAAAAATCTAAAAGCCTCCTCCTTGATTAGTAGTGGGTCGGTAATCCAAGAACCATTGATCGATAAGCCATTTATGCGATTAATTCTGTTTTTATTCTTTAACACTCCGTGAAAAAATGAAGTATTCTCATCACCGTCTATGGTCCATTTGATACGAGACTTTTGTTTTAAGTCGAGATTGCGAAGACGTTGTATGTCTAGCAATCTCAATTTACCTTGGACCAATTCGTTTCTTTCTAAGTCATCAAGAGGTCTATATTCAACAAGTGCATCCAATTTGGAGATTTTTTCTTGTAAATCAGTAAGTAACTTGTTTTCCTTTTTGTATTCTTTATTTCTCCATTGCCTGATCTGCTCTTTAACAAATTTTAGCTTAGCCGCCAAGTATTGATCCGGTAGTCCAAAACCTTGAAAGATAGCCCAAGCGTTTTTAATAGTCGCATTACATTCATCTAAGCTTAGCCACGAGTTATAGAACTTAAAAGGTTGTGGACCGAAGTCTATTTTAACATTGCACAGGGTGATGGGGGAGTGATCCGAATATACTCTAGGATGAGCCGTTACGACGGATCTAGGTTGAAACGCCATGAAATTTTGACAATCAAGAAATCTATCCAACTTGCTTAGCTTATGATTATCGGGGCTTAAAAACGTGAATTTACGTCCACCCATGCTAAATTCTTTTAGTCCGAAATCATTAATGAAACCATTGAAATCACTAGCCGAAGCACGACAAAATACCGAGTTTAACCTCTCATGCGGATATCTAACTACATTAAAATCACCAAATAGTACCCAAGTTCCGTGATGTAATGATTTTAACGTTTTGAGTTCACTCCATAAAGCTCTCTTTTCAACTATGGATTGTGACCCATAAATGTTGACGAAGAAAATCATTCCCGTTAAACCTTTCCAATGACCACCGATCAAGAGAAACTGTTGAGATTTAATGCATAAACAAGAGGAAAAAACTTCGGGATTCCATATACAAAGTAAACCACCCGATCTACCAATGGCATTAACTGATTCCGAACCGTGATTGGTATTACCCCAGCATCCAACAATATCCAGTTTGTTATGATCGGAACAATGTGTTTCTTGTAAACCAATGAAATCCGCTTTATGTTTTGTTTTCAATTCTTTGATCCACTCTACTTTATGAGTTTCACTCATCCCCCTGATATTTAGCGATAGCACATTCATTTAAGCATTTGTTCAAACCCAACTCCTGCTGTTACTTCTTTCAGAATTGTATCATTATGACTTAATTGAAAGCCAACTTCTTTTCCAATCGTAATCGTTTTATCTAATTCCTGAGAAGTAGAAACATGAGACATTACATCCGATGAATTAGGGGATAGAATGGGGTCATTCATCCTGTTCAAATCAATCGACAAGTTACATGAAGGGGAATTCTGACGTCTTCGTTTTCTTGAATTTCCAATATCCAGGTTGGATAGAAAATGTTGATACCTTTGAGGCCCAACTTGTTTTTTAGATTTCTTGGGCCTAGCAGGAGCATTGAATGAAAATGGCCCAAAATTTAATTCTGGCCCAATTTTGCATGTCTGTGCACTAGGTATAGGAATATCGGGAATAGTATGTGCCATAACTCCAGGGAAAAGATTGTTTGGGGACTCACCAACAGACGCCTCGATAGAAGGAGAATTCAATTTGTCGTTTAAACCACCTTCGAATACCACACCCCCGTCATTAAGACTGAACCCTCCACATTCTTCTGCCGGAAACTTTACATTTTCCTTTGCCGGAGAACCGTTGGTATTCTCTTTTTCATTATCTTTATCCGGAATAATCTCGCCATCCTCAAGTTCTGGGGATTCATCGTTTTCAGAATGTATACTGAAAGTATCCGAGATGCCTTCTTCATCATCACTTTCATCATTATCATTTTCATCATCCATGGACATCAGATCAGTCTTATCAAGGTCATCATCCTTAGATAGAGGATTGAAAAAACAGTTACTTTCTACCACCGAAATTCTAAACGTGTTGCTGTTTCCATATTCGATAACAATCTCTTTATCAATCTTGGTTTTAAGTTCCGTGAGAATACAGATTTCCACATACGATAGGTCCTCGAATTTCCAAACATTTTCATCGCCTATATCAAGGGCTTTGCCAAACGGTAAAGCAATTTTTCCCAGATTATCTAAGGTTCTGAATTGGATGGGTAACCCAATTATTCTTACGACTGCTAATCTTTCGAATTTCCAATTGATGATAGAGTCACCTTGGTTTAACCTTGAAAACCAATGTTTCCAACACTCTTTGTTAGCTAAAAAGTTCGACGCATCCACTTCTTCATCGAAACCAATTAGAACGCATAAACCGCCGTAGTAAAAAACTTTACCATGTATTAGACCAGCATCTTTTATTAAGTCTGGAAGTGCTTTTAGAGTATCCAGATTATTTGCTTCACCGAAGAGAAAAGATCCAGAAAGGGTGTTGTTTATTTCCGTGGACATGTCTAAATTGATACATTTGGTAGAGTGTGTTTTGTTTTCATTAGAGCCTGATACGATATTTGCAAAAGATTTCTGTCCTCTTATTTTCCAAGCTGATGAAGAAGGGAGCGGAGGAGGGGGATAAAGAGATCTCGCCGGAAAAGGTCTAGTCGGGTTTTCGAAGAAATTTTTATTTGATCTCGAGTAAGAAGGCAGTTTCTTTTGAAATCTAGCGATGTTTATCGTAAGGATACTATTACCCATGTGAGTACCCTTTAGTGATTCCTCTAGTGTTTTTGCATCGGTGACCTCCAAGAATTTGACGAAACCAAAGTTTAATCCTCCTTTATCTTTTTTGTTGGCGATGTATGTGTCTGCTATCTTTCCATATGAACCGAATAGGACCTTTAGATCACCGCGAGATGCTTCGTCTGGCAAGTTACCAACAAAGAAAGTTGTTAGCTCCGGTCTAAGATTCTGTTTCCGCTTGTTCACCGTCGTCCATCCGTTTGAAAACTTAGTTTGTAATTAATATTAAGGAATAAATTGTATACATGCTAAAAAGTGAACAATAGAGGTTGTACGTGTGAAAGACTTGTTAAGAGTTTTAAGATGTAAAGTGTATGTAAGTGTGTTATTTTGATTCAAAATATTTTCAATAACAAGTCGACAACAAAAACAAGGACCATGGACTAGCGGTAGCTGAATTGAATCACAAACAAAAGATAGATGTTATCCTTACAAAAAAAAAATGTTATCATAAGGAAATGAAGTTAAATACTAAAATGATGACCATGACCAACAATTCAATTATTATGTTTCAAAAGTCAAGTAAAAATAGATTTATATCTTTTTTCATATGTGATTATATAGCATCTCTATTACTTGCCTAATATTTAACTTGCATTTTTAATATCAAGTAGTGTCACCAATTTTTAGATACGAAAAGGTCCCACTTCACTATTTATTGTATATTCATAAAATGATTATACACAAAAATTAGTAAACCTATAGAAAAACCTTTCATGTTCAATATGACAACACGATTGATCAGTTTATGAGATATTTATATACTGAGTTGGACAATGTCCTTTTTAACATATCATCTACTTGACCCTATTTTAACATTTGGATATCGAAGTTTGATCGAAAGAACTTGGGACGGGCTGAGATTATCGGAGTCCCAAAATACATTAAACTTTCCGTTTGTGGGTTTGGGAGCTATTCCAGTTGGGTAATCGATGGCCAAAGAGAGAAGGAAGTGGACCTGGATATTAGGGTTAATGGGTACTTCAGAAAATTCAGAAAAGCGAACGTTTTCGAAGTTCCCCTATGTTTTCATGAAAAACGATAGCTCGTGTGACGATTCGAGTGCCATTAGCACAAAGAAGGATCAGAGCGAATTTAGTTAAAACTAAAGCTCGAACTAGAATTTAGAGAGATAAATTAATATAGAAAAACAAATACTTTAAATCCTAAGAAAAGGAGTATTTATATAATTACTTGGTTATCATTATAAAAGTTATTGAAAGTAGATTTAGTGAATTATATTTTCTAAGAAGTTGATTTTATTAATTAAACAAAACTTTCTGATAAAATGTTAAGAACACAAATTATATCCCCCCGTCATCTTATTTGGTACTTTTTTGTTTTTTGTCATTAAAACCATATATGTCAAAAACAAATAAATATAAAAGGAAGTATTGACTTGTTTTCCTCATTAAAAAGTAAATGATCATATATATATCTAAGTATCTAACAATAACTATGACAAATATTTCAAATCAGTTTAATCTAATATACTAGCTAGATATAAAATTTATTTTTATTTGCAATTTTCTTAAATTTATCAGGTTAAAAAAATATTATTTTAGGATTTATAATATAAAATGAAAATTCAATAAAAGTTTAGTACATATTTTAACCAATTTCCTAGTACTTATAATTGTTGTTGACCTTCATTTAGTGTCCTCCGATGCATGTGTATATAATTAATATACTGCTCCTCACATGTAATATTATTATATAAAAAGAATTATATTATATTAAATAATAAATACTATATTGAAAACATATCTTTCAAAAATTAATTAAACAAAAAAGAATCTTGATTTTAATATTTTCAAAACATGTATTTAATATGTAAAATATAACTATAAAAAAAGCTTTTAAATCAGTTTAATTTTATATATTAAGAAGATTAAAATAACTTTTAGAGTAAATTATATCATTGTTCATATGTTTGTATCGAAATCACTAGTTTGAGACTTTTTTATAAATAATTACATCAAACGTCTCCAATATTGTTATTCAGTTACGTCGGTGATCCTTTTCGAGTTGAAATAACAAAAATACCCTTTCATATCATTTTATTACTTTTATTTTCTTTAATACTTTTAATGTTAAAAAACAAAAACGAAAAATATATCTTTCTCTCTCTTAATAAACAACAACCACCAATACCTACAACTTCCTCATTTATCCAAATCCAATTAACCTAACTTCAACTCAATTGACAAATTATATTATATATATATATATATATATATATATGATTTTAAATCTAACCAATCTGGTCAAGTGGATCTCAGCTCTAATTATAATCGAAATCTGGACAAGGGATATCATCTCAAACTATAACCAAAATCAAAACAATCTTCACGTAAAGTATGAACACGTATTCATTTCAGAGTTAATTACATGGATGGTCCCTATAGTTTGCACGAATTTCATCGGTCATCCCTATAACTTTTTTATTACACCGGTAGTCCCTATTTTTAAAATTTATTACGTGGGTGCTCCCTATAATGGATAGAGCGTTAAACTCCCGTTAGGTAGTCACATGTGCGTTGCACATGAGGATCTTTTTGTAATAACTTTTGGAATCATTGAAAAAGTTGACATTTTTATATTTTACTTTGCTAATTATGTTAAAGGAAAACCATCCACTCTACAAAATCTCTCAAATTCTTTTACCTAACCTCTTTCTTCTCCATCACTCATTCTTCCTCCATGGATAAACACACCCACAACAAACTAAATTAGCAATTTCTAAAACATATTTTTTGAGAGTTTAAGTTGTAAAGTCAGATCTACCCACCCTCATCTGTCAATACCGAAGAACATTTCTCGAGTTTGAGTATTCATTTTTTATTTAACATTTATTTTATATCGATTTTTTGAAATTCATTTTTCGTTTGGAATTTCTGAAAATGTTTGAAGGTTGTTTATTTGATTTCCCCCACCCATCCAGAATAGAACAGAAAATATGTACCTAGATTTGTTTCTTCTTTGTGTTCACCTACATCTATGGTTAGAGTAGGTTACTTTTTTTGATCAGTTGAAAACAAAACGATATATTAATCAAGATTTAAAAAGGTTGATTAACATCTTTGTTTTATTATTATATTTGGTTTCTGTTAGTATCAGTTAATAATAATTTCCAATTTGTCAAAAGATGTGATTTTATGGGTTTGTGTTTGTTAATGGAGGAAAAGACTGTGTGTGTGTGTATATATATATGTGTGTGTGTGTGTGTGTGTGTGTATGTATGAGAGAGAGAGAGAGAGAGAGAGAGAGAGAGGGAGGGGTTAAAACTTATTTTTAAAATAATTAAGAAACTGTTGGTTGAATATATAAAAAAGGTCAACTTTTTCAACAATTCAAAAAGTTTTTACAAAGAGATCCTCATGTGCAACGCACATGTGACTATCTAACGGGAGTTTAACGCACCATCCATTATAGAGAGCACCCACGTAAGAAATTTTAAAAATAGGGACTACCAGTATAATAAAAAAGTTACAGGGATGACCGATGAATTCGTGCAAACCATGGGGACCATCCATGTAATTAACTCTTCATTTCATAAATTCCGATTGAGCAACAAGAACGACAACAAACAAGAGATGTTTTCGGCTACGCCACTGCTTATAAGCCAAATGTTTTCGGCTTATAATGTCACACCCCGCTAAAGCGGAAACACGGAATGTGAAGAGCTGGAAGATCATTACACGGGTCATAAGAAAACATAACGGCATTCAAGTCATTTAAAATGTTAAAAGATTTTACAAATCCAGGAAAACAACCAAGTCGTAGAATTTAGTACATACATACATAAGTTTAAAGTTCCAAAATAAAATTCCCAAAAGTAGTGAACAAGTCTTTTCCCGAAAAGGTTCTCACACGACCGCCTCGACCCGTCCATGCCATGCACTTAATACTTACACTAAATTTCCTGAAACATAAGATAAAGTGTCAACTACGAAAGTAGTGAGTGAGTTACAGTTTAAGTAGTTCGGCAAGAATATAAGTAAAGTATATAAAAGTAAAAGTTTCCAAAAGGAGGTTAGCGGAGAAAAGTCGCTTAAAATTTATATACTTTTAAAGTTCAAGTAACGGGCGAATCGGTGCCCTAAGTTCGTAAAGACTAAGTAGAGTCAAATTTAGTCAAATCATAGTTGCGGAAATAATCGCTAAAAATGCGTATAAGTAACTAATTAGATTTCTTGTATCAACCTCTTGGCATCTATAACTTAAGTGTTCACACTAATCTGATTGTTCAACCGTGAGGCCCCTCTTCCCGCCTCTCCTACGGGAAGTTGTTCAAGTTCTTAGTAATATGTACTTAGACTGCCATCTAAGCAAGGAACGGTTCTTTCCTAAGTATCGATACCCATAATTACTAAACGGCTCTGTAGTTAATAGTGTGTAAAGTTCTAGAAAAGTAGTTGGGCACTAAGTAGTTTTGTTTCTAAAAGAGATAGTTGTTCCGTCACTTAAGATCATGTTATAGTTCCATCAAGGGTCGGTCCGCATACAAGCATCAATAATTAGTTTAGCCGAAAAGGGGGCAAGCCCGTAAGTTCAAGTAGAGTAAAAGTGTTTTACACATAAGAGTTCAAAGAGTTTGTTCAAAATAAACCATAAAAGTCCCAAGTCAAAATAGTTCATAAAGTTCCAAGTCAAATAGTTCAATAAGTTCCAAGTCAAAATAGTTCATAATTTGTAATAAGTGAAAAGTTCACAAAGTTGAAATTTGTTCATAAAAGTTTTCAAGTACAAATAATCTTATATTTCCCCCAAAAATTCATGCAAAATACATATAAAAATAAGGGGTTGTAACTCACTGTTTGCGAAGAGTAAGACACGGAAAAATTCGGTCGGGAATGGAAGCCGGGAATCACGGATTGCCTAATAATACCAAGATAGTTTAATTAGTCATTATATTATTATGTTCTTTATATAATAATATAGATAAAATGTTATTAAACTTTAAGTGTCAAGGTTAAGTATTGTTAAAATAGTCCGAAAAGGTAATTGTCTCGTTTTTGTCCGAAAGTTCGATTTAACGTTTTTGATTATTATGTCTCAAGTGATTTTGCTCGCTGAAGTGGTTTACATTTTTCTAAGGAAATTTGGGCAGCGCTTCCGCGTCCAAATTTCATATCCAAAAATGTACCTACCAATTCCGCTCACAAATCACCCTAAACACGATAATATACATATTATAGTTCAATTTAAGTCCAAATAGTCCATACATGTCCAAAATGTTATTACTTTTACATAATCAGTCCCAAAGTGCCATAAGTCAAAAAGTCAGCGGTCACAAATGGTCCAAACGTGCTAAAAACGACAAGTTTTGGAAAATCCAGCAGCTCTGTGCGCCGCTGTGACCATTAGAACGGTGCACAGAAGCTGAAATCGCCCCCCGCTGCGTCGTTCTAAGCTCTAGGACGGCGTGCGGTTCGAGTGTTTTCGGGTTTTTGTTGCAAAACGTATTTTAAGCCTTACATTTCGACATGCAATAGGTTTAAACTTATTAAAACATCAAACTTAATAAACGACACCTCTTGCTTCTCTTGATGTTTGGAACGATTTGTATGGATTAAAATGGTGTTTTAATGGTGGAAAATCTCTGGAAATGGTGTTTTGTTAGAGAGAGTTTAGAGAGAAACTATGTTTGTGTGTGTTT
>CAJVGC010000001.1:27718472-27753743 GCA_910822075.1 Senecio squalidus | reverse complement strand
TTCGACTTGCATCCAAAATGATCACCAAAGATAAGTGCTTCCTTTCCAACATCGAACATCCTAGTTCGCTTCACCCACGCATCATGCCACTCTCGAGCCTCATAAATCAGTAATCCAACATCTCTAATTTCCCAAACATTTTCACATTTGTTTTGATTGAATTTCTTCTTCATAAATTCCTCCCATGCTGTATCATCTCCGATATCCTCAAATTCCTGATTTGATATCACATATTTATATGTTTATTTCTATGCGATATTTGGTATTTTTGTATTTAATCATGATGGATAGGATAGGATTTTTACATTTAATTGTGTGAAAGTGTTTGATTCAAGTGATAGGTTAAATATGACGGTAAAGTGGGCTTTTAGACGAAGAAATGATTAACAATACGTTAAAAGATGGTTTGGAACATGTACGGTAAGGATTAAACAAGAAAACGCGGAAAATGTTGGGGAGCTGATTCCAGTGCGCAACACTGGGTAATCGGTGCGAGGCACCCACTTCAGTTCGCAACACTGGGTAATCAATGTGCAGCACCGGGATTCAAAATTGGTTTAGAACACGGATTAATACAGTGCGCAACACTGGGTAATGAGTGCGACGCACTGGCAGTTTTTGAGTTGGTTTCGAACACGAATTTCGTCTATTTTTCTCTATAAATAGCACCCCAAACGTCCAGATTTAATCATCAATTATTCTCTTCGACTAAGGGAGCTGGAGATCACGTTTGGGAGGTAGGAAAGAAGATTAGAAGTTGGTTTTCGTTACAATTCGGTCACGACACGTTTTGCAACTTTTCTAGTTTGTTTTCTTTTCTTTTCAAGACTTTTCTAGTATGTTTTCTCTACTTTTATTTGCTGTTTTGAACTTAATAATGAGTAGCTAAAACTCTTTTATGCTCGTTTGATTTATGGAACTTGTTTGACGTTTATGTTTTGTTATTGATTGTTTTAGGTGTTTATGTTTAATTGTTGACCCTTTATTATTTGAGTTTTGATATATTGCTATAAGTTGTTTATATTCAGATTAGTTAATCAATATTCTAGGTATTCGAGAGGAATCTAGATAGATTAATTAACTTGTATGAAATAATCGGTCGGTCTTTAATTGATTTAAAATTATTAGGATTCGAGAGGACCTAGTAATAACAACTTAGGTAACAAAACGTAAACGAGTAAGTCTATTTGTTAAGATTCGAGAGTACTTTATAATTAGAGAAGTTATTCGAGAGGAAACTTCATAAGGTCAAATCATATAATATCGGCTTGTTACTTAATGCTTGATTATTGATAATTGTAACTGTATTCGAAAGGAACATTATAATTTGAAGTAGTTAAGTTAGTAAAATATCCGAGAGGAATTTTGCTATATGTTAGAAGTTAAATATACATTCAATTTTGTAAACATAAATAGAAAACAAGTGAAGTGTCAAACGAATATACTTTTCCATATTTGATAAATAACAATTCGTTTCTCAAATCGATTTTATAATAAATCTCAGTTTTAAGTAGTTAATCATTAGTAATAACAAAACCCACCAAAACAAACAAGTATTATTAATTCGTGATTTAAAAACAAAATTAGTCCCTGTGATCGAACCTTTACTTACTTAAAGCTATATTATATACGAATAGGTTTACTGCCTATAATTGTGTAATTAAGTCTACAAGTAGGTCGAGTTTATTAAACTAGATTTTACACATCCGTAGTTCAATATTGTTCGATATAGTTCAATATATTATCGTTCGTTATGATTTATTATAGTTCAATATAGTTTGGTATAGTTCGATAAGATATATTGTAGTTCATAAGTGAGGTAGGTTTTGACAATATTTGCGTAGAGATGAAAGTGATAGCAACAATGGAACGAATCACGAATATTGACGTTAGTCGACGTTATGAGTAGTTCATATATTTTATACTTTTTTGAAAGTATTATTAAATATAAAATTTAGTTAACAATATTGATTTTCGACGTAATATTATTAGTTGATTAAAATTATATAATTTTTGTTCAAAATAGAAGAGTTTATATGTTATATGTATAAGATCGAAATATATATACTTGTGTATCGTAATACTATATATATTTCGTTTTAAGGTGTTACATATAAATAATTTATGATTGCGATTACGTTTTTAAGTCCAAAACGTCTATTTGTTAATATATACTACTTTATGAATAATGATATATTTATATAAGTTTATATTTTTTCAAAATATAAGAAGTTTTGGTCAGATGTTTACTGCAACGCACCAAGGAAGTCATTGCAACGTAACCATAAAATTGCAGAAGCTGAGAAATGTATTTAAGCAGTCTAAGGGTTGAATGAAGAAGCAAACTAGTATAAAGAGTAGCCTTTCCCGAGGGAGGTTCGTTAGCTCGCTGGTCCAGAGTGGGCACTATGGGGTTGTAGGGCCTTAGGCAGGGAATCCTATCTAATAAACTTGATAGTTTAGTAGGATCAATGACGCTACTACATAATTTAACCTTTTTCTCTAGTATGGGTTTAGCCTCATCTTTCCCTTTGGGAACCGTTTTCTCCTTATTCAACATCACTGTGACAATACTACTACATCCAATTGTAAAAACTGTATAATTTTGATAGGGGATTCATATACAGAAAATTAAGAGTAGTAGTCGCTTATCACGAATAATGAAGTTTCTGATTTGAACTAACTAGAAAACCTCGAATAAACCTGGTTACAAAAGAAGCTTTTACTGTCACACCCCGCTAAAGCGGAAACACGAAGCGTGAAGAGTAAAGATATCATTACACGAGTTATAATTTAAAGCATACGGTTTCAAGTCATTAAAATAGAAAATCAGGGTTTACAAGATAAAATAACCAAGTATTTAACGAGTTGCATAACAAAATACATAATTAAGTGTTTAACAAAATCCCCAAAGTGATAAAATAAGTCTTTTCCCAATTCTTGATTTCACGTGACCTGCCTGACCCATCCACAGAATGCACTTCGTGGCTTACATTTGGTTTCCTGAAACATGAGATAAAGTGTCAACTACGAAAACGTAGTAAGTGAGTTACAGTTTATAAGTTGAACAAAGGTTTCTAATAAAAGTTCGACAAGTATATATATATAAGTACAAAGTTGTCCAAAAGAAGTAAGCGGATAAGCAATCGCTTAAGGTGGTTTATATACTGTCGTAATAGTTCAATACAAGAGTTTAATGTTCGTAAAAGGTCGAGACAAGTTCAACGTTCATAAAAATTCAAGATCGGTTCAAAGTTCATGAAAGTTCAAGATCAGTTCCAAGTTCAAGTCGCGTAGCAAGCGGTAAAATAGTCATTACCTCAGCGGTGTATTAATCCACATGTGTAAGACGGTAAGTCTAAGTAGTCATTACCTCAGCGGTGGATAAATCCACATGTGTAAGACGGTAAGTATAAGTAGTCATTACCTCAGCGGTGTATAAATCCACATGTGTAAGACGGAGAGTAAACATATGTGTCACACCCCTCTAAAGCGGAAAGACGGGATGTGAAGAGCAATAGCATTCGATACACAAGTTTATAATTCCACACCAAGTTATATTAAAAGAAACATAACTTCAACGGTTTACAAGTGTTTGAAACATCGTTTACATATCCAAAATACAAGATAAGTGTTCATAGCCAAGCCACCCGAACCCTTTCCCATTCTTGAAGTCATCAGCCCAAAGCATAAGTATCGCCTCCAAAACTTACTCATTTCCTGAAAATACGAGTCAAGTATTAACTACGGGAGACGTAGTTAGTGAGCTACACAGTTTAAGTATTCAAAGCGTTGATGCATATCAATGCGTAAAGTATAAGTAATCAAGTTTCGACGCATAGCAATGCGTAAAAATATAGCATTCATGTAGTTGTCGCATAAGCATGCGAAAAGTATAGTATTCAAATAGTTGTCTCATAACCATGCGTAAAGTATAGTTTTCAAATAGTTGTCGCATAACCATGCGTAAAGTATAGTTTTCAAATAGTTGTCGCATAACCATGCGTAAAGTTTAGTTTTCAAATAGTTGTCGCATAACCATGCGTAAAGTATAGTTTTCAAATAGTTGTCGCATAACCATGCGTAAAGTATAGTTTTCAAATAGTTGTCGCATAACCATGCGTAAAGTATAGTTTTCAAATAGTTTTCGCATAATCATGCGTAAAGTTTAGTATTCGTTTTCGTAGGCATTGACCACATAGCGCGACTATGTGACAATCCTATGTATTGCCCAATGATCGTTTGTTGCTAAGCCTTATGCCTACCCACTAGAACTATGCACCATCTGTTGTTATCGTTGTGGTGAGGGTCAATCTACCCTAATAGCGCTATCCATGAATTCTATCGGTCCTCTCCCAGAGATTAATAGCAACTTTTATGCAGGAGTGTATGGGATTTGTATGGTGTCTCACGTCCATGTTATACAACGTCCGCAACATGACGATCGACGTTTAGTCATTTGCAATTTAGTGTTTGTATCCTCAACATTGTTGGCAAAATCATCAACAATGCCGGCAAAATATAGTTTCGAAATAGTATTCAAGTAATAATTCGTATCGTAATAGTTTTCAAGTATCAAATCGTTTCGTAATAGTATTCAACTATCAAGTCGTTTCGTAAAGTATTCAAAGTATTAAATCTTGTCGTTAAGCATTCAAAGTTGTTTCAGCTTAAAAGTAGTGTTTAAGCCTAAGATTCGCATTTCACCCCAAAAAGATATGTTTAAAAGCATTTAAAAGTAGGGGTTTGTAACTCAATGTTTGCGAAGATTTCTAGCGTGCTCGAAATTGCTCGAAGGTGCTCGGAATCACCGGAATCCTATTTTATACCAAGTTTGGCGTAAGTAACATTATTTATTAGGTCATACTATCGTTAGTCAACGAGATGCTTATGTTATAAGTGTTTGTAATTAGTTTTACAAAAATCGGGCAGCGCTTCCGCGCTATAGTTCTAAATCCAATTTTTAACACTTTCCCGCTTACAATTTTATAACACTAAATATGCTAATTCATTAATCATATTAATATGTTAACATGTCCAAGTAGTCACTTTATACTCAAGTTTAAGCTTATTACAGGTTCTTAATATGGTTTTAAGTAATAAGCTCAAGATCGCGTCTTATACCGAAAATTACAATTTTTCAAAAATCTGCAAATGGGAATGCGCCGGATTCATGGGAAAGCATTCTCTTGTCCTACAGCTTCATGACCAAAATCGTTTTTGTGGTGAAATTTGTTATTTGATGGTAGATTTCGACATGCAATAGTTAAAACATCAAAATACTTGATAGTTTATAGTTTTTCTTGGATCTTTAACAACAAAATTCAAGATCTAAACATCCCTTTTATAAAAACCCGATTTATTATGTAAATCACCTTAAAACTTTATAAAAATGTCTTTTTATGAGTTTGATCTTACATGCAATGGTTTATCTTAGTAAATACAGAAGATTTAAGAGCTTTTACCAAATAGAGATAGGTGGATGATGATATGTTGGAGATCCTAGCTTCAAATGGGTGAAAAATGTGTTTTTGACCCGTAAGATGAATGCTCCTTCCTTCTTCTTGATTATGAACGATTTTGGTGTGTTTGTTATGGTGATTTTACTGTGATTTTGTGGAATTAATCTCTGTAAATGAGAAGAGTTTGAGAGGGTGTTCTTGGAGGTGTTTGTATAGAGAGAGAGAGTAAGGAACAAAGTGTGAGTGTAGGTGTTTAAATGAGAGAAAGTGAGTGTGTTTGTGTGTGTGTTTATTGTTTAAATGAAACAAGACTTGTAAGATGTTAGGAGTTAAAAATACTGGACCAAGTAGGCCTTTTAACATGTTTAAAACCGGAGCCTTTGGTTTGGGCTCTTTTTTGTTAAGTTACAAATTTTGCAACAATAGCTGGTCTGCACCCAGAATGCGGCGCATAAGGCCTTTATGCGGCGCATTCGGGGCAATTTCAGCTACTTTTCGTTTTTCGTTTGTTCCATCGTTAAGCATTTTTGTTAGTTGAAAGGTTACGATTTGTTTTGAGATGAACTTAGGCTAGTTCATTAAGTTCTTTCTTGGTATTAGGATTCATTAACTGCTTTGATTCCGAATTCGATTCCGAGACACACATGTTTTGTTTAAGTAACGTAAACCTACGTTAAAATTTTTTGTGTGAGTTACATCGAGCTTAGCTTAAGGAGTTGTGTCTACGTAACCACGTAACACATAAAGTTAGTTATATCGGGTATCAGATATACGTATCGAGGTTAAGTTAGTGTACTCGACTTGAGTTTTGACGGTTGTCACATTCTCCCCACGTTGAAAGAATTTCGTCCCGAAATTTCAACTTGTGGTATTCGTTGTGGGAGAAGTGAAGAGATGAGGATACTTAAGTATCATTTGATCCTCTCGTTCCCAGGTATATTCGGGGCCTTGTTTTGCGTTCCATCGTACCCTCACTATGGGGATTTTACTGTGCAGATTCCTAGTTTCGCGATCTATGATTTCAATCGGTTCCTCGACAAATTGGAGTTTTTCGTCTAGTTGTACTTCTTCTAAAGGTGTGATAAGTGTTTCGTCCGTTAAGCACTTTTTCAGTCTCAACACATGAAAAGTGTTATGTATGATATCGTGCTCTTGTGGTAGTTCCCAACGACACGCAACTGGACCTACTCTTTCGGGTACCTCAAATGGTCCTACGTATATGGGGTTCAGTTTTCTAGTGTTTTCCGCGGCGTATTGCACCTTTCCAAGGTGACACCTTTAGAAGTACTTTGTCATTGTTTTGAATTTCTAAGTCTTTTCTACGCACATCAGCGTAAATCGTTTGACGACTCCTAGTAGTCTTAGTCGTTCCTTTATCGATGTGATCTATCGATCGTTCCTTGTATTACATCCATGCTAATTAGTTATAAGAGACTCCTATTAGTGGTAAGTGGTTACCCCAGTTCCTCCGAAGTCAATAACACATGCTTTTAGTACATCATCTAAGATATGTGTTGTACGCTCGCTTTGACCATCGGTCCGTGGATAGTAAGTCGTGTTTAAATATAATCGAGTGCAAGAAGATTCTCGGAATGTCTTCCAGAATCTGGAAGTGAAGCGAGTGTCTCTGTCCGAGTTAATTGACGTGGGTATTCCGTGGCGAGTCACTACCTCGTTGATGTATATTTGGACAAGTTTTTCCACGTTAAAAGTTTCCTTGATGAGAATAAAGTGTGCTGACTTTGTTAGTCGATCTACTATAACCCAGATCATGTCGTTACCCTTTGAGATTCGAGGAAATTTTGTGACGAAGTCCATTGTGATTTGTTCCCATCTCCAGTCGGGAATTTCGGGTTGCTGTAGTAATCCGGATGGCTTTTGATATTCGGCCTTCACTTTCGCACAAGTGAGGCATTTCTCTAAGTATAAAGCAACGTCTCGTTTCATCCCAGGCCACCAGTAATGTTCCTTGAGGTCCTTATACATCTTGCTTGACCCTGGATGAATGGAATATCGTGTTCGGTGTGCTTCGTCCGTAATGGCCTTCCTCAATTCGTTAGTCGTAGGAATCCAGGCTCGGTCCTTAAAGTAATAGACATCGTCGCTCTTCCTTACAAAATCTTTGTCGTGTTTGTTCAAGGTTTGACCTTTATGTTATCTGTCTTCAAAGCCTCATGATGAGCATTTTCTATACGCGTTCTCAAGTCGGTTTCGCTTTGCCAGGGTGATACTTAATATCACAGTCGTAGTCTCTAAGAAGTTCCAACCATCTCCTTTGCCTCATGTTGAGTAGCTTCTGATCTACTACGTGTTGCAGACTCCTATGGTCCGTGGATACCGAGCATTCGGTCCCGTAGAGATAATGTCTCCATATTTTAAGGGCAAAACTATCGCTCCTAGCTCTAGGTCGTAAGTAGCGTAATTGACCTCGTGTTTCTTGAGTTGTCGCGATGTGTATGCTATGACCTTATTTCGTTGCATCAATACACAACCTACTCCTAGGTTAGATGTGTCACAATATGCTACAAAGTCTTCGTTTCCCTCAGGAAGAGTTAGAATTGGAGCATTGCACAGTTTCGTTTTTAGGATATTGAAGGCTTGTTCTCGTGCATCTCCCCAGTTGGACTTCTTGTTCTTTTGCGTTAACTTTGTTTAGGGTTTAGCTATCTTAGAGAAATCTTGAATGAATCGCCGATAATATCCATCCAGTCCTAAAAATTCGGGGATTTCTGTCGGACTTTTGAGAGTTTTCCAATTCTCTATTGCTTTGATATTTGATGGATCAACGTGAAATCCGGATCCATTAACTACATGATATTCTTCGTTACGCCGGTATATTATAAGGTCGTCGGTGCATACAATAACGAATTTGTCTAGATACAGTCGGCATACTCTATTCATCAAATCCATGAATACTGCCGGTGCGTTCGTGAGTCCAAACGGCATTACCAGGAACTCGTAGTGTCCGTATCTAGTGCGGAATGCGATTTTCGGTATATCATCTTCAGAAAACAGAACTTGATGATACCCAGACCTTAATTCAATCCTTGAAAAGTAGGTTGCGCCTTCAAGTTGATCGAAAAGGTCATCGATTCGTGGAAGAGGATATCGGTTCTTGATAGTTAGTTTATTCAGTTCTCGGTAGTCGATACACATGTGAAACGATCCATCCTTCTTCTTTACGAATAGAATCGACGCTCCCTAAGGTGATATGCTTGGTCGGATAAATCCTTTATCCAATAATTCCTGAACTTGGTTGGGTAATTCCTGCATCTTTGTCAGAGCTAGTAGGTACGGCGTCCTTGCCACCGTTGCCACTCCAGGAATTTCCTCGATTCTAAACTTTACTTGCCTTTGTGGTGGTAGTTCTAGTAATTCTTCGGGAAATACTTCTGGATAGTCTCCAACAACCCGTATATCCCTAAGATCTGTTGCTTTCGTTAGTTTGTCTTTTATGTTTACTAACAATTCAAAGTAGCCCTTCTTCAGGTATTGGCACATTTGCATCACCGATATAAGTTTCGAAGTTCGTCCCGGCCTATCTCACTGCACCATTAATTCCTTTCCATCTCCTAATGGCATCCGAATCGTCTTATCTAAGCAAAATATCTCCGCGTCTCGGATGGTCAACAAATCCATTTCTATTATTGTGTCAAAGGTGTAACTACTCGGGGGTCGTATCTCGCTTCCTCAGTTCCTATCACGAAGGCTCTAACTCGTATAATGCCCGGGACGCAAAAGTTGTGCTGAGTATTGAGATAATGTTTAAGTCTTACTTATGGACTAGTATTAGTTCGGGCAAGCCACCAGGAAATACTTCCGGTACTCCCTTACTCTGAATCGGTTTTCTTGGCGCTTTCTTGGTTAAATAGCAACGAGCCATAACCTCGGTCGTAAGTGTTCTTCGGGTATAAGTTTTAGAGTTGTCCTTTCCATGTCGCCTCGTATGAATAAGGTCTTATTGTAGAGCATATGTTTAGATGATTTCCTCGTAGAGACATGACTTCAACATGTTTGACAAATAACTATTCTGTGGTTTATCGAAATCATAAGAATGTGATCATATCTTCGTGAAGATCCTTCGTTTTAGAATATACTTTCAAAACCTACCTTGGTTTGAAGTTACTTTAGATTCGTATTCGAGTCTAAGAATCCATACTGACCAATGATTCCCTAGATAAGTTTGCGATATCCTTGCGATTTCGTAAATGATAGCCCCTTAATCGAGTACAATCAATTATTGTACATTATTTCTCATAATAATAATGTCAATAAATAAAAGTAAGATTTGAGATATACATGTTTATGCTAGGGGCATATCATGTAATTAAGATTAAGAATAAGTGCGTGACCGATGTTTACAACATTGTGTATACTAAAGCGAACGAATGATAACGGTGATTTTCAAAACTCTTTCGTGTAGCAATTCCACAACTAGCATCGCGTTGTCTGGACTACCCTAGGTATCGTTTATTTGGTATAAAGTATGTCGAGTAATAGTTTGCGAATACGAGTGTCATGATACATCGGCTTCTGGATCATTTCTGGAGATCCGTAAACTTGTCGCGTTAACCCATCATGTCTTCCAGTGTCAATTCTTAGTTATCGGATATCTTGGGTGCGTCACTTAGTATGTCGAGTTGTAACTGTACTCATGTGTCTTATGTGGGAATAATTTCCAGTTTCCATACGAGGCATCGCATAAATATTAGTGGGATAAAGTGTATATGGTGTCGATAGTTTAGAATGTGTTGTCTCCGCCTAAAGAAAGGGAGAAATAGTCGGCATGGGACAGTATAAACCAGTCCAGATCCGAGTCGTTATATGGTAATGTAATAGTTTACGATTGTATGAATAGCTTACGATAATGTTAATTCAGCGCTCCTATACCTTGATAACGTATCACTATCGCATATCAGGTTCGTAGGAAGGTGTGAGTTCTCAAGAGTATGCGTCGGGTATCTACCTCGTTGCCTGACACGGTTATATTCGTTCCTTTCATCGCATCATGGTAAGGTGAATGGGATAAAATTCCCACTAAGTCTCAGTGTTATCTTAGTATAAGTCTAAAGCATATAGTGTTTCGTGTCGAACGCAGCTAACTCTTCCCCTCTCGGCGAAGCCTAGACCGGAAACGAGTTAATCGAAGATACGGCTCATGTTAGTGTAGTAATACGCTGAGCACATAGAGTATCTTAAGTATAGCATAAAGGTCTATGTGGGTCTGACTTCAAGAATTCCCGGGGAGGTTCGTTTCATGTTTACCAATCCCGTTCTGGCATAATTTAGTCCAAATTATTCATAGGTGATCAGGCTACGAATAATTCAAGTTAAATAATGCCTTCACGTTTTGGATAAATAAAATCTTTCGTTTTAGAAACTGGTTATAGTTTGATTTTTGAAAAATCGGTATTCACTATAACCTTGCGCTCTGATACCAAGTCTGTCACACCCCGCTAAAGCGGAAACACGGGATGTGAAGAGCAATAGCATTCGATACACAAGTTTATAATTCCACACCAAGTTATATTAAAAGAAACATAACTTCAAAGGTTTACAAGTGTTTGAAACATCGTTTACATATCCAAAATACAAGATAAGTGTTCATAGCCAAGCCACCCGAACCCTTTCCCATTCTTGAAGTCATCAGCCCAAAGCATAAGTATCGCCTCCAAAACTTACTCATTTCCTGAAAATACGAGTCAAGTGTTAACTACGGGAGACGTAGTTAGTGAGCTACAAAGTTTAAGTATTCAAAGCGTTGACGCATATCAATGCGTAAAGTATAAGTAATCAAGTTTCGACGCATAGCAATGCGTAAAAATATAGCATTCATATAGTTGTCGCATAAGCATGCGAAAAGTATAGGATTCAAATAGTTGTCTCATAACCATGCGTAAAGTATAGTTTTCAAATAGTTGTCGCATAACCATGCGTAAAGTATATTTTTCAAATAGTTGTCGCATAACCATGCGTAAAGTTTAGTTTTCAAATAGTTGTCGCATAACCATGCGTAAAGTATAGTTTTCAAATAGTTGTCGCATATCCATGCGTAAAGTATAGTTTTCAAATAGTTGTCGCATAACCATGCGTAAAGTATAGTTTTCAAATAGTTGTCGCATAACCATGCGTAAAGTTTATTTTTCGTTTTCGTAGGCATTGACCACATAGCGCGACTATGTGACAATCCTATGTATTGCCCAATGATCGTTCGTTGCTAAGCCTTATGCCTTCCCACTAGAACTATGCACCATTTGTTGTTATCGTTGTGGTGAGGGTCAATCTACCCCAATAGCGCTATCCATAAATTCTATCGGTCCTCTCCCAGAGATTAATAGCAACTGCTATGCAGGAGTGTATGGGATTTGTATGGTGTCTCACGTCCATGTTGTACAACGTCCGCAACATGACGATCGACGTTTAGTCATTGGCAATTTAGTGTTTGTATCCTCAACATTGTTGGCAAAATCATCAACAATGCCGGCAAAATATAGTTTCGAAATAGTATTCAAGTAATAATTCGTATCGTAATAGTTTTCAAGTATCAAATCGTTTCGTAATAATATTCAACTATCAAGTCGTTTCGTAAAGTATTCAAAGTATTAAATCGTGTCGTTAAGCGTTCAAAGTTGTTTCAGCTTAAAAGTAGTGTTTAAGCCTAAGACTCGCATTTCACCCCAAAAAAATATGTTTAAAAGCATTTAAAAGTAGGGGTTTGTAACTCACTGTTTGCGAAGATTTCTAGCGTGCTCGAAATTGCTCGAAGGTGCTCGGAATCACCAGAATCCTATTTTATACCCAGTTTGGCGTAAGTAACATTATTTATTAGGTTATACTATCGTTAGTCAACGAGATGCTTATGTTATAAGTGTTTGTAATTAGTTTTACAAAAATCGGGCAGCGCTTCCGCGCTATAGTTCTAAATCCAATTTTTAACACTTTTCCGCTTACAATTTTTATAACACTAAATATGCTAATTCATTAATCATATTAATATGTTAACATGTCCAAGTAGTCACTTTATACTCAAGTTTAAGCTTATTACAGGTTCTTAATATGGTTTTAAGTAATAAGCTCAAGATCGCGTCTTATACCGAAAATTACAATTTTTCAAAAATCTGCACATGGGAATGCGCCGGATTCATGGGAAAGCATTCTCTTGACATACATCTTCATGACCAAAATCGTTTTTGTGGTGAGATTTGTTATTTGATGGTAGATTTCGACATGCAATAGTTAAAACATCAAAATACTTGATAGTTTATAGTTTTTTTGGATCTTTAACAACAAAATTCAAGATCTAAACATCCCTTTTATAAAAACCCGATTTATTATGTAAATCACCTTAAAACTTTATAAAAATGTCTTTTTATGAGTTTGATCTTACATGCAATGGTTTATCTTAGTAAATACAGAAGATTTAAGAGCTTTTACCAAATAGAGATAGGTGGATGATGATATGTTGGAGATCCTAGCTTCAAATGGGTGAAAATGTGTTTTTGACCCGTAAGATGAATGCTCCTTCCTTCTTCTTGATTATGAACGATTTTGGTGTGTTTGTTATGGTGATTTTACTGTGATTTTGTGGGATTAATCTCTGTAAATGAGAAGAGTTTGAGAGGGTGTTCTTGGAGGTGTTTGTATAGAGAGAGAGAGTAAGGAACAAAGTGTGAGTGTAGGTGTTTAAATGAGAGAAAGTGAGTGTGTTTGTGTGTGTGTTTATTGTTTAAATGAACCAAGACTTGTAAGATGTTAGGAGTTAAAAATACTGGACCAAGTAGGCCTTTTAACATGTTTAAAACCGGAGCCTTTGGTTTGGGTTCTTTTTTGTTAAGTTACAAAGTTTGCAACAATAGCTGGTCTGCACCCAGAATGCGGCGCATAAGGCCTTTATGCGGCGCATTCGGGGCAATTTCAGCTACTTTTCGTTTTTCGTTTGTTCCATCGTTAAGCATTTTTGTTAGTTGAAAGGTTACGATTTGTTTTGAGATGAACTTAGGCAAGTTCATTAAGTGCTTTCTTGGTATTAGGATTCATTTACTGCTTTGATTCTGAATTCGATTCCGAGACATACATGTTTTGTTTAAGTAACGTAAACCTACTTTAAAAGTTTTTGTGTGAGTTACATCGAGCTTAGCTTAAGGAGTTGTGTCTACGTAACCACGTAACACATAAAGTTAGATATATCGGGTATCAGATATACGTATCGAGGTTAAGTTAGTGTACTCGACTTGAGTTTTGACGGTTGTCACAATATGCGTAAATAATAAAGACTTATGATCCTCGAGTTGTACCAACCACTAAGCTTAATATAACGTAAGATTTAGTTTTGTACACTAATCCGATTCTGGTCAAGTTCCAGCCCCTAGTTCCAGTCTAGAGTTCGAGTTCGCGAGAACTTAGCAATATGTACCCAGGTTGCTACCCTAAAGTAAGGAGTGACCGCTCCTAAGTATCGATACCCATAATGTTTGCTAACGGCTATTGTTAATAGTGTGTAGAGTCCAGTTCCAAGAAAAGTTGCGGGGCATTTAGTTCGTTCTGTTCCAAAAATTGTTTGTTTGTACTTACGGCGCTTATATCCTCACCTAGGGTTTTGCTCTAAAAATACAACCAAGCTATCATTGTCTAATCAAATATTCAAAGAGGCAACCTATTTAGTCTAAGTAAGCCAATCCGAATAAGAGATATTGTCTACCCATAATAGTTTGTAAGTTCCAAAATTGTCAAATAGTTCTCAAGTTCCAAAAGTTCAAATAGCTCAAAAGTTTATAAAGTTTCCATAAATAGAAAGGTAGTTCAATAGTTCAAAAGTTTATAAAGTTTCCATAAATAGAAAGGTAGTTCAATAGTTCAAAAGTTTATAAAGTTTCCATAAATAGAAAGGTATTTCAATAGTTCAAAAGTTTATAAAGTTTCCATAAATAGAAAGGTAGCTCAATAGTTCAAAACTTTCCAAAAGTCGTACAAAATAGTTTCACAAGTAAAAGTATCGTTCACAAAAGGTTTGATCTCATGTTTCCCCCAAAAAGAGTACTTAAAATGTAAGAGTAAGGAGGGGTGTAACTCACGGGTTGCGAAGACAAGAACTTGGAAAAATGGTCGGAAATGAGAGCCGGGAATCACGAAACGCCTAAGGATACCAAGATTGTTCAAGTATTATTATTATATTAAGTTATTATACATAATATATAATAGATGAAATTCGTGTTCTATAATGTAATATAAGTAAATTTTAGTCAAAAAGTCCAAAGTTGATGTTATTGTTATTATGTTGAATATGTTTTGTTTGCCAAAGTGTGTCATATTTTCCAACAAAATTTGGGCAGCGCTTCCGCGCCCAAATTCTATGTCCAAAAATATCAACCACTTTCCCGCTTACAAAACACATATATATACATAACATTTTTAAACATGTTTATTTTAGCCAATTAAGTCCACTACAAGTCACCAATATGTTCATTTTTACCAAACTCAGTCCCAAACGTCAAGTCTCAAAAGTCAGAATGCGTAATCAAGTTTCAAACGGCCAAAACGACAATTTTCGGGAAGGACAGCAGGCCGTTGCTGCGCACCTAGGCATAGATGTTGCGCACCTGCCCTGCTGTTCTTCCCCTTTTCGAGTTTTTCTTGCAAAATCGTTTATGTAAGTGATAGGTCTTGACATGCAATCGGTATAAACCTTATTAATCATCATTATATCAGTTTATAAGTAACTTTTAACCACAAAAACAAAGATTTAACCACCATTTATTAAAATCCCGTTTTTTGTATAAAAATGGTTATAAAACTTCATCAAAACTTGTTTTTATAGCTTAGATCAAACATGCAACTGGTTATAATAGTAATATAAGTAAAAAGGAAGAGTTTCTACCGAATGAAAGTGTTTAGATGATGGTCTAGGCGGATTTAGAGCTCCAAAAGTGTAGAAAACGTTTTGTAATCGAAATAACTTTGTCCCTCTTGCTTCCTTTGCTTGTTTGAATGATTTTTGATGGTGAAAAGATGGGTTTTAGTGGCTGTAAATGGAGGTGGATGAAAGAGTTTTAGAGAGAGTTTCTTATGTGTGTGTTTTGAGTGTGTGTTTGTGATTTGATAAAATGAAAAAGAAAATGAAAAGAAAGGAAATGATGGAAAGGATAAAAAAAAGGGGCCTATGTTCTGCCAAAAACTCAGTAATAATGTGTAGAAATCGTTTGTGGTTGGTTGGATTTGTTATAAAAACGAGATAAGGACTGAAAATGTAAAGTTTTTGAATTCTGGCAACCGGTGCTGCGCACCAAGCAACAGGTGCTGCGTACCGGGCCAACTTTCAGTATTTTTTTTTTTTTTTTTTTTTCTTTTTCTGTTGGACCTTTTTGTTAACCGAAAGTTCTTAGTTATGATATGTTATGAACTTAGGAAAGTTCATTAGGTGTTTTCTTGGTATTAGGAATTATATAAATTGATTTCGGGTGTGATTCCGACACTGTCGCATTTCCGGTTATTGAACATTTAAAGGCTAGATAGACCAAAAGAGACATAGAGTATAAAATTGCACTTGAAATTGGACGGTTGTCACATTTACTGTTAAGAATATATATATATGCATGTCGTCGGCACAAAAGTGCGGTTGTATGTCGGCTATGCGCCAAGACAGAGAAAGACGTCGGCCATGTCAATTCAGCTGCCGGCAGTATGTCGGCTACGCGCTGAGGCAGCAATGGTTGGACGCCGACCAAAGAAGAGTCGGCTATACGCCGTCACAATCAATCGAAAAAAAGGGATTACCGATTGGTGCAAGGAGGAAGAAAGCAAAAGAAGTTAGGCTTCAAAGTGTTTATGTTTTAAAACCCAACTAGGGGCCATGCTGGTGTTAGTAGGGAATTGATATCGAATATTTATACGTTTATTTCTATGCGATATTCGGTTGTTTTTCTTAATAAACATGATGGATAGGATAAGTTTTTGCATTTAATCGTGTGGAAAAGTTGTTTTTGTCTATTTTATAGGTTTATATGATTGGGAAGTGGAAATGGTGGAAGAAATGAGCTTAAATGACGAGAAATGGTGATTTCTGACGAAGAGAACGAAACCCTACACAACCAGAACGTCGAAGTATCACCTCCACCGTTTTGATCATAACTTCTTCATACGATATCCGATTTAGGTGATTCAAATTGGAGAAGAAAGAATAAAGAGAGATCTACACAATCAAAATTTCGGATATGGGAATGCAGCTTGCGCTGCGTCTTCCTAGAGAAGCCACTGCGACGTCCTAAGCACAGTTCAACAATATTGGAATTCGACTCAAACACGAATTCTATCAATTTTTGCCTATAAATACCAACCAAAATTGTCCAGAATAATCATTAATTAATTCTTATCATCATTAGGAGCTGGAGATCAAGATTTGGAGCTAGGAAAAGAGTTAGAGTCGGAGTTTGTTTAATATTCGGTCACGCAACAATTTTCGACATTCTTCGTTTGTCTTTCTTTCTTTTTCAATACTTTTCAATTATGCTTTCTTTATTGTTTGTTGCTTATTTACTTTATTATGAGTAGCTAAAACACTTTTTATGCTTGTTTGATTAACGGATCTTGTTTAATAATTATTGTTTTTGTTATTGATTGTTTAGGTATTTGTGTTTAATCGTGAATCCTTATTTATTTAGGTTTTAATATATTTTCATAAAGTTGTTTATATGAAAATTAATTTATCAAAATTCTAGGTATTCGAGAGGAATCTAGATAGGTTAACTAAATTGTATGAAATAATCAATCGGGCTTTAATTGATTTAAAATTGTTAGGATTCGAGAGGACCTAATAATAACAACTTAGATAATTAAACGTAAATGAATGAGTCTATTTGTTAAGATTCGAGAGGACTTAATAATTAGAGGAGTTATTCGAGAGGAAACTTTATAAGGTTAAATCACTAAATACCGGCCTATTAATAAATGCTTAAAACCAAATGATTGTTTAGCCACTGATGGATTACGAGCCACGGAATGAATCGAGGATAATTGTTAATATTTATAACTGTATTCGAGAGGAACATTATAATTAGAGATAGTTAAAGTTGGTAAAATATTCGAGAGGAGTTTTACTATATCTTAGAAGTTAATTTACAATCAATTTCTTAAACATAATTGGAAAACAAGTGAAGTGTCAAACAAGTGTAATTTCCCAAATATTTGAGAAATCTTAATTACCTTTTTCAATCGATTTTACATTCACTTTTTAGTTTTAATTAGTTAATCATTAGTAATAATAAAAACCCCCAAAAACAAAACCATTATTATTAATTCGAGATTTAAAAGCTAAATTAGTCCCTGCGAACGAACCTTTACTTACTTAAAGCTATATTATATACGAATAGGTCCACTGCCTATAAGTGTGTAATTAAGTCTACAAGTAGGTCGAGTTTATTAAACTAGATTTTACACATCAAGTTTTTGGCGCCGCTGCCGGGGACTGATTTTAAGTTTTTGTTTCGAATTTGTGATATGATCCTTTCGAGTATTAATATACTTGGAAGCTGCTTTTAATTTTTATTACACCGGTACGTTTTATGCTTTTTCTTGTTTCTGTCTTTGTAGGTATTCAGGTAGTGGATGAACACAAGGGCTTCGGGATTACCACTCGCGAGTCCAAAATCCAATCCAGGAGTATCAAAGAAGCGAGGCAAGAAGAAAGGAAACATCTTGATTCAGACGCCACCAGGTTTTGGACCGTCTCACCAGTGAAGTTTGAAGATATCACATCTTCAGAAGGAGGAGGAAGCGCTACATAATCCGAAGTCGAAGAATTAATTTGCGAAGACAAACCGGAACCACAACCGGCTATGGATCCATTGGACATGCCGATGCACCGACGGGCTGCAGTCGTTGCAGTACCAGCTACCAGAGGGTCAGCTATTACCACCCCGGACTTGGGTGAGGAATTCATTTTCAAGGGTCATCATCTCAAATTGATCCAAGATAACACTTTCGATGGAAGATACCAGGTCGATCAACATAAGCACATAGCAAAATTCAACGAGCTGTGCGAGATGTTCAAGTATGGAGAAAGAAAAAGCAATAGTGTCATGCTGAGGATGTTCCCTTCGTCTCTCACCGGAGATGCAAAGGTTTGGTTTGAGGATCTGAATGAGAATTCAATCACAACATGGCCACAAATATGGGAATCCTTCACCAAAATATTTTTTCCACCCCCCTTGGGTAGGAAATTACTACGGGATATTAGAGGATTTCGACAGGAAGATGGAGAAACGTCTACTGAGGCATGGGCTAGATTAAAGGATATGCTGAGGAGTTGCTATGGTCATGGTCTAGGAAAAGATAATATCACTGAGGCATGGGCTAGATTAATGAACTAGTAATAGTTCGGGCAAGTCACCATGAAATACTTCTGGTTACTCCCTTACTACAAATCGATTTCTTTTGGCACTTTCTTGGTTAGATAACAATGAGTCATAACCTCGGTCGTAAGTGTTTTCGGATATAAGTTTTAGCCTTTTCCTCCCCATGTCGCCTTGTATGAATAAGGTCTTATTGTAGAGCAGAGGAGTTTAGATGATTTCCTTGTGGAAACATAACTTCAATACGTTTGACAAATAATTATTCCATGTTTCACCATAACATAAGAATGTGATCATATCTTCGTAATGATCCTTCGTTTTAGGATATACTTTCAAAACCTACCTTGTTTTGAAGTTACCTTAGATTCGTATTCAAGTCTCGGAATCCACACTGACCAGTGATTCCCAAAATAAGTTTGTAGTATGCTTGCAATTTCATAAATACTAGTCCTTTAATCGAGTACCATAAATTATTTCACATTATTTCTCATAATAATAATGTCAATAAATGAAAGTAAGGTATGAGATATACATGTTCATGTTGGGGGCATATCATGTATTTAAGATTAAGAAGATGTGTGCAACGGAAGATTACTATGTTGTGTAAACTCAATGTATTAATACGCGCTTCTATTATAGAAAGAGAAGTAACTATATATAGCATAAGTGTGTATATATATAGTTAAGATTAGGTAAAGTAGTTATGTATTTTTTGTGAAGTAGTACTATGTGTATGAACATTACACCATACTGTCACAATCACATAACTACACATTTGTCTAAAGCGAACGAACGATAATAGCGATTATCAAAATTCTTACGTGATGCAATTCCACATCTAGCATCTCGTTGTCCGGAGTGTCCTATGTACCATTTATTTGGTATGACGTATGTCGAGTTGTAGTTTGTAAATACGAATATCATAATCCATCAACTTCTGAACTATTCCTCGGAGATCCGTAAACATGTTGCATGAACCCATCATCTCTTCTAATGTCAGTCCTTAGAAACTGGCTATTTTGGGTGCATTACTTAGTTTGTCGAGTTGTAACCGCACTCACGTGTCTTATGTGGGAATACTTCTCAGTTTCCATAAAAGCATAGCGTCAAGATCAGCGTGATAAAGTGTATATGGTGCGGATAGTCAAGAATGTTTTGTCTCCATCTAATGAACGGGAGATATAGTCGACATGGGACAGTATACACCAGTCCGGATATGAGGCGCTATACGGTAATGTAATAGTACGTTTGTATGTATAGGTTACGATAATGTTAGCTCAACGCTCCTATATCTCGATAATGTATCACTAATGTATATCGAGTTTGTAGGAAAATGTGAGTTCTCATGAGTATACATCAGGTATCCACCTCGATGTCTGACACTGTTATATTCTTCCTTTCATCGCATCATAGAAAGGTAAATGAGATTGAATTGATGTTACGCCTCAATAGTAATAAGTTGAGCATATAGAGTATCTTAAGTTTAGCATCTAAGTCTCTACAGTCTGACTTCAACAATATCTCAGGTAATGTTCGTTTAAATTTTTACCAATCTCGTTTCAGCATAAATCTAGTTTAAATTATCCGTAGTTGATCAGGCTCCGGATAATTTAAGTTATACCATGCTTTCACGTTTTGGTTAATTAAAATCCTTTGTTTAGAAACTCGTTATAGTTTAATTTTTTAAAAATCGGTATTCACTATAACCTTGAGCTCTGATACCAAATCTGTCACACCCCGCTAAAGCGGAAACACGGGATGTGAAGAGCGTCATTGTCTTTGCACAAGTATATAGTTATGTTCCAAAATTTACATATATAAAACCAACATTTGAGTTATACAAAAGTATTATGTTTAAGTTTACATATCGAGTTCGAAATAAAACATTCACATCATAACCACCCGAACCATTCCCTATTCTTGAAGTGTCTAGTAGAACCCACAAAAGTAATCCAACAGTAAGCATCTCCAGCCATTTACTCATTCTCTGAAAACACGAGTAAAATGTCAACTACGAGAATCGTAGTTGGTGAGCTACAATGTATAGTATAAACATATAAAGTTTTGACGCATAAAACGTTTGCGTAAAGTATAAGTATATAAATTTTGCGTATGCGCGTTGTACCAAACTAGGTAACGTGGCATATAAAGTATAAGAATACAAGTTTGCATATGCGCGTTGTACCAAACCAGTAACATGGCATATAACGTATAAGTATATAAGTTTGCATATGCGTGTTGTACCAAACCAGGTAACGTGGCATATAAAGTATAAGTATATAAGTTTGCATATGCGCGTTGTACCAAAACAAGTAACGTGGCATATAAATTATAAGTATATAAGTTTGCATATGCGCGTTGTACAAAAGCAAGTAACGTGGCATATAAAGTATAAGTATATAAGTTTGCATATGCTCGTTGTACCAAACCAGGTAACGTGGCACATGTTTCAAGTATGTAGGCATCGACCACATAGTGTACGGCTATGTGAAGATCCTAGTGTTACACAATGTTTCGTTGCTAAGCCTCAAAGCCTACCCAATTAATAATAGTGCACAATCCTTATTTGACGTTGTTGTGAGGGTCTCAATACCCTAATAGCGCTATCCACATATTACTAACGGTCCTTTCAAAAAGTATTAATAGCAACTAATGTCACTTGGAAGTATCGGTAATTTTAGCGGTATCACATTGTCATTACCTCGGCAGTGGAACTATCTACATGTGTAAGACAATAAGTATATGTTGTCATTACCTCAGCGGTGGAATAATCCACATGTGTAAGACAATAATTATAAAAGTTTGAGTTTCAAGTATAAATGAATAAGTTTTTAGAGTGTCCACGACAATGTAAGTTCAAGCGTATACAATCCATGTATAAAATATAAGTTTCAAGCATAGAGTATCTCGTTTGTAAAAATGCAAAACTAGCATATAACGCTTATTGAATAAGTTTACAATAACAATTGTAAAATAGCATTTAAACAATACCGTTTGAGTACTCGTATTTTCCCCCAAAAAACATGTATCAAAATAGTTGAAAAGGGGGTTTGTAACACACTTGTGGTAATAAGTCGGTGTATGTCGGAACTTGCGTCACGTAGAAACCGAATCAACCAAATCCTATAATACTAATATCGTATAAGTGTTTCGTTTCATTTGTTTATAACTTTTTTGTCTTATTTCGATATGTGAAGCGTTATTTACTTATTTTGTCCAAAAATATGAATTTTCTAGTCCCGAATCAAAATAGTCCCTTAATTGTCCAAAATCAATACATTTTCATCTTAGTTCAATATTTTATAAAACTTTACATTCCAATTCCTTTTTAAGTTATATTATTTTGTATGTTTGTTTTTTACAAAAGCTTACATTTTTAGTCCTTTTTTAACCAAATATCAAACTAAGTTATATATAACAATTTAGTCACCTTTTTAACATGAACTAACATGATTATATATGTTTATAAACTATTTAACCAAGTTTTAATCTGATATCTTTAGGTAAATTATCATAATCTAACTCTATATATATATATATTTTGGTATCATAACTTATTTTATATATATATATATATATATATATGTGTGTGTGTGTGTTCAATAATCTTTTACATCCAAATTATCACTTTAATATGTACTTATTACAAGATCACAATAGGTTTATAATAACAATCTTTGTATAATTTCCATTTATGTCTTCTAATCAATACAAATAATAAAATACCATGTCAAAATGATAGTTTACATGCCAATCAGGTTCTGCCTGGTTGGTAAGGGGTTTTCCTGATGAAGGAGAGGTCTCGAGTTCGAGCCTCTCCAGAGGGTTTCCTCTTAGGCGAGCATGGGGGTGGCCGGTAATGGTGGCACGATGATACTCCATTACTGGCCCGTAGGAGAATTGCCGTTTCAAAAAAAAAATGATAGTTTACATACCAAAAATATTATATAATTCTAGTAATAATACTTATTTAACAAAGTTATATGAAAGTTAAACAAACATTAATAGAAATTAGTAGGGATTATACCCAAAATGATTTTGAAATCTTGGATTCTTGATAACTTAATACAAAGCTTTCCTTGCTTAATCTTTTACCCAAACACCAATTTCTTCCTTGTTTATAACCTTCTTCCGTGAAAATACCTTACCAAAGGACTTGTTCCTTAGCTTTTCAAAGTAGTATGTATGTGTGTATATGTTTGATATGAATATGTGTAAAAGAAAGTTCATAAAAAAGGTTTTGTGATTATGTAGAAATGGCTAACATGACTAATTCTTGGACCTATTATGCTATTGTCACGTCCTAGACACATGTTGCATGCTTAACAATCTATTAGTGACTAAGCAAAGTTTAAAAAATTGATTTTATGCTTGGTGCGTCGCAGTAGTGTATAGGTGCGGCGCACCGGGCCATTTTCCGGATTTTTCTAGTTTTTCTTTCGCATTATCATTACGTATATGCGTTGTTTCGAGTATACGATTGTTTGCAATGAACTTAGACAAGTTCATTCTATGTTTTATTGGTATTAGGGTTCGTTTATTGATTCAATTTCGATCCCGACACACACACACAATTAAAGTTTATGTAACGTAAAACTTACGTTAAGAGTTTTGCTTGAGTTACTAAGAGTTTAGCGTTAGTAATGAGTTATGTTTACGTAACAACGTAACACATAAGAAAAGTTATGTCGAGTATCAAGAGTAAACATTTGAGTTTAAAAGTTTATGAACTCGACTTTCGTTTTAAGACGGTTGTCACAATTTCACCGACTATGTTCGCCTAGTGTCTTCTACAACATTGACTACCTAAGACCGAGAAAAATAAAAGTAATATATAACCGTACACTACTTCAAAAAGCGGTGGTTGGTTGGAGTTCGTTATAAAACAATATGTCACACCCAGCTAAAGCGGAATACAGGATGTGAAGAGCAATAGCATTCGATACACAAGTTTATAATTCCACACCAAGTTGTATTAAAAGAAACATAATCTCAAAGGTTTACAAGTGTTTAAAACCTCGTTTACATGTCCAGAATACAAGATAAGTGTTCATAACCAAGCCACCCGAACCCTTTCCCATTCTTGAAGTCATCAGCCCAACGCATAAAGTCATCAGCAAGCTTAATCGTAACCTGAAAATACGAGTCAAGTGTTAACTACGAGAGACGTAGTTAGTGAGCTACAAAGTTTTAAGTAATCAAAGCGTTGACGCATAGCAATGCGTAAGGTATAAGTAAATCAAGTTTCGACGCATATCAATGCGTAAAATATAGCATTCATATAGTTGTCGCATGAGCATGCGAAAAGTATTAGTATTCAAGTAGTTGTCGCATAACCATGCCTAAAGTATAGCTTTCAAAATGTTGACGCATAGCAATGCGTAAGTATATTATTCGCGTTCGTAAGCATTGACCACATAGCGCGACTATGTGACAATCCTAGTATTGCCCAATGATCGTTGCTAAGCCTAAAGCCTAAAGCCTACCCATTTAGTATTATGCACCATCGTTATAGGTCGTTGTGGTGAGGGTCAATCTACCCTAATAGCGCTATCCATATAACGGTCCTTTCCAAAGGGATTAATAGCAACTAATGTCCTTGGTAGTTTTCGGGAGTTTTCAATGGTTTCTCACGTCCATGTTGTACAAAGTCCGCAACATGACGATCGATTGCTTTAGTCATTGGCAAATATAGCTTTCGTGTCCTTGACATTGTTGGCAAAACCCTCAACAATGCCGGCAAAATAGTTTTTCGTTTTAGTATTCAAAATATCAAATCGTTTCGTAATAGTTTTTTCAAGTAATAAATCGTATCGAAATAGTATTCAAGTAATAAATCGTATCGTAGTAGTATTCAACTATCAAGTCGTTTCGTAAAGTATACAAGATATTAAAGTATTTCATAATAGCTTTCCCAAGTGTACAAGTGTTTTCGTAATAGCATTCAAAGTATTCAAGTGTGTTCATAAAAGCATTCGAGTACCAAATAGTTTTCGTTTTGCATTAAAGTATCAAAGCGTTTATCAGCTTAAATAGTGTTTAAGCCTAAGACTCGCATTTCACCCCAAAAAGTATTAAAAGCGTTTAAAGAGTAGGGGTTTGTAACTCACTGTTTGCGAAGATAATCGTAAGCGGGAACGGTCGGAACGCGTGTCGGGAATCACCGAAAGCCTAATAATACCAAGTTTTGTTCAAGTGTTATTACGTTATTGTATAATATAATAGGTAGTTTTTGGTTAAACTTTAAGTGTCAAGGTCCAACTTGTCCAAAAATCGTCCGAAACGGTTATCGTTTTGTTTTAGTCCAAAAGCCCAAAATTAGCGTTATTGTTATTATGTTAAATATGTTTTGTTTGCTAAAATGTCATTTATTTTCTAACAGAATTTGGGCAGCGCTTCCGCGCCCAAATTCTATGTCCAAAATATAAAACACTTTCCCGCTCACACAACACATATACATACATAACGTTTTTAAATATGTTCATTTAGTATATTAAGCCCAATACTAGTCACCAATGTGAACATTTTTACTAAACTCAGTCCCAAATGTCAAGTCTCAAAAGTCAGAATGCGTAATCAAGTTTCAAACGGCCAAAACGACGATTTTCGGGAGGGACAGCAGGCCGGTGTTGCGCACCTGGGAATAGGTGTTGCGCACCTGCCCTGCTGTTCTTCCCCTTTTTGAGTTTTTCTTGCAAAATTGTTTATGTAAGTGATAGATCTTGACATGCAATCTGTACAAACCTTATTAATCATCATTATATCAGTTTATAAGTAACTTTTAACCACAAAAACAAAGATTTAACTACCATTTATTAAAATCCCCTTTTTTTTATAAAAATGGTTATAAAACTTCATCAAAACTTGTTTTTATAGCTTAGATCAAACATGCAATTTGTTATAATAGTAATATAAGTAAAAAGGAAGAGTTTCTACCGAATGAAAGTGTTTAGATGATTGTCTATGCGGATTTAGAGCTCCAAAAGTGTAGAAAACATTTTGTAATTGAAATACTTTGCTTCCTTTTGCTTCCTCTTGATGTTTGGATGATTTTTGATGGTGAAAAGATAGGTTTTTGTGGCTGTAAATGGAGGTGGGTGAAAGAGTTTTAGAGAGAGTTTCTTATGTGTGTGTTTTGAGTGTGTGTTTGTGATTTTATAAAATGAAAAAGAAAATGAAAAGAAAGGAAATGATGGAAAGGATAAAAGGGGGCCTATGTTCTGCCAAAAACTCAGTAATAATGTGTAGAAATCGTTTGTGGTTGGTTGGATTTATTATAAAAACGAGATAAGGACTAAAAATGTAAAGTTTTGAATTCTGGCAGCCGGTGTTGCGCACCAAGCAACAGGTGCTGCGCACCGGGCCAATTTTCAGTATTTTTCTGATTTTTCGTTTTTACCTTTTGCTTCGTTGGACCTTTTTCGTTAAATGAAAGTTATAGATTATGATACGCTATGAACTTAGGAAAGTTCCTTAGGTGTTTTCTTGGTATTAGGACTTACATAATTCGATTCCGAAGTTGTTTTATGATTCCGATCCCGATCCGCGCTTAGAGGTTTAAAATAGAGTGACTTTCGTTTAAGAGTTTTGTGTGAGATACTACGAGCTTAGCTTAAGAGTTATGTCTACGTAACTACATAGCACATAAAAATTAGTCATATCGAGCATCAAATAAACACTTAGAGGTTATAAGTTAGCGTTCTCGACCTTAGTTTAGACGGTTGTCACATTCTCCCCACATTGAAAGAATTTCGTCTCGAAATTTCAACTTGTGGTATTCGTTGTGGGAGAAGTGGAGAGATGAGGATACTTAAGCATCATCTGATCCTCTCGTTCCCAGGTATATTCGGGGCCTTGTTTTGCGTTCCAACGTACCCTTACTATAGGGATTTGACTGTGCCTTAGTTTCTTAGTTTCGCGATCTATGATTTCAATCGGTTCCTCGATAAATTGGAGCTTTTCGTCTAGTTGTACTTCTTCTAAAGGTGTGATAAGTGTTTCGTTCGAGGAGTACTTTTTCAGTATCGACACATGGAAAGTGTTATGTATGTTATCGTGCTCTTGTGGTAGTTCCCAACGACACGCAACTGGACCTACTCTTTCGAGTACCTCAAATGGTCCTACGTATATGGGGTTCAGTTTTCTAGTGTTTTCCGCGGCGTATTGCACCTTTCCAAGGTGACACCTTAAGAAGTACTTTGTTGCCGACTTGAAATTCTAAGTCTTTTCTGCGCATCTCGGCGTAACTCTTTTGACGACTTCTAGCAGTCTTGGTAGTTCCTTTATCGCTGTGATTTATCAATCGTTTCTTGCACTACATCTGTGCTAATTAGTTGTCGATGTCCTGGTTCCAACCACACAGTGGAGATTCGCATTTCCTTTCGTAAAGACCTTAAAAGGCGCACACTTGACACTAGCGCGATACAATTGCTATAGGAGAATCCTGTTAGTGGTATATGATTATCCTGACTTCTTCTTAAGTCAATAACACATGCTTTTAGCATATCATATAAGATTTGTATTGTAAGTTCGCTTTGACCATCGGTCTGTGGATAGTAAGCCGTGTTTAAATATAATCGTGTTCCAGAAGATTCTTGGAATGCCTTCCCAAAATCTGGAAGTGAAGCGAGTATCTCTGTCCGAGATAATTGACGTGGGTATTCCGTGACGAGTCACTACCTCGTTGACGTGCATTTGGACAAGTTTTTCCACGTTAAAACGTTCCTTGATGGGAATAAAGTATGCTGACTTCGTTAGTCGATCTATTACATCCTAGATCATGTCGTTACCCTTTGATGTTCGAGGTGACTTGTGACAGTCCATTGTGATTTGTTCCCATTTCCACTCGGGAACTTCGGGTTGCTGCAGTGATCCGGATGGCTTTTGATATTCGGCCTTCACTTTCGCATAAGTGAGGCATTTCACTACGTATAAAGAAACGTCTCTTTTCATTCCAGGCTGCCAGTAATGTTCGTTGAGGTCCTTATGCATCTTGCTGACCCTGGATGAATGGAATATCGTGTTCGGTGTGCTTCATCCATAATGGTCTTTCTCAATTCGTTAGTTGTGGGGATCCAGGCTCGATCCTTAAAATAATAGATGTCGTCGTCCTTCCTTACAAAGTCCTTATTGTGTTTGTGCAAAGTATCTGCTTTCAAAGCCTCATGCTGAGAACTTGCTATACGCGTCCTCAAATCGGGTTTACTGTAGATTCCTAGTGCACGTGCTCGAGTCGATTTCTGCCTTTCTTTCCTACTTAAGGTATCTGCTATAGCGTTAGCTCTGACGGGGTGATACTTAGTATCACAGTCGTAGCCGCTAAGGAGTTCCAACCATCTCCTTTGCCTCAGGTTGAGTAGCTTCTGATCTAGTATGTGTTGCAGACTCCTATGGTCCGTGAATACCGTGCATTTTGTTTCGTAGAGAAAATGTCTCCAGATTTTAGAGGCGAAAACTATCGCTCCTAACTCTAGGTCATGAGTAGCGTACTTGACTTCGTGTTTCTTGAGTTGTCGTGATGCGTAAGCTATGACCTTATTTCGTTGCATCAATACACAACCTAATCCTAGGTTAGATGTGTCACAATATACATTGAAGTCTTCGTTTCCCTCAGGAAGAGTTAGAATTTGAGCATCGCACAGTTTTGTTTTTAGGATATTGAATGCATCTCCCCAGTTGAACTTCTCGTTCTTTTGCGTTAACTTTGTTTGGGGTTTAGTTACCTTAGATAAATCTTGAATGAGTCGCCGGTAATACCCAGCCAATCCTAAAAATTGGCGGATTTCTGTCGGGCTTTTGAGAGTTTTCCAATTCTCTATAGCTTCGATCTTGAGGGATCAACGTAGAATTCCGGATCCATTAATTAAGTTATCTTCTTGGATACGCGAGTATTTTAATATGTCGTTGATGAATACAATAACTAACTTGTTTAGGTACGGTCGGCATACCCAATTCATCAAATTCATGAATACCGCCGGTGCATTCGTGAGTCCAAATGGCATTACCAGGATCTCATAGTGTCTGTATCTAGTGCGGAATGCGGTTTTGGGATGTCATCTTCCGTAGCAAGGACTTGATGATATCCAGACCTTAAGGTCAGTCTTTGAAGAATATGTCGCGCCTTGGAGTTGATCGTAAGGTCGGCGATTCGTGGGGGAGGGTATCGATTCTTGACTGTTAGTTTATTCAATTCTCGGTAGTCGATACACATGCGGAACGATCCATATTTCTTCTCAATAAATAGGATCGGCGCTCCCCATGGTGATAAGCTTGGTCGGATAAATCCTTTATCCAATAGTTCCTGAACTTGGTTGGATAATTCCTGCATTTCAGTCGGAGATAGTCGATATAGCGTCTTTGCCACTAGTGTTGCTCCAATAATTTTTTCTTTTCTAAACCATACTTGCCGCAGTGGTGGTAGTTCTAGTAGTTCTTCGGGAATACCTCCGGATAGTCTCTAACTATCGGTATATCCTTAAGGTCTGCTGCTTGTGTTTGTTTGTCCTTTACGTTTACTAAAGATGTAAGTCAGCCCTTATTCAAGTATTTGCGCGTTTTCATCACCGGTATAAGTTTTGAAGTTCGCCCCGGCCTACCTCCTTGTACTATAATTACTTCCCATCTTCTAACAGCATCATAATCGTCTTATCTAAGCAAAAGATTTTCGCATCTTGAATGGTCAACCAATTCGTTTCTATTACTGTGTCAGAGCTGCAACTACTCGGGGGTCGTATCCCGCTTCCTCAGTTCGTATAACGAAGGCTCTAACTCGTATGATGCTCGGGATGCCAAAGTTGTGTTGAGTATCGAGTTAATGTTTAAGTTTACTTACTGGACTAGTAATAGCTCGGGCGAGTCACCGGGAAATACTTCCGGTACTCCCTTACTACTAATCGGTTCCCTTGGGCACCTTCTTGGTTAAATTGCAACGAGCCCTAACCTCGGTCGTTAGTGTTTTCGGATATAAGGTTTCGCCTTGTCCTCACCATGTCGCCTTGTGTGAATAAGGTCTTATTGTAGAGCAGATGTTTAGATGATTTCCTTGTAGAGACATGACTTCAACATGTTTGACAAATAACTACTCCATGGTTTTAAGTTGCATAAGAATGTGATCATATATTCGTGATGATCTTTCGTTTTAGGATATACTTCCAAAACCTACCTTGGTTTGACGTTACCTTAGATTCGTATTCAAGTCTAGGAATCCATACCGACCAACGATTCCCTAGATATGTAGGTGCATTTAGTTAGTTACTAGATTCGTATGTAATTAACGTTTATATCAGTCTTTATATTGTTTGTTTGAATATTAATATTGAATGTTTGATTAATTATATGCTTAAACGTTTACGTTATTATGAATTAATCAAATATGTGTTTTGTGATGTTTTAATAATATTCAGATTCATTCGCACGGATAAGGATGATATCCGTGCGCATGAAGGTTTCTTTCGCACGAATCAGTTAAGTAAACAAAGGGTTTATTAACAGGTTACATTCGTACGGACGAGATCCAGTTCGCACGAATAAGAAGTAATTCGTACGGATGAGATCACATCCGTACGAATGAAAAGCTGGGCCTATATATACCCAGCTAGGTTTCTGCATTCGACAAGGTTTTTGCTAGGTTTTTATCTTTCGTGCCGAACTGCTGCTGCTGCGTTTATTAGAGTTCCAAATCGTTTATAACGTATAAACAATCATCCGAATAGTCTTCCTTAGGTCCGATCGTATCAACAATCGTTGGTTTGATTCCGTTTCCGAAGGTTATATATTCGCTAGATAATCGATAGCTTATTTCCGCTAGGTTATTGATATAACGTTGAGTTCTTAAGATCACACACCCCCAACAAAGTGGTATCAGAGCGTTGGTTGTAGAAATCAACGTTCTTCTAGCGTTTTCTTTAAGATTTTCGGTTTTTGATTGAAACTTTCGTTTGGAATTTTACGTTAAAAAGAGTGTTTTTGTTGTCTTAAAACGTTTCTGGGTTGTTTAGGTTAAGTTCTGGGCAGATAGGAAACGTTTTGGTTTAGAAAATCGAGTTGTAGATCGAGTTTTTGCAAAACCCTAAAGTTTCAGCTGCGGTTACGAACGTAGTTCTTGAAAAGTTCTCATCCGCACGAATAGGAATTCATCCGTGCGGATCTAGTATTCATTCGTGCGAATCTAGTATTTTTACTTAAAAGTTAAACTTTTAGTTCACTCGTACGAATAGGTTTCCTCCGTACGAATAGGAACTCATCCGTGTGCATCAATTTGTTCATCCGTGCGAATCACTCATTCGTATAGAGGTTTAGGTTATCTGTTTCATTCGTACGAATCACTCTCATTCGTGCGTATCAAGTACCTCATCCGTACGAGTCAAAGCAGTTCATCCGCACGAAGGAGAAGCAGTTTAAATTAAATTTTCACTTTTTAAAATGGAATACGCTATGGCTAGTACCAATTCTAAAATGTCTGAAATGTGAATTAATGATGCTGAAACTGGAAGTATAAACAAGGTCCCAAAGCTAATTTTAATGGACGACTACCCACACTGGAAACCTCGGTTTGAAATTCATATCAACGGATTGGACTCAAAAATGTGGGATATGATTAAAAATGGATACACTGAACCAATTGGTGAAGATGGAGACCTCATTCCCATTCACAGATATACTGAGGAACAAAGGAAGAGTTATGATATTGAGAAAAAAGCTTATTCTTATTTATGTCAGGAAATTCCTAGATCTGTATTTCATCAGTACAAGACTTACAAGTTATCGAAACAACTGTGGGATGCTTTTGAGTTAGATTGTGAGGGAAACAACAAGTTGAAGTCAATGAAGGGAAGAGCACTGAAAAAGGAGTTTGATAATTTTACTTGCTTACATGGAGAATCACTGTTCGATCTTATCAGACGTTTTCAACATCTGATCAGTGAGATGCACGGATACTCAGTGGTTACAACTGGTCCAGAACGAGTAGAATGTTTTGCTGATGCTTTACCAGACAGCTGGAATGGGTATATTGAGATGTTAAAGGAAAGTGGCTATCTTGCTCGCACTACTTTAAATGATCTACTTACCAAGCTGAGAGAAAAGGAGAAGGATGACAAGTTTCGTGCTCAGAGAAAGGGACACACTCAAGACCCTTCGTTATACTACGCTGATCCCACTCCAGCCACTCCTACTCATGCTCCACTGAAGACAGCTTTTTCTGCTAACACCTCGGGTACTTCAGGAAATTCTGGTTGTTCAAACTCAAGCTCAAGTCAAGGCACTCCTGTTCAAAAGTCTCAAGCTCAAGCTACTTCAGAATCAGCTTCTACCAGTTTGAAAATCGAGCACTTTCATAAAGGAAATGTTGATGGTGTAAACAAAGATATGGCTATGTTGACCACCTTAGTTGCTTCCTATGATAACTTGTTGCAGGGCAAAATTGGAAACATAAACTTAAGTGGTGAAGATTATGAGCAGATTGATCGTGATGAGATGGAACGAATCGACATTATGTGGGGTTTCGCTAATCTTGTTAGGAGGGCAAAAGAGTACGTGAAAAGAACTGGTAACACAATCGGCGCCAACAAGGAGACTAAGTATGGTTTCGATATGTCTGCCATTACTTGTCACAACTGTGGAGAGAAAGGTCACTTTGCTCGTCAATGTGAGAAGCCAAAACGACCAAGGACTGTTCAGAACCCTTTTAGAGATCAGCAAAATCGGAATGTGAACAGAAATACTCCTGAGGTGAACAAGAATACTGCTTTGGTGACAACTGGCACAAATATCTCTACTGGTACAGAGAACTCAGATGTCAAGACTTTGGTTTTTCAATCTGACGAAGTTTTGGATTGGCAATTTCAAATTGAAAACAATCCATCTGATGCTGAAGTCAACATTGTGAAGATTTTGAATCTCAACGAAGAAAGTGACGGAGAGGAGTCCATTACATCTGAAGAATCATCTGAGGAATCTTCAGCAGAATCAGAAGCACCCGAGACAAAAAGGGAGTTTGCAATGATGGCAGGTACTGCAGAGTCATCAAAGGTACAATCTGAAACTAAAATCACTTCCTGTTCTAGGTGTTTTGTTTTAGACGAACAAGTGAATGAACTTAGAAAAGAAAATAAAAATCTTGTTGAGGAACTTCGTAAAAACAAAATTGTTAAAGGAAATGAAAAACTGTTTTCAGAAAAGAACAAACTTTTGGCAAAACAATTTAGTGATTTGGAAATAGCGTTGTTAAACAAACAGGACTCCATTAACAAATATTTAAAAGATATTGATGCCCTTAAACGTGAAAATGCTTCTATAAAAATCAGTTTTGAAACTTTAAATCAACAAGTTAGAAGTTATTCCACCGCATCATACCTTTTAGATCATATCTTGAAAGAGAAACGTCATGAGAATGGGGAAGGGAAACCAAGGGTTGACTATAAAACGTGTCCACCTCCAATCTTTAGCAAATTGATTAAGGCTCCAAAGGAGGAAGGGGACATTGAATTCATTCTTCAACAACCAGACCCAACTGTCCAAACACATATTGTCCAAACACCTATTGTCAGTCCGACAGATAGTTCAAATGCTCAAAGTGCTAAAACCGAAAAAGTTAAAGAAACTGTATTGGTTGAAGATTGGGTTTCCGACTCAGATGAGGAAGAAAAGGGTTCGGGTTTGGGTCGTTAGTTACCAAATAATTCGGGTTTGGGTCGTCAGTTACCAAATAAAATGGGTTTGGGTTGTCAGTTACCGAATAAAACTTCGAGTAAACCTAAACAAGTTAAAATTTTGAAAAGACCTGAAGTTAAAGGACCAACATTTGTCAAAGCTGGGGAATCACCAGTGGAGGTTGAGACAAAAGAAACAGACCAAGTAAAATTCATACCACCTCACTTGAGAAAGACAACCACCAATCCCCAGAAGCCACAAAATGTTCAACAACATAACGGTTTCATGCGTCCTAATGCTATGTTCTCCAAACCTCTTACACATCACCGGAGAATGACGCGAAGTTCTCAAAATCTTAACGAATGGAGAACTTTTTTTGATTGTGGGGAGAAAGGCCATGTTAACTATAATTGTCCAAATTTGAAACAAAGGCCTAGGAATAGTTTTGACCACAATAGAATGTCCACTGGAAATCGTTTTTCTAGCCCAAATCGAAACCGATTTTCAAACAATAGGTCATCATTTTCAAAACAAAACAGTGAGTTGCTTCCTGCTGGTAAATCCAAACAGCAACCACCTGTTAAACAAATTGAAAAACGTTCACCATCACCGACTCATAAATCAACTGGCTATGTCAAACGTTCTACTCATGAATCACAGTCATGGAAACCTAGGGGTACGGGACCTTCAAATGTACCTGATGGTTCAACGGGAAAATGGGTAGACTTACAGGTTTTAGGTGGTGATGGTAAACCCACAGCCATTAAGGCTTGAGTTTGCATCGCGAACTAATCTTTTCAATTTGATGTGCAGGTCCTATCAAGAATACATGGATTATTGATAGTGGGGCGTCTAGGCACATGACAGGAAACATGAAATTACTTTCAAATGTCAGATCTATTAAAGGGGGATATGTTTCTTTTGCTGGAGATAAGGGAGGTTTTATCTCAGCCCAGGGATTGGTTGCAAATAACAAGATCAGCTTTGATAAAGTGAATTTTGTTCAGGCACTTGTCAACAACTTGTTGTCTGTGTCTCAAATTTGTGACAAGAAGTTTAAAGTGATTTTTGATGATTTTCAATGTTACATCATGAGGAAAGATTTCAAGGTTCCAGAAGAGTTGGTTATTACAACTTCACCAAGGGTTGGAGATTTGTATGTGCTCGACATGTCAAAGACTACTGTGAATTCGACTGAACATCAAGCTTTTGTCTCGAAAGCTATTGAACGTGAATCGATTTTGTGGCACAAACGCATGGGACGCCTTAGTTTGAGAAAGATGAATCATCTGATGCATAAGGATTTGGTTATGGGAGTAAATGTGAAAGGTTTTCAGTTGCCGGAAGTCTGTATTTCGTGCAAAAAGGGAAAGCAATCCAAGAAGTCTCACAAAGCAAAGAAGTTTCACACGATCGACACTCCACTTGATCTTTTACACATGGATCTTTTCGGACCAATTAAATATGCGAGTGTGGCAGGGGACAAATATTGTCTAGTGGTGACTGATGATTACTCTCGATTCTCTTGGGTCATGTTTTTACGGGAAAAATCAGAGACATTCGAGAATATCAAGTTGTTAGTTACGACACTGGAAACACTGTATAAGTTGAAAGTTCGACGATTTAGAACAGATAACGGTACAGAGTTTAAAAATTAGAGGACGGAGGATTACTGCAAGGATCGAGGAATTCAACAGCAATTCAGTGCAGCCTATACTCCACAAATGAACGGGGTTGCAGAAAGGAAGAACATAACGTTGATTGAAGCAGCTAGGACTATGTTGGCTGATTCATCACTGCCAGTACGATTTTGGAAT
>CAJVGC010000001.1:27685183-27718424 GCA_910822075.1 Senecio squalidus | reverse complement strand
CTCACAGAGAATTTGGAAGATCCTATTCCTCACGATCCAGTACTCCAACTGCTGCTACTCCTCCTGGTACTCAAGATAATACTGCATAGTACCACGCAAATGATGATGGTTCAGATTCTGATGGCTCAGCTACTTTGAATGAGCAAGTTGAAAATCCTGATGTTACTAATTGGATCCAAATGTCGAAATTCCTCATACTCCGGCTACACGAACTGAACGTGATCACCCTGTTTCCAAAATAATAGGTGAACCACACCTGGAGTTCGCAACCAGAAGACAAATTCAAAGCGATGTACGTGACCTGTTTAAATCTGGGGATGTCACCTACTGTGCATGCATGTTTATTTCCCAGATTGAACCGGCTAATATTGAAGAAGCTCTTTTGGATGACAATTGGATAAATTCGATGCAAGAGGAACTCCTACAATTTAAGAAGTTGGGTGTCTGGAGGCTTGTTGCTAAGCCAAAAGGTGCAAAGTCTCTTGGTTGCCGTTGGGTCCACCGTTGCAAAAGGGATGATCAGGGTATAGTTGTTAGGAACAAGTCAAGGCTAGTGGTTCAGGGTTTCCGACAAATACCTGAACTGGATTATAATGAAGTGTTTGCTCCGGTTGCGAGATTGGAGGCGATTCGGATTTTTCTAGCCTTCGCATCATACAAAAGATTCACCATTTACCAGATGGATGTAAAGAGTGCTTTTATTTACGGGAATATTGGAGAAACAGTGTATGTCAATCAACCACCAGGTTTTGTAGACCCATTACATCCGGATAAAGTGTACATTCTTGATAAAGCACTTTATGGTCTGCATCAAGCACCGCGCGCCTGGTATGAGACACTTGCAAATCATCTGATCGACAATGGTTTCCGTCGGGGTGTTATCGATTGTACGATGTTCATTAAGGAAAGAGGTGACGATATTCTGTTGGTGCAAGTGTATGTGGACGACATCATTTTTGGTTCTACTAATCAAGAATTGTGTAAGGAATTTGAAGACTTGATGACAAGCAAATTCGAAATGAGTTCTATGGGTCCGATTAAGTTCTTTTTGGGGCTACAAGTAGATCAAACAGCAGAGGGAATCTTTATACATCAGACAAAATATGTCAACGACATTTTGAAACGGTTTGAAATGTTGGAAACGAAGTCTGCCTCTACTCCCTTATCGGTGAATCACGGGATATCACCAGAAATTACGGGGGAGCCAATTGATCAGTCCCTCTATCGCTCCATGATCGGTTCTCTTATGTATCTCACCGCTTCACGTCCAGATATTATGTTTCCTGTGTGCTTGTGTTCCCGATACCAAGCAGCACCAACTGTTGTTCATCTTCAAGCAGTGAAACGAATCATGCAATATCTGAAGGGTACTCCAGATTTAGGTCTTTGGTATTCTAATGATGACAATTTTGAATTATCTGCTTTCAGTGACTCGGACTATTGAGGTTGCAAGAAGGATGCTAAATCAACTTCAGGAGGATGTCAGTTTCTCGGAACGCATCTCATAACATGGCAGTGCAAGAAACAGACCGTTGTAGCACTGTCCACATGTGAGGCTGAATACGTAGCTGCGGCTAGCTGCTGTTCTCAGGTTATCTGGATTCAGCAACAACTGCGTGATTACGGTTTGTCTATCACTACTACTCCTATTTATGTTGATAATTCTGCTGCCATAGCTGTCACTAAGAATCCCGTGCACCATTCTAAAACCAAACACATAGGCGTAAAATATCATTTCATTCGTGATTGCTTTGAAAAACACTTAATTGATGTCATTTATATCGAAACAATGTTTCAAAAAGCAGATATTTTTACAAAAGCATTTGATAAGTCTAGGTTTGGGTTTTTACTACTGGAAAATGGTGTGGTCAAAAAGAGTGACGTACGTGAAGAGGTCAAGTCGGACAAGTAACCGGGATTATTTTTGTACACTACGTTAAAATTTTTCTTATTTTATTTTTATTTTTTCTTCTTTTCAGTTTTTATAAAATTTCAAAAATACAAAAAGATTTTTATTTTTAGAATTTTAGGGGAGAAATAGTCATAAAAAAAAAAAAACTGGGGAAGTGAGGAAATACTGAACTAAACTGAACATGTAAATTGTCAAAAAGTATGTTGAACGTAACGTTTACACATGTCAGTTGTAGGATATATTGGTAGGGTTATCTCACTGAAACTTGACGAAATTAAATCATTTTAAAAGGGTTGTCGCAGATATCAAATTTATTTTAAATCATTATGGATATGTCTCAAAGACTGTCTAAATGATATCTGGAGATCAATAACAATTGAGAACACTGTAAACAGCACAGAACAGTCGAAATTAAATTGTTAAAATATTATGATTAGCTTTTGTCTTGTAGTGTTTGTGGCTTTTCGCTGGATCAATTTGATGATAGTAAATATTAGGCGTAATATCAGAAAATAAATACAATATGTCAGTATTTATTGAAGCAATTAAGGGCCATTTCAGTGATTTTGGGATAACATTCTTGACTGATTTGATCAAGATCAAAGAATTTGAAGAAATTATGTGAACACCAAAATAGACTCAGTCTATTCAAGATCAAATACAAAGTAAGAGATAAGTAAACAACTTCAAAAATACCTTGATGGATGAACAGATATATAAGGTCGAAAGAAGATCATATTTCGAGCATTCCAAATAAAGGGTGATGGAGTACTTAAAAACTTCAAAAATACCTTGATGGATGAACAAAGTTATAAGGTCGAAAGAATGATCATAACTCGAGCATTCCACATAAAAGGTGACGAAGTGCTTATTCTCTTAATGGTGTAAATTAAACGTTTTAATGATTAAGAATCACTGGTCCTTATTGCCTGTGTAGTGGATGTCATACTGACATACGAAATAAATATTATGATATTACGTCTGGTATTTATGAAAATAGAATTGAAAAGGCTGAAAAGTTAAGAGGACAAATACACGAACATACATACAATTCTAATTATGATATAATTTTGATGACTGTTAAAATTCAAAATGTGTGTTGATATCTATGTTCAAAATATTGGGAGATCTTATCGAGATAACCAGTTTGAAAGAAAAATGTCAAGTGAATGTGTGTTTAAGTTTAAGAGGACAAATATACCAATAATCGTCAACTGATATGTTAATAGTTACTACGAAAAATGAATGAAAATGCTATGTTTCAGTATCAGTCTGATCCCTTATTCAAAAAACACAAAAAGAATGTGAAATTTTCAGTTTATATAGTTGTTATTTCAATTATTCTGTCTTAGTTAAAATTTCCTTTGATTTACCAAAAACAGAAAAATACAAAAAGATTTTAATTTTTAGTTTTTCTTTATTTTTCATTTTGTTAGTTTTACGGTTGCTTGTCGTGACTTGAGATTTAAATGTGAAACAGAGATAAATGTCAAATACGTAAAGTCATGATTGTTGATGAAGTTTTTTGGTTAGAATCTTTTGAAATTATGTTTCATTGAGCAAAACGTTTATCTTCTCTGAAATTGATAATTTATGTGTGCTTAACGTTTATTTGATGTTTGATTTTGAAGAAAAGTGAAATTTTAAGCTTATGAGTTCGACAGGTCATTCGTGCGAATGTACATCACATACGTACGAATCAACAACTCAATCGCACGAATCAAAGGGACGGTATTGTTTAGGCTGAAAATTCTCCTTCGTGCGAATGTCCTTCACATTCAGGCGAATGTCTTTCACATTCGTGCCAATGAGAAATGGGTATATATATGTTTGATATCCGCCTGCGCTGTTCACTTTTTATACCACATCCGTCCGAATCGAGAGAAAAATCCACAAAATTTTCAAAGTACTAGAAAGAGTTTTTGATTCCCAGTTTATTGTGTAAAATTGAATTCCGAATCCAACCATACTAACCACGTAAGTTATAGTGACTGTTTCAGGGTTTAATCGTTGATTTTAAGTCCGAAAATAACGTTAATCAATTGGTCATCTATATGTGTTTGAAAGGGTTATTTGGGTTAGGGGTTTAGTTAGTCGGGTTATTGCGAACGTTTTGGTATAGATTTTGTGATCTAAAACAGGTGTTATGAAAATCTAGATCTTTGGAAAACCAACAGTTCCGATGAACTCCATTCGCACGAATGTAGTTTCATCCGTGCGAATAGGATCTTCATTCGTGCAAATGTTTTAGTCATTCGTACGAATGTACAAAATGTAATTCGTCTGGTTTACTAAGTTCATTCGTACGAATACAAACTGATCCGTACGGATGGAAGTCTACCTTCGTACGGATGGCCAGAACAGAAACTTTAAAAACGTTTGAATTTTATTCTAACTGTTTTGCTTTCTATGTTTATATTTCTGTTTGCAGGAAAATGGCTGAAATCCCTGCTTCTAATGTTGATGCAACCGTGGCACAATCTTCTCAATCGCAAAGCGCTGGCTTGATCGTTGGTACGAAGAACAACATGTGCGCTCATCTAAACGAGGAAACCCGCAATGCCACACGTTTTGCCGGAATCATTCAATTCTTGAAGCGATCAAGAATCTTCAAGGCTATTTCTACTGAGCATGTGCCATATTTGACTCATGTTTCAGCCTTTTGGGAAAATGTTGAAGTTATACGTGCTGATGGAAAGGTTAAAATTAACAAGTTCCGTTCTGGGGAATGATGGTGTGGTTGATGAGCAAGTCATTCGAGAAGTTATTGGTTTTGAGGATGAAGCTAGAATTCCCACGTTGCTGAACAAATATCTAGTCAGAGGGTTGTTTCTCAGGGTGAAGTACAATGAGGATATTGAAAAAGGAGTAATCACGAAGTCAGGATTCAGCATACAATACAAATATCTGTGTCATGTGTTGCAGCATTGTTTAAGTCCTCGGAGATCTGGACATGATGAAATGCGAGAGTCTATTCAAAGCGCGTTTGCTGCATTGGTGCTGAACATTCCATTTAACTTTTCAGGAATGATTTTGCAGCATATGACGGAGAATTTGGAAATGAAGAAACAGAAGTATTTGATGTATGCTAGATTTGTGCAAATGATCCTGGATGTGAAGATTCCAAACTTGACAAAGAATGATGATGATGCAATCAAGCTAGAAGTGATGAATGATGGAACTATGGTACGCATGCTTTCATACAAGGGCAAGGATGTGAAGCCTAAGGAGAAGAGATTGATTGGACATCTTGCTAATCCAGAGTATGTCTGTCCTGGCGGCAAGAAATGGCGACACGAGGGGAGTGATTCAGATTCTGAGGATATAGTTGTGCCTCAATCTGATTCCGATGAGGAGGTTATTCCGGTTGAATCTCCTGTTACTGGTACATCGTCATCTCAAGTTGAGTTACGAGATGAAGACGATGTCGTTTTGAGTACTGAGGAGACTCCTTCAGTAAAGAAAAGAAAAGCTGCAGGAAATTCGTTGAGAGATATTATCAGAACAAAGGAGAAATCTTCAAAACGTTTCAAGTTGGTGAAACGTACTGATCTTGCCAGCACAGCAACTCCAGTTCCTCCTCCTATGGCCTCTCAACAACAGCAAGGTTCTCAACAAAGCGAGCCTATCATGACGACAGCCACGACAACTACAATCACAAGAGAATAATCATCGGCGTCAGTGCAGATATCTGATTCGATTCAGCTCTCTACTCTAAATTCTATGTTGTTGGGTGTTTTGTTAAAACAACAGCAACAAGATGAAGAAATCAAGAGACTGAATGATTTGATGGCTAAAGGGGAAGTTGAAAGAGCTGAAATGTCAAAGAAGATTGAGGATCAGAATCTATTGCTTGATTCTCAGAAGCAGTTGATTGAGGATCAGAACAAGGAATTGGCGTTGTTTACAGAAAAGTTCAAGAAGTTGGAGGATGCTACAAATCTGATCCAAGATAGTATGATTGCAGGTGAAGATAGTGAAAACACGGAGTCTGTTGAAGCTGGTAAAGAACATCAGAGTGAATCGCAGCATGATATTACTCCTATTTCACATAAAAAGTCCAATTTAACTTACATTTTGGATATGCAGGGGGTAATACAGTTTAGCGTGGATCACGACAAAGAAGAAGGAGAGATAGTACATAGCTTGTCCAAAGAACAGATTGCAGAATTATTTGAGATAAATCCTGATGACGTTGTGTCTGACGAATCTGCATCTGTTTCTGACGTAAATCCTCCCGATTCTGACAATGATGACGATGAGATAGAGTTCGGGCAAAATGTTGATTCAGCAGAGCCTATCTATCAAACGAACGATTTCAAAGATCTTCCTGATGATGATGCATTGTTTAATATCAATGATGAAGATCTTAGTCGGAAATTAGAGAGACTTCCGGCAGCCAGTAAAGCTACACAAAATCAAGAAGCTTTGAATGTTAAGAAAGCTGAATGGTGTCAGGCGGTGAAAGATTGTATTCGCCCGCCTCAACAAGTTGTTCAACCTGAGTATACAAAGTTTTATTCCTTGAAGGGTGCGAAGACTGAGGGTCAGATAATAAGTTGGGCATACTTGGAGGATTTGAATGTTTATGCAGTGAAGAGAGAACGGGGCATAGATTACTTCAAACATGCTCAAGATTTGAAGACGTTGCCATATTTTGATATGTTGCAGTTGGCTCGTCTTAAGTTGTTGTACAGTGAGAAAGATGATAAAGCAACTTGGTTGGAGAAACAGCTTGGGTTTGAGTTCAGAAATTGGAAGTACCTAAGGCCGCAGTTTCCGAAGATTACCTACTCCAAAGATCGAAAGAATCGGAGAACAGGTAAATCTGTGAAGCATGTCAAGTATCAAGCGCCGAAGGTGATGGAGAAGATTCCATTACGCCACATGACTGCCGGTTTCCATCGGAGATTCAGATGGTGGTACTATGATGATCGAACCACTGAAGCTGTGATTGTGATGGAGCGTAAAGGTGTTTGGGAAACACTGAGAATTTTTGATCCGATGTGGATTAGAAATTTCTCTGATGATGATATTTTTTGTCTGTTCGAATGTCCTATATTCTTTGATGTCAAGGATATGGATCAAGCGATGCGTTTCAACAAGATTGTACGTGTATGTTTCGCTTACAAGATCCACGCTTAAGAGGGCAGATTGAAGACGTGTTTTGGGTAGCAGCAAAGATTTTTGAAGACTGAAGACATAGAATCTAGTTCCTAGGGGGAGTTTGTAGGTGCATTTAGTTAGTTACTAGATTCGTATGTAATTAACGTTTATATCAGTCTTTATATTGTTTGTTTGAATATTAATATTGAATGTTTGATTAATTATATGCTTGAACGTTTACGTTATTATGAATTAATCAAATATGTGTTTTGTGATGTTTTAATAATATTCAGATTCATTCGCACGGATAAGGATGATATTCGTGCGCATGAAGGTTTCTTTCGCACGAATCAGTTAAGTAAACAAAGTGTTTATTAACAGGTTACATTCGTACGGACGAGATCCAGTTCGCACGAATAAGAAGTAATTCGTACGGATGAGATCACATCCGTACGAATGAAAAGCTGGGCCTATATATACCCAGCTAGGTTTCTGCATTCGACAAGGTTTTTGCTAGGTTTTTATCTTTCGTGCCGAACTGCTGCTGCTGCGTTTATTAGAGTTCCAAATCGTTTATAACGTATAAACAATCATCCGAATAGTCTTCCTTAGGTCCGATCGTATCAACAATCGTTGGTTTGATTCCGTTTCCGAAGGTTATATATTCGCTAGATAATCGATAGCTTATTTCCGCTAGGTTATTGATATAACGTTGAGTTCTTAAGATCACACACCCCCAACAAGATAAGTTTGCGATATCCTTGCGATTTCGTAAATGCTAGCCCCTTAATCGAGTACAATCAGTTATCGTACATTATTTTGCATAATAATAATGTCAATAAATGAAAGTAAGGTATGAGATATACATGTTTATGCTAGGGGCATATCATGTAGTTAAGATTAAGAATAAGTGTGCGACCGAAGATTACAATATTGCGTATACTAAGGCGAGCGAGCGATAATAGTGATTTTCAAAACTCTTACGTGTAGCAATTCCACCACTAGCATTGAGTCGTCCGAACTGCCCTATGTATCGTTTATTTGGTATGAAGTATGTCGTGTGATGGTTTTCGAATACGAGTGTCATGATACATCGGCTTCTGGATCATTTCTGGAGATCCGTAAACTTGTCGCGTTAACCCATCATGTCCTCCAGTGTCAATTCTTAGTTATCGGATATCTTGGGTGCATCACTTAGTATGTCGAGTTGTAACTGCACTCATGTGTCTTATGCGGGAATACTTCCCAATTGCCATAAAAGGGTATTGCGTAACGACTAGCGGAGTAAAGTGTATACGGTGCCGATAGTCGAGAATATGTTGCGTGTACGGTGTTGATAGTTGAGAATGTGTTGTCTCCTCCTAAAGAACGGGAGAAATAGTCGGCATGGGACAGTATAAACCAGTCCCGATCCGATTCATTATACGGTAATGCAGTAGTTTACGATTGTATGAATGGCTTTCGATAATGTTAATTCAACGCTCCTATACCTTGATAATGTATTACTATCGTATATCAGGTTCGTAGGGAAATGTGAGTTTTCAAGAGTATGCGTTAGGTATCTACCTCGTTTTCTGACACGATTGTATTCGTCCTTTCGTGGCATCACAGAAAGGTGAATGGGATCAAATTCCCACTAAGTCTTAATGTTATCTTAGTACTAGTCTAAAGCATAAAGCGTTTCGTGTCGAACGTAGTTAACTCTTTCCCTCTCGACATACCCTAAATCAGTAACGAGATAGTTCGAAGATACGACTCATGTTAGTGTTAGTAATAAGATGAGCACATAGCGTATCTTAAGTTTAGCATCTAGGTCTGTGTGGGTCTGACTTCAAGAATTCCCGGGGAGGTTCGTTTAATGTTTACCAATCCCGTTCTGGCATAATTTAGTCCAAATTATTCATAGGTGATCAGGCTACGAATAATTCAAGTTAAACAATGCCTTCACGTTTTGGTTAAATAAAATCTTTCGTTTTAGAAATTGGTTATAGTTTGATTTTTGAAAAATCGGTATTCACTATAACCTTGCGCTCTGATACCAAGTCTGTCACACCCAGCTAAAGCGGAATACAGGATGTGAAGAGCAATAGCATTCGATACACAAGTTTATAATTCCACACCAAGTTGTATTAAAAGAAACATAATCTCAAAGGTTTACAAGTGTTTAAAACCTCGTTTACATGTCCAGAATACAAGATAAGTGTTCATAACCAAGCCACCCGAACCCTTTCCCATTCTTGAAGTCATCAGCCCAACGCATAAAGTCATCAGCAAGCTTAATCGTAACTTGAAAATACGAGTCAAGGAGACGTAGTTAGTGAGCTACAAAGTTTTAAGTAATCAAAGCGTTGACGCATAGCAATGCGTAAGGTATAAGTAAATCAAGTTTCGACGCATAGCAATGCGTAAAATATAGCATTCATATAGTTGTCGCATGAGCATGCGAAAAGTATTAGTATTCAAGTAGTTGTCGCATAACCATGCGTAAAGTATAGCTTTCAAAATGTTGACGCATAGCAATGCGTAAGTATAGTATTCGTGTTCGTAGGCATTGACCACATAGCGCGACTATGTGACAATCCTAGTATTGCCCAATGATCGTTGCTAAGCCTAAAGCCTACCCATTTAGTATTATACACCATCGTTATAGGTCGTTGTGGTGAGGGTCAATCTACCCTAATAGCGCTATCCATATCTACTAACGGTCCTTTCCAAAGGGATTAATAGCAACTAATGTCCTTGGTAGTTTTCGGGAGTTTTCAATGGTTTCTCACCTCCATGTTGTACAAAGTCCGCAACATGACGATCGATTGCTTTAGTCATTGGAAAATATAGCTTTCGTGTCCTCGACATTGTTGGCAAAACCCTCAACAATGCCGGCAAAATAGTTTTTCGTTTTAGTATTCAAAATATCAAATCGTTTCGTAATAGTTTTCAAGTAATAAATCGTATCGTAATAGTATTCAAGTAATAAATCGTATCGTAATAGTATTCAACTATCAAGTCGTTTCGTAAAGTATACAAGATATTAAAGTATTTCATAATAGCTTTCCCAAGTGTACAAGTGTTTTCGTAATAGCATTCAAAGTATTCAAGTGTGTTCATAAAAGCATTCGAGTACCAAATAGTTTTCGTTTTGCATTCAAGTATCAAAGCGTTTATCAGCTTAAATAGTGTTTAAGCCTAAGACTCGCATTTCACCCCAAAAAGTATTAAAAGCGTTTAAAGAGTTGGGGTTTGTAACTCACTGTTTGCGAAGATAATCGTAAGCGGGAACGGTCGGAACGCGTGTCGGGAATCACCGAAAGCCTAATAATACCAAATTTTGTTCAAGTGGTATTACGCTATTGTATAATATAATAGGTAGTTTTTGGTTAAACTTTAAGTGTCAAGGTCCAACTTGTTCAAAAATCGTCCGAAACGGTTATCGTTTTGTTTTAGTCCAAAAGCCCAAAATTAGCGTTATTGTTATTATGTTAAATATGTTTTGTTTGCTAAAATGTCTTTTATTTTCTAACAGAATTTGGGCAGCGATTCCGCGCCCAAATTCTATGTCCAAAATATAAAACATTTTCCCGCTCACACAACACATATACATACATAACGTTTTTAAATATGTTCATTTAGTATATTAAGCCCAATACTAGTCACCAATGTGATCATTTTTACTAAAATCAGTCCCAAATGTCAAGTCTCAAAAGTCAGAATGCGTAATCAAGTTTCAAACGGCAAAAACGACGATTTTCGGGAAGGACAGCAGGTCGGTGCTGCGCACCTGCCCTGCTGTTCTTCCCCTTTTTGAGTTTTTCTTGCAAAATCGTTTATGTAAGTGATAGATCTTAACATGCAATCGGTATAAACCTTATTAATCATCATTATATCAGTTTATAAGTAACTTTTAACCACAAAAACAAAGATTTAACCACCATTTATTAAAATCCCGTTTTTGTATAAAAATGGTTATAAAACTTCATCAAAACTTGTTTTTATAGCTTAGATCAAACATGCAATTGGTTATAATAGTAATATAAGTAAAAAGGAAGAGTTTCTACCGAATGAAAGTAAGTGTTTAGATGATGGTCTAGGCGGATTTAGAGCTCAAAAAGTGTAGAAAACGTTTTGTAATCGAAATACTTTGCTTCCTCTTGATGTTTGGATGATTTTTGATGGTGAAAAGATAGGTTTTTGTGGCTGTAAATGGAGGTGGGTGAAAGAGTTTTAGAGAGAGTTTCTTATGTGTGTGTTTTGAGTGTGTGTTTGTGATTTTATAAAATGAAAAAGAAAATGAAAAGAAAGGAAATGATGGAAAGGATAAAAGGGGGCCTATGTTCTGCCAAAAACTCAGTAATAATGTGTAGAAATCGTTTGTGGTTGGTAGGATTTATTATAAAAACGAGATAAGGACTAAAAATGTAAAGTTTTTGAATTCTGGCAGCCGGTGCTGCGCACCAAGCAACAGGTGCTGCGCACCGGGCCAATTTTCAGTATTTTTCTGATTTTTCGTTTTTACGTTTTGCTTCGTTGGACCTTTTTCGTTAAATGAAAGTTATAGATTATGATACGTTATGAACTTAGGAAAGTTCCTTAGGTGTTTTCTTGGTATTAGGACTTACATAATTTGATTCCGATGTTGTTTTATGATTCCGATCCCGATCCGCGCTTAGAGGTTTAAAATAGAGTGACTTTCGTTTAAGAGTTTTGTGTGAGATACTACGAGCTTAGCCTAAGAGTTATGTCTACGTAACTACATAGCACATAAAAATTAGTCATATCGGGCATCAAATAAACACTTAGAGGTTATAAGTTAGCGTTCTCGACCTTAGTTTAGACGGTTGTCACACAATAATGTAAAACATATTTAGAATATTTGTGACAACCGTCGAATCTCAGGTCGAGTACACTAACTTAACCTCGATAGGTATATTTGATACTTTCTATAACTAACTTTATGTGTTACGTGGTTATGTAAGCATAGCTCTTTAATCTAAGCTCGATGTAACTCATACAAAAACTTTTAACGTAGGTTTACGTTACTTAAACATAAAACATGTGTGTCTCGGAATCGAAATCGGAATCAAATCATTAAATGAATCCTAATACCAAGAAAACACTTAATGAACTTGCCTAAGTTCATCTCAAAACAAATCGTAAACTTTCGACTAACGAATATGCTTAACGATAACACAAACGAAAAACGAAAATCCCATAAAAACACCCAAATGTGCCGCACCTGGGGCCTGATGCGCCGCATTTGGTGCCCAAGACATCATTTGCTGGAAATCATTGTGAGTCACCAAAAAGTTGTCACAATATTTGACACCTGTATTTGCATGCTTGAAAAACTAATTGATCCAGTATTTTTACCTCCTAAACACCTTACAAGTCTTGTTTCATTTAAACAACAAACACACACACAAACACACTCACTTTCTCTCATTTCAAACATTACACACACACACACACTTACACACCCTTATTCCTAACTCTCTCTCTCTACTTACATATACTATCTCAAACCACCAAAAATTACAGCCAAATAGCCCAGCAAATTCATCAAAACAACACCCTAAAATCGTTCCATAATCAAGAAGAAGAAAGGAGCATACATCTTTTGGGTCAAGAAAACGTTTTTCATCCATTTGAAGCTAGTATCTCCAACATATCATTATCCATCTATCTCTATCCGGTAAAAGCTCTTAGATCTTCTGTTTTTACTAAGATAAATCATTGCATGTAAGATCAAACTCTTAAAAACATGTTTTTATGAAGTTTTAAGGAGATTTACATAACAAAAAGGGTTTTTATAAAATGCATGTTTAAATCTTTGATATTGTTGTTAAAAATCCAAGATAAACTATAAACTATCAAGTTTTTTGATGTATCTATCATTGCATGTCGAAATCCACCACCAAAATACCATTTTTAAGCATAAAAACGATTTTGGTCATAAACCAGTCAGGGAATGCGATGCATTCCTCACTGAATGCAAAGCATTCCTAGACCAGATTGCTGCAGATGGGTCTTTTTGGTTATAAATCGTAATCTTGAGCTTATTACTTAAAATTGTATTAAAGAACCTGTAATAAGCTTAAACTTGGGTATAAAGTGACTATTTGAAGATGTTAATAAACTATTATGATTGATGAATTAGTGTAATTAGTGTTATAAAAATTGTAAGCGGGAAAGCGTTGAAATTGGATTTAGAAACTATAGCGCGGAAGCGCTGCCTGATTTTTGTAAAAGAAATTATAAACACTTATAACATAAGCATTTCGTTGACTAACGATTGTATGAACTAATAAATAATGTTACTTACGCCAAAACTTGGTATAAAATAGGATTCCGGTGATTTCGAGTACCTTCTGAGCATTTCCGATCACGCTAGGAATCTTCGCAAACAGTGAGTTACAAACCCCTACTTTTAAATGCTTTTAAATACATTTTGGGGTGAAATGCGAGTCTTAGGATTAAACATTATATTTAATCCGAAACATGCTTTTAATGCTAAACAAAACGCTTTAACACTTGAACACTATTACGAAAACGCTTTGATACTTGAATCCTATTCCGAAAACTATTTTGCCAGCATTGTTAATGGTTTTGCCAACAATGCTGAGGATACAAACACTATTTTTGCCAATGACTAAAACATCGATCGGCATGTTGCGGACGTTGTACAACATGGACGTGAGATACCATTAAAATTCTCACTCCTTTGGAACGCTACAGTTGTTATTAATCCATTTGGAAAGGACCTTTATAATTTATGGATAGCGATATTAGGGTAGATAGACCCTCACAACAAGGCCAAATAACGATTGTGCATAATTTTAAGTGGGTAGGTTATAGGCTTAGCAACAATCATTGGGCAATACTTAGATTTGTCACATAGTCACGCTATGTGGTCAATGCCTACAAACATGAATACATATACATTACGCATTGCTATGCATCAATACTTTGAATACTATACTTTACGCCTTTGTTATGTGCGTCGAAAATTTGAATGCTTTTACATAAACTTTGTAGCTCACTAACTACGTCTCTCGTAGTTAACACTTGACTTGTATTTTTAGGAAACGACTAAGCTTGGGTACGATGCTTGTATGCTTTTAGTTGACGACTTCAAGAATGGGAAGAGTTCGGGTGGGTTGGTTATGAACACCTTATTATTGTATTAGGATATGTAAACGATGTTTTAAACTACTATGTAAACTTTGAAATTGTGTTTTGTTTAATATGACTTGGTGATTATCTATGAACTTGTGTATCGAATACTCTCGCTCTTCACATCCCGTGTTTCCGCTTTATCGGGGTGTGACAATATCTTGAGTTTTGTTTATTGTAGAAACATCAAAACTCGTGCATCGCACGAACCTCAATTACTATTGTGGATAACAACAAAGTTCCTAAATTTGATATATTAAGTGTGATGTTTTTATGCGTTGTCATCTATGTATGTAAATTATAAAACTTACCTTTAAATTCAAAATTGACTAACTAAATAAAAATGAATATAAAAATCTAATGTCTAACAAAATTAAGAATTCACACTTATTTCAAAGTAATTTATATATAAATAAATTCGTAAGTGACATATATTTGTCATTTAAATATTTATAAATTATTATTTTACACTATCAGTGAATCAGCACTGATCTAAAAAAATAATTTTTTTATTAAAAATGTTTATTAAATCAATTTAGCCAGTTTTTAACATAAATTTGTACAATTTAACCATTTCTTAAAGAATTGAAATAAACTCTTTATTTCTTTTATATTTATTACTAAAATTTCATCACCTATTATATGTTCGTAAATAAGAAACTATAAATATTATAAATATAAATAAGGAATGAAATAATAATACGTATATTAATCTATTAATCTATTAATAAATATGTTATAAAGACGCAATCACATAATTTAACTATGTGAGCACGACTGAAGAATATACATGTAACTTTATAAAATTTCTAAAAAATGTATAGTATTTACGGCCGATATATAACACATTTAATATCAAAACTTAACCGTTATATTAACTTTAACTCTAAAATTCAATAATATTTATTTGTATATATGAAAAGTTAATCAAATCTTTTTTTTAATAAATAATGTTGTAGCCAAGATTCGAATAGTATCTCTATATATTATCAAAAATTAACTTAACTAGCCATTTTTATTGAATTTTAGACTTAGAAAACATTAATATCTATATAGGATAAGGTTCATGTAAAAACCATCTCAATTGTAAAAACGGTAAAAACACTAAAAACACATTAAAATCAAAAAATAAATCATCAAAATACATTTTTTTATATTTATTTTTTGAAAAAATCCTAATTAAATAACTTTTAGTAACAATTCGTGACTTTTTTCATAAAAGTGATGTATTTTGCCCACTTTAGATGTAATTTTATCATAAAAAAGATATATAATACATTTAAGATAATATTTTATTCAAAATATTAAGGAAAAGTTCGATGTATTTTTTTAGAATTAGATGCATTTTCTTATTAATTTTTCGAACTTATATGCATTTTTTCAAGTAGAAGAATATTTAATAAAATTGATGCGTTTTACCCAATTTAGATGCATTATAATCATAACAGAGATATATAATACATTTAAGATAATATTTTTGGCAAAAATTTCAAAAAACGTTAAATGCATTTTTAATCTATATTAGATACATTTTTTTTTACCAAAAAAAAGTCGTCAAAAGTATATCAGGTGAGTGGTCGTTAGAAAGATCATAAATGTTTGCTCTAATGGTATAATTAGTTTTTTCTAAAAATTATTTATACTCTAGATATGTTTATTTTAAACTTGACTTGTTTATTAGGTGGGTTTTGCGTTTGTTTTTACCATTTTATTTTTTTGATCCCGTTTATATATGATCCACATTATATATATATATATATATATATATATATATATATATATATATATATATATATATATATAGTGAATGGTTCATGCGAGAACTCTTTTTTTTGCGAGAACTCTTACAAAAAATGTCAAATCACGTCTCACTTTGTTCATTCATATGCAAACTCTTTTGGAGATTAATAATCAAGTAATTATAAAAATAAAAAACTAAAAAAAATCATATAAAATAACGTAAAAATAATTCGTTCATATATGAACTCTTTTTTTGAAAAACAAAGACGTTCACATGTGAAAAACTCTAAATACGCGTAATTTCATATAATTTTATTAATTTTTCATTGATATTCTTACTAGATTTTTAACATTGAATAGTTTTTATATGTTAATGTACATAATTACATGTTAATTGACACTTTTTTTAAGAGTTCTCGCAGTTCTCGCAGAAATAGAAATTCTCGCATGAACCAGTCCCTATATATATATATATATATATATATATATATATATATATATATATATATATATATATATATATATATATATATATATATATATATATATATATATATATAGGTTGGTTCTTGTAAAACAAACTTTAAGGTAAAATAAGTAAAAAAATAAAAAATAATTTATAACGTTAGATATTTTGGATTATCGTTCATTTTACCCATATATCAAACTTTAAAAAATGAAGTTTTGTTGTACATCAAAAAATGGGTAGTTTAATCATTGTGCATCAAATTTGAATATTTACTGTAAAAAAAACAATGAACTTGATGCACAACCTCTAAACGACATATATTTTGATGCATATCAAAACTTGATTTTTTAAAGTTTGTTATAATTTAATAAATAAACATAATACAAAATTACACATATTATAAATTATTTTTTCATATTGTTTTACTTATTTTACTTTAAATATTGGTTTATAAGAACCTCATCCGATATATATATATATATATATATATATATATATATATATATATATATATATATATATATATATATATATATATATATATATAAAGAAAGAGGTTCTTATAAAAAAAAACTTCAGATAAATAAATAAGTAAAAGTGAAAAAAAAATTTATGATATTTGTAATGTTATATACTTATTTATTCAATTATAACGAAGTTTAAAAAAGAAAGTTTTGATATGCATTAAAATATATGTGGTTTAGAGGTTGTGAATCAAATTAATAGTTTTTGTGTAGTAAATATTCAAATTTGATACACAATAATAAAGTTACCCATTTTTTGATATACAACAAAACTAAATTTTTTTTAAATTTAAAATATGGTTAAAATGAACGATAATACAAAAATTTAAATTTTATAAATAATTTTTTAATTTCCTTTTATTTATTTTATGTAAGGTGTATATATATATATATATATTACGAACTATTGCCGACCGTTTTGCCTAGTCGGATCGTTGTTTGGGTAAAAAACTGGAACAAACTCTGATGGTTACAAAAACATTAGGCCTAACTCACATACCCTAATTTCATTTATTTTTATTTTTCTCTCACAATACCAAAACTTTTCTCAATCTTTAAAATATGTCCTTGTTTACTAATACTTTGGTTACTTTCTAAACCTCTATTCGATACAAAACCTATTTACAGTCTAAATGTTGTGGCGTGGGAGATGATTATAAGAGCATATGGTGTGGTTTCATTTTGGGTCGTTGTGGAGGTGATAACGGGCGCCTCCCTCGTTATCATACCGAGGTGGCTCGTTGTCACCCTCGTTCTCGGGGATCGTTGTGCATATAACGGTTGTTTTTTTTTTCTTTTTTCAAACGGTCGAAAGTTTTTTTATTTATTCTTTAAAAATGTTTTGCCTAACGGCACAAAAACTATCCGTTTGGTTTTTTTTTTTTTTTTTTTTTTTTTTTTTAACCACAATTTCACCTATAAATACATCCCCATTTTAACCAAAAAATCACATCATTTCTCAATCTCATTCTATCTTTATATACATTACATCTATAATCTCAATCTCATTCATTTTTTAATCGTAAAAATGTCTCCATCGTCTTCAAACGCTCCCCAAACAAACGCAAACACACTTTCGACGCCACAATCACAAAAACACTCCGGTTTCGCAAACTACCATAATCTACCAAACCCACTATTGTCACCCCAAATACCAAATTTTAACCAACAACAACAACAAATTTTAAACACATTTTTTTCGCAACAATCACAACAACCCCAAGCCATGTTCAACCCCGATCAAATTTTTATGCATCAACAACTTTTGTTGCAACAACAATCACAATTTTTACCGCAACAATCCCAATTTTTACCCTAACAATCACAATTTCTACCACACCAACCAAAATTTCCACCTCAACAATCACAAAGCCAAGTTTAAAAAACCCAAGAAATTGTTCAAGAAACTAAAGACGTGGTCCAAGAAACGCAACGACCCTCCACATTTAATCCTAAAAAGAAAAAGGTGTGCAAAAAGGTGGCATGGTCCACGCCCGAGAAGGTACTTTTGGCGAAGATGTGGTGTCACATTTCTGAAAATTCAGACATCGGCAACAACGAACCCGACGCAAGATTTTGGAGACGAATTGTGTCGGGTTACAACCAATAAGCTAAGGCGCAAGTTTTTGTGGAGAGAAACAAGGAGTCTTTGAATAGTAAGTTCTCAACAATGAGTTGTGCGGTAAAGAATTTTATGGGCCACCATTCGGAGGCTTTACGACTTCGGGGTAGCGGGTCCGACGATTCAAAGGTTTTTAAAGGCGGCTCGTGAAATGTACTTTGACACGGAGGGTTGGCCTTTTAGGAAAACGGCAGTGTGGGAAATTTGGAGAGAACATAGCAAATGACGTGTTTATACCAAAATAGAAACTCCAGTTACCACCGTCAACCTTGAAGACGTTGATATTTCGGATGATATTTTCGCGGATGATCAAAATGAACGACCCCGCGGAAAACAAAGAGGAAGTAAAAGAAAAGAATCATCTGACGCATCCGAAAAGGCACAATCATCTTCGTCCTCGGCGTTTTTTGTGGAGTAATCGCTGCACATCTAAAAAAATTACAAGAACAAAAAAAGATATCGCCAAAACAAAAAAAAGAAACACTCCTAGTCCAAAAAGAGGCGACTTATACAAGTGCAAGAAGAAACGATATGTTGTTTCTTCAACAAAGCACGGAGGGGTTGCCACAAAGCACAAGCGAAGTGGATCGAGTGCGGAAAAATAAAAATCCAAAATAAATATGAGATGATTTAGCTTTTAGTATTTTTTTTAGTTTTAATAATTTGTATTGTTTTTATTTTAATAAAATCTTATATTTATCTTATTTAAATGTTTAAAAAATAAATAATAAACTGGAGGTCCCACATCTCACACAACCATCCACAATTATCATTATCACAACACTAAAACACTCAAAATCGTGATTCTAGATGCAAGGTGAGCAAAAAAATCTCAGAATCATTAAGAATCACGATTATCATACCGTATGCTCTAAAGGGTCGAGTTTTTGTTCTTTTTATTGTTTTATCTTTTGTGAGTTTTGAAGTTCAAGCAGAGGCACATTCTTTTTTAAGTTTAGTCTTTCGTTTTGATCGCTTGTCTTTCTTGTTAGTTTTATAATAATATATTTTATGCCATTAAAAAAATACCTTTTCATAGTCCAAAACACCTTTAAGTCTTTTAGTATATACAAGATTTCTAATGATTTCAAGTTACTTAAAATATAATTTGTTTTATTTATTTAGTAATCATGTATAAAATCCAATAAATTAATTTCGTCAGAGATCTCATCTCATAGATAATATAATAATGATAAATATGTGATTACAAGTTAAGCGAGTTTGAATCTCGAGTTATAAAGAATTGGACTCATAAAAGTCTCATAATTTTCTTTGTTTAGAATATAACAAAGTGGTAATTCTCCCGTCAACATGGTATAAAGTCCTATGGGCAATTTATATCGCCTCGTATGCATTCGAACTTCAACCGCACAGGGTTGTTTGATTTTGTAATGAAGGCGTTGTTTATTAATTCTTTCGTTCTCAAAAAAGTGTCTAAAAACAAAAAGTGGATGAAATAAGATATGTACAATTAATGAAATATTTTTTTTTATTAAATTATTCGTTTTACCTCTGTATTAAAGACGTCTGTTACTTTTTGAATTTGAAAAGTTAAAATATTTAAGGGGAAAATGATAAGTTAATACGATTTAAATATCCATATTTAGAAATAGGACAACAATTTTAAAACAAACGTAAATAGAAAGTTAGACTTATTTTTTGAGATGAAGAAAGTACCATATTATAATTAATACGATTTAAATATCCATATTCAGAAATAGGACAACAATTTTAAAACAAACGTAAATAGAAAGTTAGACATATTTTTTGAGATGAAGAAACTACCATATTAATCCTCAGTTTAAATGTCATCGGAGCCTATGATTTCGTGCCCTTAGTGGGCTTTTACCCGGTTTTGTTGGGCTTTTGCCTAGCCCAGTCCAATAACACAGTCCTACAAGCCAACGGTTACTAATGTTGTTACGCGTGTCTAACCACGTGTCTACACCTGGCTTTCTACTCCTTCATCATCTCACACGCACACAACATATTCATTCATTCTCTAATCGTTACTATGGAGGCGGTCTCTTTGATTTTGGCCATCCTCTACCGGAACCTTTGTTACAGCTGTGCCGGGTGTCTTTCCACGATTCGTTTGTTTTTCTTCATTACCGTTTTGCATTCCTCAAGGTTTGTTGTTTCTGATTTGAATTTTGTTAGATTCATATTATGAATGTATATTATTCTCAAAACTGATTGTTGATTTGTGTTAAAGTGATGATAGGCTGCCAGAAAATCTGCTCCGACTACCGGAGGAGTTAAGAAGCCTTACCGTTACCGTCCTGGAACCGTCGCTTTCCGGTAAATCTCCCATCTCACTATTACTAATTGTAAGCATATTGTTTGATTATTGATTTTGCTCTGAAAAAACCCTAATTATTTTTAATAGTAAAATTGTGTTTGCTCTGCTTTCGTTCGTTGGCTACAGGTTTTTGCTGCTATCTTACTCTTTTTTTTTCTGTTGCATGTGTGGTTGTTGTTTGTTGAGGTCCGTCTGTCGGTTTTTTTCTTTGTGTCTACAGTGATCTATTTTTTTTCGCAGCTACAATCAATGGTGAATGTTTTTGATGTGTTGTCTACTTTTCAGGTTGTAGGTGATGGGAGATTCATACCTGCAACTGATGATGAAGTGGTGAAGGTTGAGGACTTGATTGATCATAATAGTTCGGCGCATTTTGTTGTGGACACCGGTCTAGCTGCTGTCTGCACTTCAAATGATGATACTTTTAATCAGGAGTTCATACCCATCGGCTGTGAAGGTCTGTCTAATTGTTCTTTTCCGTTATTTTTTTCTCTACTTCAGCATGCTTACATACGGATTCAAGTTATTGATGAAGAAACCGAATAGGAGAAAAGCCTAAATGAGCAGATAACAAACGCTGAAATGGAACTCGACAAGAAGACAAGGAGTAAAGATCTAATCAAGGCTGAAATCCAAAATGAAAAGGAAAGATATTCGTAAAAGTTGTAATAATTCATTTTTTATTATAAGGTTTTGAATATCGGTTTATATATGGAGATAAAGACAGCAGAGCGGTTAGTAACATCAAAGAGGCTGGAAATAGATTATTGTCAATCTGTTGTTTCCAGAATAAAGAACGCCGTTTCAGTCGAAGATATTAATTGCAAGGTATGATTCGATTCTGATGCCAATTTTCTATCACGCGTTTTTATAAGTAATGGTTGAAAATTAATATTTGATTTCTGAGCAGATAAACGAAATGGACCAGAAGAAACATTATGAAACGTTGTGGTTAAAAGATGAAAATTAATTCATTCGTGCCATCAAGCAGTTAAAGGGTATGCGCGATCGTTTAGCTTCAAATATGGGAAGCCAAGATAAGATTCATTTGGCGTTTATCCAAAAAGATAACCTAGACGAGCTTTTAAAGGTACGTATACATTTATTATTTGATTAGCATTTACGTTTCCCTAACATCGAATTCAAAGCTAAGTTGGTTTTTATTGTATGCAGAACTTAAAGAAGGAAATGAAGTCCTTAAAAGACAACGTTACAAAAGCTAAAGTTGCCGCTAAAGCAATAAGGAAAGCATACGAGGAGAAAAAACAAAAGGGAAAGGAGCTACAAGCGAAATTTAGAGCTGCAAGTGAACTCCGCCAAAAAGCATATGGGCATTTAAGTAGTTTGGGAAAACATTTATATGACAAGGTATGTTGAATGTTATTTCATTGGGCACTAATTTGATCGCTTAAACAAATAATGATGTGTTGTAATATTATATGAAACAGGATATATCCGTTTCGGCCATTTCAGAAGTAAAGACAGAAAAGACAGCTCTGTGTGTTGAAGAGAAGCTGTCAGGTGATCAGAATGTGGAGAAAGTAGAAAGTGTGAAACCTACGGAGGTAGTAGAGAATAAAGTGGATGAAGAAATAGTTACGATGTTTGTTGAAGTAGTTAACGAGGCTACTGAGATGGAGAAACAGAACGCTCTAATCGACCAAAACCAGGCAGAAATGCAAGTTCAGAATGAAGTCGAGCAGAAAGAAAGGGTATTTTTTAACTATACTTCTTTATTTCCTTCTATAGGCAGTTAGTTGCACGTTGTGAAACTTTGTTCATTTTAGCTAATTATATATATGTTAGCCATTTTGACTGGTGATCTATAAAATATAACCCATATTGACCCGTCTGTGTAGGCATGTTTAGAGCGGTTACTAAATAAAGAAAAAAAGTTGACAAGAAGTGTCACGAGCAGCAGCAACTACATTGATCTCCGAGACGTTTTGGAGTTACATAAGTCAAAGGAGACCGAAAAACCACACCAACGTTTCATGATCCTGTTGTTTATAAGTTTGCTTGGGTAAATTATGTTAATTTATTTGTTAGGATTATGTCTTTTTTTTTTGTAAATTTGATTTATTATTTTTTTTTTATTTGGCTGAGATGATTTTGTTTTATGAAATGTGATATTATAGGTTTGTTTTTTTTGTTAGTAAGCTGTAACTGTTTATGGTGTATCGTTTCGCTCAGTTAAGTTTGATGTTGAGCTAAAAAGATTTAATTTTTTGTTATCGTCTTATGTCTCTGGGCTTGAGGTGCAGTTTCCTCTTTTTGTGCTGAGAAGAGAGTTTAAGATTAAACCGCAAATAATTCACTGGAGGTTTGCTACGGTGTTCTAATTATCTTCTTTTGCATGATGAGCGTATGCTTGGTTAGATGCGTAAAAGTGATGATTGAATTCTTTTAAACATATAAAGAGCTTTTTATTAGGCCAAACTTTTTTTTACGTGGAATTAGATTTTCGTAAGCGTCCGATTTGTTGCTAGAGATTAAGATGGATTTAGAAGTTTGATCCTATAAAGGGAATGACGTTAGGTCCTTAGGGGCATGCCCACTTATTTTAGCATATAAGGAAGTATAAATGTCTTAAATACACGCTTCTCTCATAGTATTATTAGGACAATTAGGTGTTTAGGTATTAGGTTTTAGTCTTGTATGTGTTTGTCTTTATGTATTGTATTTTATTTAATGTCGTACAGGGAAATCACTTCTATACTTTCAGGACCATTACACACATCGACGACTAACCCGAACTCGTACAACGCACGACAATCCCCTAGTTATAATTAATAATTGTAATTATTATTGATAACTTTAAATGAAAAACTTACCAACCATGTTATGTTTAGTGTGAAAAGACTAAAAATCGCCTTTCATGAAGTCCACGATTCTTTTCTTCTTATATCTATCTATGTGTGTGTAGACTTTTACACCAACTAAAAATAATATTATAATTTTAATATTTCTTTGATAGTTCATTAGTAGTTGGGATGATTGTGGACTACTTTGAACGAGTCAATAATAACATATTTGTCAACCCATTTTGCATCTGAATCTCGTTTTGATGTCAAATCTCCACATTGTGTTGATTCTTTTTATAGTAATTGCCCGGTGGTAGATACCCAACGATGTAATTTCCTCGTACACTTAAGTTTATAGTAATAAACAATTCAAGAACAAGGTTTATATAAATACAATAAGTTTTAATACCTTGAGAGTTGTTTCAATGATTATCATCTGTCATTTACGAGTTCAAAATCTAGTACTGGGATAGCTGACCTCCGAAAAATATTTTCTATCAATGTTCGTGGCTCTCCCGGCATGAGTGTTTTAAAGAGATCAAGACTTCGTGCAAGCTGAATCGATCAGTCCCAAAAGTGACACAGATTTAAAAGGACCAATTGAAAAAAACTTTTTTTTTTTTTAGTATAAGATTTAAAATATATAATTCCATAATTTATTTATAGTCACTTGCTATAAATTTTAGTGTTTAAGTTAATTTTATACTATATATGCTTCTCATAATAACGACAGAAAATTAAATTGCAATATAAAAACATACATAATAAAGTCAATGAATAAGTATACTTATTTTGATCGTGTATAAGTGATGCCAATATGAACTTGACATGGTTCCTAAAAGTTGAAATAGGAATGAACAGTTTAGTTGCTAAGACGGATAAATTAACAAAACTGATATTCCCCTTAATAATATGAGTTTTTTAGGATATATCCACAGGACGTATTTGGAGAACTAATAACTATGCTAAATATTTTAAAATCAAATTTGTATTTATTATATATTTTATATAATTTTTCTTTAAGTTAATTAATTATATTTTAATCGAAAAAGTTTTTTTTTTATAATTCTATTGTATCATACAATTAGTTTGTTTATGCGATTACGCGGAGAACCCAATCGAGAAACATACCAATATAATATAATAAATCGAGAGAACATTGTGTGCCATTAACACTGTATGATAATATGAGTTGTAATTTCAAAATTTGTCGTTTCATTTATATATGTATGTGTTTTGAACTTCACATGTAAATTCGTATACATAGAAAATTCTATCAATACACATAATGCAATAATATCAAATAATTCTATTTAAATATGTATTAAAATGTGTTATTAAATATTAGGTATTTTTGTCTATACCCATATGGTTGACTTTAACCCTGACTTTAAGTTCGTATTAGTATTGTTAAAGAATGAGAAAAGTAATGTGGAACTATACGTATACGTTTGGCTTTAACTTTACCTTTAATTCGTAATGATTTGAGTTAACAAATAGAGTAAATTAGTTTGTATTGTCTAACTAAAGGTATACAAATACAAAACATTATTAATAATACGTATATGTATAACGGTTTTTTTGTAATACATTTCAAAATTTAAATATGTAATTTTTTGTAGTTTGGAGAAAGTAAAAACCGAATAGAAAAAGTATTATGTTAAAAACCAAATGTAATGAATAATATTTATGAAAATAGATAAATAATATATGAAAAATATATTGGAATTTAAATAACGAAGTCAAAATAATTTTTATTTAAATATATATTAAAGTTGATGGATTAAAATTGTTATTAAAACTGTAATTAAAATTGAAGAATTAAAACAAAGTCAGTAAGTAATTTTCAAACATATCAAATGGTGAAGACTCCGTCATATAACTTTTAATACATTTCTTTTAATATATAATTATAGAAAAATATATTTTATAGACACGTTATAGAAAAACTTTTATAATATATTTAGATTCATTCAAGGGTATAATTAATTTCTAAATATCCAAAAATTTAAACCAAAGAGTCAAATAGTGACTTTTTTTTTACAAAAAACAACTATCTTTTAAATTCTACCTACTTTATATTGAAAATAAGTTGTTATGAGTCAAGATTTAAAATGTTTGGACTTTGAACAAAGTCAATAAGTAATTTTCCGCAAGTGGATTTTCACCAAAACTCAAAATCGCCTACATTTTTCAAACTAACTTTTGTTTACAAAGTTTGAAGATTCACACAAGGCGCATCTATTTTGGCCAAGGAAAGCAGAACATAAAAATCAGAAAACCTCAAACCTCAAAATAAGGTAGAGGGTACTCTTACAAAGAAACCGGCCTCCAAGGAAGAGACACCAAACAATTTTTATTTTTTTCGAAAAGCAAAAAGCCCAAAATATAGAGAAGATCCAAAAAAATACATAGACAACACTATAAACCTAGAAAGGCAAAAGCTAAAACCAAACAATTATGTAGTTAAAAAGTCTATTTTATTGCAAAACGAGATCATTAATTATATATTTTAAAACACATCCGTGAATGGAAGAATTTCAAATTTATCCTTACTAACTTATATAAATATCATATTTACCTATTTAAACTTGATAATATCATATTTATCCTTCTTAAAATCAAAAAAATCCAAATTAATAATTTATCATAATTAAAACTCCAAAATCATTAGTAATTATCTAAAAATTAGTAAATCACTAATATACCCTTTTCTCTTTAATAAAGTCTTAAATCTGGAGGCATGAAGCTTAAAATTTTGCCACAATATTTGATTTATTAGATTTAATAAATATTTGAGAAAGTATGGTTACACATTTGGAAGCATCGACTAATACCACAACTGCACAACCGAATCAACCAAATTAATAGGTAAGAAATATCCATAAATTTGAATCAAGTAAAAAAACAATTTAAAACAGAAAAACGTTTTTATTACTAAAACAGAGCAATATTTTAAACAACCAAAGCAACTAGTTTCATAAAACTAAGGTTATCAATATACCAAACCAAAATAAACCAAAACAAAAAACAACTAGTTTGGTGAAACAAAAATTATCAGCAGACCAAACAACAATCCAAAATAGACTAAAGCATAGTTCACTCGTTTTTTCACATCGACCCGTCCGAGCATTCATTAGCTTGTAGAGGCTTTCCTCGTTTCCTAGAATAAAGAAAAATTATAAGCTCAATTTAATTACTTTTTAATGATTTAAGACTAATTATAAGCACAATTAGATTACTTATTGGCATAATTTTAGGCTTCATGCGTGACTTAAGACTTTATGAGAAATAAAAGTGTATAGTAGTGATTTACTAATTTTTGAATAATTACTAATAATTTTGGAGTTTTAATTGGGATAAATTATTAATTTGGATTTATTTGATATTTTTAAATTTAAGAAGGATAAATATGATATTATCAAATTTAAACGGGTAAATATGATATCTTTAATATATAATAAAAGAGGGACCTTAAATGCCACATGGCGAAGTAAGATCCGTTGGATGGATTAACCTTTTTTATGTCAGCCGTTAGATCAGATTGATGATGTCATCAAAAATTATTTTTATTTTACACCCTCTTACAATACATAATTACATTCTCTCTTTTATTCAATCTCTACTCAAATAAAAAACATAATTATAATTTATTTATAGAATCATTTAATTTGGACTATAATTTACCTTATTAATATTCTAAAATCTCTTAAAACAAAATATCAAACCATGTGTATAAAAATAAAGATGTATATGTTATTATAACTATAAACAACATGTGTATAAACGGAAAATTATATATATGTATTTTACGTACAACATTATTTTCTTATAATAAATTAAAATATACATAAAAGTAAAATTTATGATTCAATTTTTATTTTTTCCGCGATTTCGCGGGACAATAATCTAGTTTATATAGGTTAGTAGGGGTAAATTTGAAATTTTCTCTTTGTGGGTCAAGGGAGTTTAATACTTTCATAGATGAATGTAATTAAAACCCTCTCCGTTCCAAAGAAAATTATTTATTTTTTCTTATTTATTTTTGTTTTAAATTATTGTATTGTTTTTAAATATACATAATTAAAATATAGTAACTTATTATTTATCATTAAATATTTTCAACTTAAAAATTTTTAAAACTAACTTATGTATTTAATACAATAACATAACAGGTAATCAAATAAAATATATTTTATTAACTATATTTATCTTATTTCGACAATTTTTATTACCCTACGCTATTTGTGGGACGGATAAAGTAATAGATTATACACATTTTCAGTTGAATTTGTTGTGTACATGTAATCGGAAGTTTCGTTCTAGTAATGGGAGACTGACCAATACTTATTTTTTTTTACAAATTGATTTAGTGATTAGTTTAAAGAATTTGTAGAACAACATTTATTAGTTATGTCTATGTAAATTAATAGAATCATGAGACGCTTTTAGAGTTATTAATAAATGATGATGGTATATATAATTATATTAAGAAAAATGATATTTCTTCGAGTAAAAGAAAAAAATGTCATTTTTTTAATAATCTAACTTTTATGGATTTATAGATGTGGTGGATTGCTAAACTTGTCGTACTCTTCAATATGTCTCGATTTAATCCCTACTAGTTTTTTCTTGGCATATTTTTGTTAAAAATGTCTCAGATTTAATCCCTAACTAGAGGTTTCCCGTGCGTTGCACGGGTTCGTTTTTTTTTGCGGTATTTCTGGAAATGGCAACGTGTTTCCCATAACCTCCGTCGCATGCAAGATCAGGCCATGTTTCGTGCCCGGGTATGGGCCGAGGGTGTTTTTCGGGGTTTTTTTGGGCTTCGTTTGGGCTTATTATTGTTGGGCTTCCACGTCTTTTTTATTTCTTACTTGTCGTAAATTTTTTTTTACTTTAAATAATACTTTTACGACATTCCATCCCATCAGGTCCGGATCAAGTCATTGATCGAAGCGAGAAGAGGAGAGGATGTCGTTTATCCTACTCCGGATAAAAGGACTCGAGTTTTTGTTTTTTTACCTTTTTATCGAAATATAAATGTAGCTATTTGCTAAAACGATGCCGTTATTTATTAATAATCGATCGAAGCGAGAAGAGGAGAGGATGTCGTTTATCCTTCTCTGGATAAAACGACTCGAGTTTTTGTTTTTTACTTTTTTATCGAAATATAAAATGTAGCTATTTGCTAAAACGATGTCGTTATTTATTATTAATCTGAGTAGATGAATCTAAAAAAAATTCTGAGGGGTAGAAAGCGTAAAAGTATTATTTAAAGCTGAGGGGGAGAAAACGCAAAAATATATAAAGTGCAGACAGGAAAAGTTAAAAGTCGTTTAAAGTTTAGGGTGAAAAAACGTTAAATTTTTTAAAGTTGAGGGTGAAAAAGCGTTAAATTTTTTAAAGTTGAGGGTGAAAAAACGTTAAAGTTTTTAAAGTTGAGGGGGAGAAACCGCTAAGTCTTTAAAGTTTAGGGGGGGAAACCGCTAAAGTCTTAAACTCGAGGGACTAAATTTGTAAATACCAAAACATTAAAAAATTAATATTATACACATTTCCATATGCAATCTTCTATATTAATAGAAGGATAATAGCTTTTTCTTGGCATATTTTTGTTCAATGTATTTAATGGATAGTTAAAAAGAATCTAATAATACTTAATACGTATAAGTTTTAATTTAAAATGGATCTTTCTTTTATTTAATAAACTTTCAGTTAATTAAGAAAAGCTAAAAGTGAAATGGGGTGAAAGTCGAACGCTTGGCTCTTTATGAGGATCATGACCGAGTATTCGAGCATGGCCCTATCGGACTCCTATGCTTAAGTAGATGAGGGAATAAGTGAAGACTTGTAATGAAAAACGTAGAGAGGAAAATTAATGACTGAAAACCTTACGACAATTTACTATATATAGCTATAATTTTTTGAACAATCGGGCTTTAGGCTATTTTTATTTTGCATTTAGAGTTACATCTTAAACTATAAAAGAGCTAGCTTGAAAAAATCATATTTATGATCAATGTCTTTCAATTTCTACCCGACACTATATATATATAATTATGTGAATCTTGAATTCGTTGCAAATATGGGGAATATATATTTGTGAGTGAGTCAGAGAGCTAAACTAGAGAGTAAGAGTTAGACTAAGGTCGGATTGGGTAGCAGGTCAAAAGAGGTTCAGGTTAATATCAAAACAATACTAACGATTTTAACGGCTTTTAAGACGGTGAGCATAGAAAAATAAGGTCTTGGACCTGGGTGAAAGGAGCCCATTAATCCATTATCACCCCTCTCTTTATTTTCCTTTGTAATTAGAATTCATTTTTAGTCGGCCCATTATGACCCATTTGAAAAAAAAATGTCGCCCAAATTGGTCGAAAGAGTGTACCCAAACTGAACCAAACTTTAGTACTTGCTAAACTTTGTCAGGTCTAGTAAGAGGGCATATCTATACTGTGCGGAAATTATCAGTTTTCATTTTAAATAAAATACAAATTTTCAGTAATTTCCTTTTATACATCACATGAAGCCATTTTTGGAAGTTTATATAGGAAAGTTAGCTACACAAAAATGTAGACATGCCGATGTCGAGGTTAAGAATGGGTGTCTCACAAGGTAGTGTCAAAATCAACGATATTTAGTTGAATAAGGTTGGGTAGATCCACACACTTTTTTGACGTATATCGTAAACAGATCTTTCTATTTCAACTAATCCGTCCCGTTTCTATTTTAGCTAAAACAAATTAAGTGTTGATTATTTGATCCATTAAAAGTAAAATATAATCTAAATCAGCATAATTAATATGATTTGAACTTCAAACTTGAAAGGGTCGAAACCAATTGAAGGTTTAATATGGATTTTCCTTTTGATTGTTGAGATATTGACTTTAATATCCACATCTTATTACTTGGTTTGAAGTTAAGAAAACAAAATAGTGCGAAGTTTTGTAAATCATAAGGGTTCTATTTTAAAAAGGACGGTAATTTGGATAACGAATGGGTATTGTGAGAGTAATTGTAATTTTAGTCATTCAAGACCAGTTAATTTGCTGTTTTCGTCCTTAAATTTCTTTTCTCGCAATTTATGCCCCAAACTTGTTATTGTTCGTTCTTTTTGTTCCTTTATCAAATTGGAGTTAGTTTTTCTGTTAAATGACACCTAAACTAACTGTAATACTAAAATAGTCCCACTTACTCAAATAAATAATAAAACAAAAGCCTAATTAATACACCCCACCTACCATATTGTCACCAATTTCATTGTCTGCCATTTATTTGCACCATAGAACCTGCAAATTGGTCATAACAAAATTAAACCTTTTAAAATAAAAACTCTCAAATTTCCAATGTCTTGGACTTTTTTGATTTGGTAAACTGATGAAAACAAAAACAAACGAATATGCAAGCCGAAATCATCAAACCAACAACTCTCTTTACAAAAAAAAAAAAAAAAAAAAAAAAAAAGAATAGAAATTAACCCGCACAATCACCAAATCATCAAAAGCATAAAAAATAAAAAAAACGGGCATTAGAAGAAGAGGAAAACGCACATAGAAATCAAGCAAACAAACCTTCTCTTCAACAAATTTCCTTTATATTTTTTTTTCATTTTCCAGCGTAGCTCCGATTTGATTATGACCTCTGAACAAGAAAAACAGAAATTTTCGAGATCTCAACAAGAAAAACGTGTATTGGGGATAGAGGCCGGTGGCGGCAACGGACTGAGGCTGGCGGCGGCGGCGGCAGCGGCAGCGACTGCGTAGGAAGGATGTTGGTGGTGGTGATGACGGATGGGGTGAGGTTCACTAATTTGTGAATTTTGATGACAATAATAATCGATTTGGTGATTTTGATGATAGAAAATAATTTAAGAAATCTGTGAATTTTTAGAGACCGAAAGTGGTAATAAAAGAGAGGTTTAAATGACAGATGTCAATTTTCTTTGATTTCAGTCGTTATATCAGATTGATGATATAATCAAATACTATTTCTATTTTACACCCTCTTACAATACATAATTACATGTTCTCTCTCATTTACATCTCCGCTGAAATAAAAAAACATAAGTTTATTTTACTTATGAATCGCTCAATTTAGATTATGATTTACCATATTGTTAGTCTAAAATCTCCTTATAAAAATATCAAAACATGTATATAAACGTAAGAGTATATATATTATTTTAACTATAAGCAACATAGGTAAACGTAAACGTATATATGTTATTATATGTATGACATTATCTTCTCATACTAGCTTATAATCTACATAAACAAAAATTTACGAGTCAAATTTTATATTTTGTCCGCGCTATAGCGGGACAATGATCTAGTTTTAGAGAAAGGAATGTATAAGTATTTACTTTTGACTTTTCTGTTAAAAGACGAAAATGCCTTTACTTTTAAAATAAATGATGATACTATATTTTATAATTTGAATCTTTAATTTTTTTACAAGGAAAAAGTTTGTTATTTTTAATATATATAAATATTTTTAGATTAAAAGAAAATAATACACCAAAAAGAAATTTGCATTTGTGTATCTATAAGTTGTAAATTTAATTTTTTTTTTTAGTAGAATAAAGGATAAGTAACTAAATTTAGTACTTAAAAAATGTTATAACTAGATACATAGTTATCCAAATACTTTATATATAACTAGAAAGTATCCCGTGCGTTGCACGGGTGCGATTTACAAAGCTCGAAATTAATAAACATTAACAATTAATTAACAAACAACAACTCATTAACAAACAGTAATTGTAAATGCTTCCGGTATTTTTGATGCGATATCAAAGGGAGACTCTGTCGGTAAGCAGATTGGAAAGCGTATATTCTTACCTTCTTCATTTGTCGGGGGGGCACGTTATATGTATAAGCACTATGTGGTGGTGGTCATTCGTGTCCTCATGTGGTTTTTTCTTACTACGTCGTCTCCTCCGTTGCTTTCAAACCTCATTCGTATTTTCTTTTTGAGCTTTCAATCAACAATCTTCCGCCACCGTTGCTGCCACCTCCGCCGCCGCATATGTCGCTGCCGGGACACCTTTTGCATATAGGGCTTTGTTTGGGTATGTTTAAGATCTAATAGTACAAAGAACCGCGCTTATATCCTTGACTATAAGATTAGCATTCTTGCTCGATCCAACTATAAATTTTGTTGTATAAACCGTCATTTTCTGGTTCTACAAAAAAATAATGTGTTTCATAACCCGCTTTTTCCACATAAATATAATATTATTCATTTTTAAAATGTAGTACAAACCATAAAGACTGAGCAAGAAGCGTGCACCAAGGGTTTATCAAGTTGAATTAACAATGATTAAAATTATTCAAAACGATAATATATATAGTTTATAATGGAATTCAAAGCAAATGTCGAATACCTTGTTTTGATATATTTGCTGGTGTATCTTCCAAGATCAAACAGCGGTTTTGAATTGGTTTGTTTTAAAATCTTTGCAATTACTGTTGCGTAGTTAGGAGCTTCTGATAGCGATCTAACAACTAAATACCCTGTTTGTTGTACACAATATACACGGATTAAACAGATCACCAAAAGTTGGTTAAATGGCTAGTGTTTGAACCGTGGTT
>CAJVGC010000001.1:27485482-27685083 GCA_910822075.1 Senecio squalidus | reverse complement strand
TCTATGCTCACCGTCTTAAAAGCCGTTAAAATCGTTAGTTTTGTTGATATTAACCTGAAACCTCTTTTGACCTGCTACCCAATCCGACCTTAGTCTAACTCTTACTCTCTAGTTTAGCTCTCTGACTCACTCACAATATATTCCCCATATTTGAACGAATTCAAGATTCACATAAATTATATCTATATATAGTGTCGGGGAGAAATTGAAAGACATTGATCATAAATATGATTTTTTCAAGCTGGCTCTTTTATAGTTTAAGATGTAACTCTAAATGCAAAATAAAAATAGCCTAAAGCCCGATTGTTCAAAAATTATAGCTATTATAGTAAATTGTCGTAAGGTTTCAGTCATTAATTTTCCTCTCTACGTTTTTCATTACAAGTCTTCATTATTCCCTCATCTACTTAAGCATAGGAGTCCGATAGGGCATGCTCGAAATACTCGGTCATGATCCTCATAAAGAGCCAGCGTTCGACTTTCACCCCATTTCACTTTTAGCTTTTCTTAATTAACTGAAAGTTTATTAAATAAAAGAAAGATCCATTTTAAATTAAAACTTATACGTATTAAGTATTATTAGATTCTTTTTAACTATCCATTAATACATTGAACAAAATATGCCAAGAAAAAGCTATTATCCTTCTATTAATATAGAAGATTGCATATGGAAATGTTAATATAATTTTTTAATGTTTTGGTATTTACAAATTTAGTCCTCGAGTTTAAGACTTTAGCGGTTTCCCCCCTAAACTTTAAAGACTTAGCGGTTTCTCCCCCTCAACTTTAAAAACTTTAACGTTTTTCACCCTCAACTTTAAAAAATTTAACGCTTTTTCACCCTCAACTTTAAAAAATTTAACGTTTTTTCACCCTAAACTTTAAACGACTTTTAACTTTTCCTGTCTGCACTTTATATATTTTTGCGTTTTCTCCCCTCAGCTTTAAATAATACTTTTACGCTTTCTACCCCTCAGAATTTTTTTAGATTCATCTACTCAGATTAATAATAAATAACGACATCGTTTTAGCAAATAGCTACATTTTATATTTCGATAAAAAAGTAAAAAACAAAACTCGAGTCGTTTTATCCAGAGAAGGATAAACGACATCCTCTCCTCTTCTCGCTTCGATCGATTATTAATAAATACGGCATCGTTTTAGCAAATAGCTACATTTATATTTCGATAAAAAGGTAAAAAAAACAAAAACTCGAGTCCTTTTATCCGGAGTAGGATAAACGACATCCTCTCCTCTTCTCGCTTCGATCAATGACTTGATCCGGACCTGATGGGATGGAATGTCGTAAAAGTATTATTTAAAGTAAAAAAAAATTTACGACAAGTAAGAAAATAAAAAAAGACGTGGAAGCCCAAAATAATAAGCCCAAACGAAGCCCAAAAAACCCCGAAAAACACCCTCGGCCCATACCCGGGCACGAAACATGGCCTGATCTTGCATGCGACGGAGGTTATGGGAAACACGTTGCCATTTCCAGAAATACCGCAAAAAAAAACGAACCCGTGCAACGCACGGGAAACCTCTAGTTAGGGATTAAATCTGAGACATTTTTAACAAAAAAATGCCAAGAAAAAACTAGTAGGGATTAAATCGAGACATATTGAAGAGTACGACAAGTTTAGCAATCCACCACATCTATAAATCCATAAAAGTTAGATTATTAAAAAAAATGACATTTTTTTCTTTTACTCGAAGAAATATCATTTTTCTTAATATAATTATATATACCATCATCATTTATTAATAACTCTAAAAGCGTCTCATGATTCTATTAATTTACATAGACATAACTAATAATGTGTTCTACAAATTCTTTAAACTAATCACTAAATCAATTTGTAAAAAAAAAATAAGTATTGGTCAGTCTCCCATTACTAGAACGAAACTTCCGATTACATGTACACAACAAATTCAACTGAAAATGTGTATAATCTATTACTTTATCCGTCCCACAAATAGCGTAGGGTAATAAAAATTGTCGAAATAAGTAAATATAGTTAATAAATATATTTTATTTGATTACCTGTTATGTTATTGTATTAAATACATAAGTTAGTTTTAAAAATTTTTAAGTTGAAAATATTTAATGATAAATAATAAGTACTATATTTTAATTATGTATATTTAAAAACAATACAATAATTTAAAAAAAAATAATAAGAAAAAATAAATAATTTTCTTTGGAACGGAGAGGGTTTTAATTACATTCATCTATGAAAGTATTAAACTCCCTTGACCCACAAAGAGAAAATTTCAAATTTACCCCTACTAACCTATATAAACTAGATTATTGTCCCGCGAAATCGCGGAAAAAATAAAAATTGAATCATAAATTTTACTTTTTGTATATTTTAATTTATTATAAGAAAATAATGTTGTACGTAAAATACATATATAATTTTCCGTTTATACACTGTTGTTTTATAGTTTAATAACATATACATCTTTATTTTATACACATGGTTTGATATTTTGTTTTAAGAGATTTTAGAATATTAATAAGGTAAATTATAGTCCAAATTAAATGATTCTATAATAAATTATAATTATGTTTTTTTTATTTGAGTAGAGATTGAATCAAGAGAAATGTAATTATGTATTGTAAGAGGGTGTAAAATAAAATAAATATTTGATGACATCATCAATCTGATCTAACGGCTGACATAAAAAAGGTTAATCCATCCAACGGATCTTACTTCGCCATGTGGCATTTAAGGTCCCTCTTTTTATTATATTTAAAGATATCATTTACCCGTTTAAATTTGATAATATCATATTTATCCTTCTTAAATTTAAAATATCAAATAAATCCAAATTAATAATTTATCCCAATTAAAACTCCAAAATTATTAGTAATTATTCAAAAATTAGTAAATCACTACTATACACTTTATTTCTCATAAAGTCTTAAGTCACGCATGAAGCCTAAAATTATGCCAATAAGTAATCTAATTGTGCTTATAATTAGTCTTAAATCATTAAAAAGTAATTAAATTGAGCTTATAATTTTTCTTTATTCTAGGAAACGAGGAAAGCCTCTACAAGCTAATATGCTCGGACGGTCGATGTGAAAAACGAGTGAACTATGCTTTAGTCTATTTTGGATTGTTGTTTGGTCTGCTGATAATTTTTGTTTCACCAAACTAGTTGTTTTTTGTTTTGGTTTATTTTGGTTGTGGATATTGATAACCTAGTTTTATGAAACTAGTTGCTTTGGTTGTTTAAAATATTGCTCTGTTTTAGTAATAAAAACGTTTTTCTGTTTTAAATTGTTTTTTTTACTTGATTCAAATTTATGGATATTTCTTACCTATTAATTGGTTGATTCGGTTGTGCAGTTGTGGTATTAGTCGATGCTTCCAAATGTGTAACCATACTTTCTCAAATATTTATTAAATCTATAAATCAAATTTTGGGGCATAATTTTTAAGCTTCATGCCTTCCAGATTAAGACTTTATTATAAGAGATAAGGGTTATTAGTGATTTACTAATTTTTGAATAATGACTATTAATTTTGGAAGATTTAATTGGAATAAATTATTAATTTGGATTTATTGATATTTTTTAAATTTAAGAAGGGATAAATATGATATTATCAAATTTAAAACGGTCTTTAATATATAATAAAAGAGGGACCTTAAATGCCACATGGGCGAAGTAAGATCCGTTGGATGGATTAACCTTTTTTATGTCAGCCGTTAGATCAGATTTGATGATGTCATCAAAAATTATTTTTATTTTACACCCTCTTACAATACATAATTACATTCTCTCTTTTATTCATCTCTACTCAAATAAAAAACATAATTATAATTTATTTATAGAATCATTTAATTTGGACTATAATTTACCTTATTAATATTCTAAAATCTCTTAAAACAAAATATCAAACCATGTGTATAAAAATAAAGATGTATAATGTTATTATAACTATAACAACATGTGTAAAAACGGAAAATTATATATATGTATTTTACGTACAACATTATTTTCTTATAATAAATTAAAATATACATAAAAGTAAAATTATGATTCAATTTTTATTTTTTCCGCGATTTCGCGGACAATAATCTAGTTTATATAGGTTAGTAGGGGTAAATTTGAAATTTTCTCTTTGTGGGGTCAAGGGAGTTTAATACTTTCATAGATGAATGTAATTAAAACCCTCTCCGTTCCAAAGAAAATTATTTATTTTTCTTATTATTTTTTGTTTTAAATTATTGTATTGTTTTTAAATATACATAATTAAAATATAGTAACTTATTATTTATCATTAAATATTTTCAACTTAAATTTTTAAAACTAACTTATGTATTTAATACATAACATAACAGGTAATCAAATAAAATATATTTTATTAACTATATTTATCTTATTTCGACAATTTTTATTACCCTACGCTATTTGTGGGACGGTATAAAGTAATAGATTATACACATTTTCAGTTGAATTTGTTGTGTACATGTAATCGGAAGTTTCGTTCTAGTAATGGGGACTGACCAATACTTATTTTTTTTACAAATTGATTTAGTGATTAGTTTTAAAGAATTTGTAGAACAACATTTATTAGTTATGTCTATGTAAATTAATAGAATCATGAGACGCTTTTAGAGTTATTAATAATGATGATGGTATATATAATTATATTAAGAAAAATGATATTTCTCGAGTAAAAGAAAAAAATGTCATTTTTTTAATAATCTAAACTTTTATGGATTTTATAGATGTGGTGGATTGCAAACTTTGTCGTACTCTTCAATATGTCTCGATTTAATCCCTACTAGTTTTTTCTTGGCATATTTTTTGTTATAAATGTCTCAGATTTAATCCCTAACTAGAGGTTTCCCCGTGCGTTGCACGGGTTCGTTTTTTTTTTGCGGTATTTCTGGAAATGGGCAACGTGTTTCCCATAACCCTCCGGTCGCATGCAAGATCAGGCCATGTTTCGTGCCCGGGTAATGGGCCGAGGGTTTTTTCGGGGTTTTTTGGGCTTCGTTTGGGCTTATTATTGTTGGGTCTTCCACGTCTTTTTTATTTCTTACTTGTCGTAAATTTTTTTTTACTTTAAATAATACTTTTACGACATTCCATCCCATCAGGTCCGGATCAAGAGAAGAGGAGAGGATGTCGTTTATCCTACTCCGGATAAAAGGACTCGAGTTTTTGTTTTTTTACCTTTTTATCGAAATAGTAAATGTAGCTATTTGCTAAAACGATGCCGTTATTTATTAATAATCGATCGAAGCGAGAGAGGAGAGGATGTCGTTTATCCTTCTCTGGATAAAACGACTCGAGTTTTTGGTTTTTTACTTTTTTATCGAAATATAAAATGTAGCTATTTGCTAAACGATGTCGTTATTTATTATTAATCTGAGTAGATGAATCTAAAAAAAATTCTGAGGGGTAGAAAGCGTAAAAGTATTATTTAAAGCTGAGGGGGAGAAAACGCAAAAATATATAAAGTGCAGACCGGAAAAGTTAAAAGTCGTTTAAGATTATAGGGTGAAAAAACGTTAAATTTTTTAAAGTTGAGGGTGAAAAAGCGTTAAATTTTTTAAAGTTGAGGGTGAAAAAACGTTAAAGTTTTTAAAGTTGAGGGGGAGAAACCGCTCTTTAAAGTTTAGGGGGGGAAACGCGCTAAAGTCTTAAACTCGAGGGACTAAATTTGTAAATACCCAAACATTAAAAAATTAATATTATACACATTTCCATATGCAATCTTCTATATTAATAGAAGGATAATAGCTTTTTCTTGGCATATTTTTGTTCAATGTATTAATGGATAGTAAAAAGAATCTAATAATACTTAATACGTATAAGTTTTAATTTAAAATGGATCTTTCTTTTATTTAATAAACTTTCAGTTAATTAAGAAAAGCTAAAAGTGAAATGGGGTGAAAGTCGAACGCTTGGCTCTTTATGAGGATCATGACCGAGTATTCGAGCATGCCCTATCGGACTCCTATGCTTAAGTAGATGAGGGAATAAGTGAAGACTTGTAATGAAAAACGTAGAGAGGAAAATTAATGACTGAAAACCTTACGACAATTTACTATATATAGCTATAATTTTTTGAACAATCGGGCTTTAGGCCTATTTTTATTTTGCATTGAGTTACATCTTAAACTATAAAAGAGCCTAGCTTGAAAAAATCATATTTATGATCAATGTCTTTCAATTTCTACCCGACACTATATATATATAAATTATGTGAATCTTGAATTCGTTGCAAATATGGGGAATATATATTTGTGAGTGAGTCAGAGAGCTAAACTAGAGAGTAAGAGTTAGACTAAGGTCGGATTGGGTAGCAGGTCAAAAGAGGTTCAGGTTAATATCAAAACAAATACTAACGATTTTTAACGGCTTTTTAAGACGGTGAGCATAGAAAAATAAGGTCTTGGACCTGGGTGAAAGGAGCCCATTATCCATTATCACCCCTCTCTTATTTTCCTTTGTAATTAGAATTCATTTTTAGTCGTCCCTATTATGACCCATTTGAAAAAAAAAATGTCGCCCAAATTGGTCGAAAGAGTGTACCCAAACTGAAACCAAACTTTAGTACTTGCTAAACTTTGTCAGGTCTAGTAAGAGGGCATATCTATACTGTGTTTCATTTTAAATAAAATACAAATTTTCAGTAATTTCCTTTTATACATCACATGAAGCCATTTTTGGAAGTTTATATAGGAAAGTTAGCTACACAAAAATGTAGACATGCCGATGTCGAGGTTAAGAATGGGTGTCTCACAAGGTAGTGTCAAAATCAACGATATTTAGTTGAATAAGGTTGGGTAGATCCACACACTTTTTTGACGTATATCGTAAACAGATCTTTCTATTTCAACTAATCCGTCCCGTTTCTATTTTAGCTAAAACAAATTAAGTGTTGATTATTTGATCCATTAAAAGTAAAATATAATCTAAATCAGGCATAATTAATATGATTTGAACTTCAAACTTGAAAGGGTCGAAACCAATTGAAGGTTTAATATGGATTTTCCTTTTGATTGTTGAGATATTGACTTTAATATCCACATCTTATTACTTGGTTTGAAGTTAAGAAAAACAAAATAGTGCGAAGTTTTGTAAATCATAAGGGTTCTATTTTGGACGGTAATTTGGATAACGAATGGGTATTGTGAGAGTAATTGTAATTTTAGTCATTCAAGACCAGTTAATTTGCTGTTTTCGTCCTTAAATTTCTTTTCTCGCAATTTATGCCCCAAACTTGTTATTGTTCGTTCTTTTTGTTCCTTTATCAAATTGGAGTTAGTTTTTCTGTTAAATGACACCTAAACTAACTGTAATACTAAAATAGTCCCCACTTACTCAAATAAATAATAAAACATAAGCCTAATTAATACACCCAACCTACCATATTGTCACCAATTTCATTGTCTGCCATTTATTTGCACCATAGAACCTGCAAATTGGTCATAACAAAATTAAACCTTTTAAAATAAAAACTCTCAAATTTCCAATGTCTTGGACTTTTTGATTTGGTAAACTGATGAAAACAAAAACAAACGAATATGCAAGCCGAAATCATCAAACCAACAACTCTCTTTACAAAAAAAAAAAAAAAAAAAAAAAAAAAGAATAGAAATTAACCCGCACAATCACCAAATCATCAAAAGCATAAAAAATAAAAAAAACGGGCATTAGAAGAAGAGGAAAACGCACATAGAAATCAAGCAAACAAACCTTCTCTTCAACAAATTTCCTTTATATTTTTTTTTCATTTTCCAGCGTAGCTCCGATTTGATTATGACCTCTGAACAAGAAAAACAGAAATTTTCGAGATCTCAACAAGAAAAACGTGTATTGGGGATTGAGGCCGGTGGCGGCAACGGACTGAGGCTGGCGGCGGCGGCGGCAGCGGCAGCGACTGCGTAGGAAGGATGTTGGTGGTGGTGATGACGGATGGGGTGAGGTTCACTAATTTGTGAATTTTGATGACAATAATAATCGATTTGGTGATTTTGATGATAGAAAATAATTTAAGAAATCTGTGAATTTTTAGAGACCGAAAGTGGTAATAAAAGAGAGGTTTAAATGACAGATGTCAATTTTCTTTGATTTCAGTCGTTATATCAGATTGATGATATAATCAAATACTATTTCTATTTTACACCCTCTTACAATACATAATTACATGTTCTCTCTCATTTACATCTCCGCTGAAATAAAAAAACATAAGTTTATTTTACTTATGAATCGCTCAATTTAGATTATGATTTACCATATTGTTAGTCTAAAATCTCCTTATAAAAATATCAAAACATGTATATAAACGTAAGAGTATATATATTATTTTAACTATAAGCAACATAGGTAAACGTAAACGTATATATGTTATTATATGTATGACATTATCTTCTCATACTAGCTTATAATCTACATAAACAAAAATTTACGAGTCAAATTTTATATTTGTCCGCGCTATAGCGGGACAATGATCTAGTTTTAGAGAAAGGAATGTATAAGTATTTACTTTTGACTTTTCTGTTAAAAGACGAAAATGCCTTTACTTTTAAAATAAATGATGATACTATATTTTATAATTTGAATCTTTAATTTTTTTACAAGGAAAAAGTTTGTTATTTTTAATATATATAAATATTTTTAGATTAAAAGAAAATAATACACCAAAAAGAAATTTGCATTTGTGTATCTATAAGTTGTAAATTTAATTTTTTTTTTTAGTAGAATAAAGGATAAGTAACTAAATTTAGTACTTAAAAAATGTTATAACTAGATACATAGTTATCCAAATACTTTATATATAACTAGAAAGTATCCCGTGCGTTGCACGGGTGCGATTTACAAAGCTCGAAATTAATAAACATTAACAATTAATTAACAAACAACAACTCATTAACAAACAGTAATTGTAAATGCTTCCGGTATTTTTGATGCGATATCAAAGGGAGACTCTGTCGGTAAGCAGATTGGAAAGCGTATATTCTTACCTTCTTCATTTGTCGGGGGGGCACGTTATATGTATAAGCACTATGTGGTGGTGGTCATTCGTGTCCTCATGTGGTTTTTTCTTACTACGTCGTCTCCTCCGTTGCTTTCAAACCTCATTCGTTATTTTCTTTTTTGAGCTTTCAATCAACAATCTTCCGCCACCGTTGCTGCCACCTCCGCCGCCGCATATGTCGCTGCCGGGACACCTTTTGCATATAGGGCTTTGTTTGGGTATGTTTAAGATCTAATAGTACAAAGAACCGCGCTTATATCCTTGACTATAAGATTAGCATTCTTGCTCGATCCAACTATAAATTTTGTTGTATAAACCGTCATTTTCTGGTTCTACAAAAAAATAATGTGTTTCATAACCCGCTTTTTCCACATAAATATAAATATTATTCATTTTTAAAATGTAGTACAAACCAGTAAAGACTGAGCAAGAAGCGTGCACCAAGGGTTTATCAAGTTGAATTAACAATGATTAAAATTATTCAAAACGATAATATATATAGTTTATAATGGAATTCAAAGCAAATGTCGAATACCTTGTTTTGATATATTTGCTGGTGTATCTTCCAAGATCAAACAGCGGTTTTGAATTGGTTTGTTTTAAAATCTTTGCAATTACTGTTGCGTAGTTAGGAGCTTCTGATAGCGATCTAACAACTAAATACCCTGTTTGTTGTACACAATATACACGGATTAAACAGATCACCAAAAGTTGGTTAAATGGCTAGTGTTTTACCGTGGTTGGATGCACCATAGTAGCAGCATCACCAAATGCAAGTTTTTTTTGCTCTGTATTCGGTAACGATCCACCTACCGGAATATATGACCATTCCTTCCAAATATCAAAAAATACTTCAAAAATTAGTAACATCAACAAATATCTTTCCAAATTGCATCAGAGAAATATAAAGTTTCCCAAATAAATTTCTACTCAACGAAATACACACGGTTTTGGGATATTACTATTAGAAACGGGATCTTTTGTTTTAGACAAACTAAAATAGTATTGCAGGAAATGAGTACCTCTTCATAAACTTTTGTTATTCGGACTCCCATTGTCTTAAATCGTGACATGAGTTTTGTGTTCAATAGATTAAAAGGCATGGCCTCTTTTGAAGCCGGACATGTTTCCTGCAATCGTCTTTTTGATATAAATCACTCTTGAACGGGTTCATAACTAAACATATAATAAATTTACCTCGAAAAAAACTTTAGTTGGAGACATGGGCATGACATAAAGGAATGTTGGATATTGTGCTTCTAAAGATTGAGTTGATTGTTTTGTGTAGTCTCTATAATCCATTAAAACCATTAAGTCGGGATCATATGGAATGCTTTCAACCTGCAGTAAGAAAAAGTTTATGATAACAGAAGTTGCAGATTGTTAAAGTTTCAGTAAGGAAGGTAATTTGTACACCCGCAATATTATAAAAGTTTTTAAAAATACGATTTTATCCTTTATGAATCTTTTTATATTTTTCATGTAAAAGAAGGGTATATTGGTGAAGTCTTATATTTTTGGTGCTCACCTCAACTTCTACACCATAAGCTGTTTGAACGCAAACACGCGGACCACCAAGCTCATACTGCAAAAGTTTCCCCGAAGCTGCTCCAGAAGCAACGGTAGCAAGCCTATTTGACAAAGCTAAGTGTATATATCACTATAAACTTTTCAAGTTTATGGAATTTATGTATAAAAAAAATACAATAGTCTACCTGCATGGAATGGTGATATTTCCTTTACATTCAATAAGACTTTTTCCGGTTGTAGCTTCAACGATTCTTTCCACTGCCTCCACACACCTACAAATTAATATAAATTATGGTTTTACAGCACTTTGAAGATAGTCATCTAGACTTGAGACTAATTTGCTTAAAGTGGATATAGAAAATAAGAAAAAGGAATATATCCTTCTTAGCAACCCCTCGTGAAGTAATTCACGACTAACTCGTCCATAAGCACGGCCAATATGGAAACACCTAAAGTAAAAGAGTAATAACCACCTCTAGGTTTCTCCGTGTTGGATCTAGCAATCGCCAATTTGCTCATTGTATATCTGTAAATAATCCTCAATGTCATTTATTCATCGTCTATATTCAAAATTTAAAACAGGAAAAATGAAAACTGCCACTAATCACCTACCTCAAGCAACGGACATCGGCACTGATAATTTATCTGTTTACCTTCAGCTTGTTCTTGTTCCTGAAACGAAAACCATAAAAATCAATCTCAATCTCTATTAAGAGCGTCCACACCACTTTCTATGTGGACCAATACGGAAAACATGACTGCTTACTCTTTGGATTTCCGCAAACAGCATCTGGAAGATGCGTGGAACGATTCCTTGATTACCACTCGTTGATTGATCTTCAACCATCGCGCTTGGTGGACCCCACAAAGTGTAGGTTTTTCCACTTCCCGTCTGTAGAAGATTAACAGCAGTAATAAATATCGCCACCAAACAATCTTCATACGATAAACTTACTACCAATAGAAAGAAAAAAACAATACTACCTGTCCGTATGCCAAAATTGATGTATTATAACCTGTCATCGCACTCTTAACCAAGTCTACACCAACTAATTGAAATGCATCCTCCTATTATAACACACACAAAAAATTAGTTAAACATCTCAACATGTAAGCGGTTACACGGATCACATCGTTCAGTAACTTTTTCATGAAATATAAGTAACAGATCAAACAATCATTTAATAACATAACCTATAAAACGTCAAAATAATATAATCGTCTCATTTATTCACTACTGTTAACAGAATCAGATATACAGATTACCTGAGTAGATTTTGAATCTAGAACTGCATCCAAAGTAAACTTCCTATCTCCAACGGAAACCGAATCATCCGACATTTTCCTAACCGTATAATCTCCTCCTTTCTCATGAGAATTATTCGGTCTAATCCTCGTAATAACCTAAACAAAATATCTCAATTATTACAATTACAATTTCTAATAACAAATAAAACTTAAATCATAACTTATAATTCATAAATGATAAATTATACCTTAACATGTGGATCTACTTGTTGTTTTGTTTCTAGCTCAATAGAAACCCGAAAGCTAGTTGAGCGGAATGACTTTCTACACCAACAGATTGAAGCTCCGTCATTGCGTTTCTTCTATCCTCCGGAAGCTTACCATTATTTAGTGGAGGCGGTTCTAGAGCCGAAGTAGGATCTTGTTCATAATCCTTGCACAACCTGTAAAACGGCGGTGGAGGTGGATAAGTAGCGGTTGCCATTAACAAACAGATCTACCTGAAACATCAAAAACCAATCAACATTTAAACAAAACCGTAAATGAAAAAACGACTAAACAATACATCTACAAAAAACAATGACCAACTCCAAAACACTAATATGTTTACGGATATTTGATGAAACCGCATACAGCAACGTTATACGAATTTTTCTTAATAATGAGTAATGTGCAGACACATAAACCTTCTTAATAATAACAAACAAAAGGCGCTAATATAAACCGGACATTAAAAAGTAGGCATAATGTTGTGTTTTCAAATTATTAATAAGTGATTTTCGTATACCTTTTACCATATGTCCGGTTGCAGCTTCCAAAGTTCTCATTATAGAACATTAAAAGCTTTGCTACATATTAATATATAGAAGAAAAACTTGAATTAAAAACTCATTTACATCTAAAGGTGGCAATGTTTACCATGTTGTATATTTCTTCTCCGAAATCATAGCCCATATAAACCTGTAAGAAAAAGGGGGAAATACGTTAAATGATGTTAGAATACGTTAGCCTATATAGCCTATGCCAATGACAACAACTATGAACCTGAAAGAAACTGATCAAGATTCTCGTTTAAAGGATGTTAGAATACGTTAGCCTATATACAACCCAATTATGGTCCATGGACTCTTACTGTATTCAACTTTTGAAAATAAGAAATAAGTATTCTGATTTTCGATACATCTGATTTCATGGTATCAGAGCCATATTTTAGGCTCTTTGATAAACCTTAATCTGAATTTTGCAAGTGACTGTCGCCTCTTCAAAATCACACCTCGTCGAGTATGAATTGGAAATGACCACCCCTGCTGTTGATCTTAGAATCACAAGAGGATCGTACCCAGTGAGTACGTTAGTCGGTCGTCACCTCACGCGCCACCCAACGACGCCGCCAGATTCCACGCGCCGGCGCGTGTAGCCGTTTCTGGTAGATCTGTAAAATTCGCAGAAGCCCGTATCATTGCAATCGAAAATTTTCAGCAATCACAAATCGTGTAATTGTAGACCTCTTATACTCTAACTGTAAGAGCTTACAAAAATAAGTACAATTAAACACTATACCAATCAACAACAGTACATTTGTATATGATAACAACCATAAACATCAACAAATCATTACGACAAGGTCAGTAGTAAAAACTTGTGAACAATAGAGAGGATAATTATACACGGCAGCCTAGCAGTAAAAACCTGTGTGTGAGCAATAGAGAGGATGATTTTAGCGGTAAAAACAATAGATAAGATGATTATACACGTGTAACACAATAAAAGAAAATTCAAACACCTGTCTGCCACGTAATCCACCGGTAAAAACAAAGCAGGTAAAGGCTCAGATGATAAAGAAAATAGGCAGCCCAAAAATCTTTAACCAAAAATAACCCAAAGCCCAAACCGAATAAACAATTATTTCCGGCACGCTTAGCAAAGCAAAGAGGCAAATTAAACTAGGGAGTAATATAGATTATAAATAAAATTGGGAATTTAGAATAGGAAATCCATATTTATTATAACTAAAATGTTGACAAACTGATTTAACAGTGAAAGTATTACATAGTTATTGAAGCTGGTAAACTAAACAGGTTCACTTACGCTCTGTTCTCGAGTCTAAAATTAAAGGAAATGAAAGTAATGTAAAGAAAAGGAATGTAAAGTAAAGGAAAATATTTATTTTAATTTACAATCACCCCAAATATGGCCGGATTGTTTTATTGAATAAAATGTATAAACTTTACCTCCTAATTCTTTCCTTTACTTTGCTTTCCTTCCTTAAAAAAACTTGAGAACACAAAAATTTATTTATTACGTTCCTTTACATTCCTTTACCCTCAAAATAAAACTTGAGAACACAGCGTAGCATGGGGTGTGGGTCGTTACTCCCCTCGTTGTCACTCCACAACGAGATCATCATCATCTTCGTTATCACTCTATCTCAGACTCGTTGTCACTCTCTCGTTCTTCACAACACGAGCCGCTGATGGTTTTTTTTTTCTTTGTTTTGCTTTTTTTTTTTCTCAACGTCTGGTTGGTTAAAGAAAAGGTTTGTGGGACCACAACTAGGACTACACCCACAATTTCACAACCATGATTGTATGATGCTTTTGTTGACATGTCATTCAGAATCATCCACAACCATGATTATCACTTCTCGTACTCTTAGAGTAAGGCCGTTGTTAATATACCTTAAATGACTTTGAGATATGAAAGATTGAATAAGTAAATACAAATTCTCTGAGTAATATGAATGATATCTCAAATCTTACACTTATAGGCGAACAAGGTAATACATATAGTCCATGTGTCCTCATCTGATTGGGTTAGTACTGTCCATTAAATGGATTGCTTCAGTTTCACTTTCATTTCAAAATTTCTACCCTCGAACCTTAAAAAGGTTTATCGTAGAAGAAGAGGTTGCAAGTGATTTTGTACTTTAATCAAAGAATAACTTTTCTTTATTTTGTACTTTTATCATCTTCAATTTTGTTAAGTTTAAAAGATCAAAGTACAAACAATGTTCAGTCTTTAATGACTTAACGAATGTTTGTCGGCTTCTCTAAGTCGTTACTCTTCTTCATTGAACATGTATTTAATGAAGTGATATAAGAGAGCTTAGGAAACATCTTTCCCATCCCGTCCCCGAGCCCCACAACCTATCCCCATCCGTGTCTCCGTCATCAGGGAGTAAATCTACATCCTCATTTCCATCTCCATCCCCATTATGAATCGGGGATCCCCGCGAGCATCCGATATTTTCTACATTTACATTCACATTTCCAATTTTAACATTATTCGACAATTACTTGATATATTTAAAATAAATTTGGAACAAAATAGGTGTACACTAAAACAAAACATGTCATCTAACTGCAATGTGTTTCACCATTCAAGTTGATACTCGACATTCTAGATACTTATTGAGAAGTACTCATAACTGTTCTAAATAATTGTTTCTAAAGTAAGATCGATAACACGTAGCATGACTGTGACTTATGAGTTATATTTTTTTCGAAAATTCGGTCAGACAAAATAAAAGTTGTTACAATAATATAAAAAATAGATGTCATATCTCTCATACATTAACCACACTCACTCACTTGCAATATCAAAATGCATGCATACATATTAGAAAACGTTTTGATCAATAACAAGAAAGATATAACCACCCATTTCCTATGAAATTTAATAACGTACGTTTTCATTTTTACATTTTTCATTTAGGGAAATAAGAGCTCATAGATTGTTATAAGCAAATATAAAATAAACACGAGTGAACCAAAAATCTTAACAAGTAGCTCAGTAGAAATTTCAAAAAATATTTAAAAATAGAACATATTACCATGCCCATTAAATTACAGAATTCGTATCAACCAAATTGTCAAGAGGCTTGTATGTGTTCGGGTTCAGTATGGCGTCAGGGATTATTATTAGATCCCCAATCTTCGGTCAAATCGGGTTCGGGTATCGAGTTATCCACCGGGTACCATTCTTGGATCGTTTGTAACTTTGTACTACCATGGAACTTTATTTTGTTTATTCTAATATGGTATCAGAGCAGGTCTCATCCTCAGACCTAGCTTCTATGCCACCCTTCAAACCCTAATCGGCGTAGGATGAGCCGCCTAGCTTGACTAGGTTCCAAACCCTAAAAAAAAAAAAAAAAAAACCTTTTTCTTTTGTTTCTCTTCTACAGCCGCCTAAAGCCGGTTAAATTAACCTTTAGTTTCTTCTACAACCGCAAAGTGTCACACCCCGCTAAAGCGGAAACACGGAATGTGAAGAGCTGGAAGATCATTACACGGGTTATATAAAACACAACGGCATTTAAGTCATTAAATAAAGATAAAATGTTTACAAGTTCAAAAGTAATAACCAAGTCACGTCATTCAGTACGAAATACATAAGTTTAAAGTTTCATTAAAAATTCCCAAAAGAAATGGTCAAGTCTTTTCCCAATGAGGTCCTCACACGACCGCCTCGACCCGTCCATGTCATGCATTCCATACTTACACTTAATTTCCTGAAACATAAGATAAAGTGTCAACTACGAAAGTAGTGAGTGAGTTACAGTTTAAGTAGTTCGGCAAAAATATAAGTAAAGTATATATAGGTAGAAGTTTCCAAAAGAGGGTTAGCGGAGAAAAGTCGCTTAAAATTTATATACTTTTTAAAGTTCAAGTAACGGGCGAATCGGTGCCCTAAGTTGTAAAGACTAAGTAGAGTCAAATTTAGTCAAATTGTAGTTGCGGAAATCAATCGCTAAAAAGTTCGTAAATTTATGCGTAAGTAACTAATTAGATTTCTTGTATCAACCTCTTGGCATCTATAACTTAAGTGTTCACACTAATCCGATTGTTCAACCGTGAGGCCCCTCTTCCCGCCTATCCTACGGGAAGTTGTTCAAGTTCTTAGTAATATGTACTTAGACTGCCATCTAAGCAAGGAACGGTTCTTTCCTAAGTATCGATACCCATAATTACTATACGACTCTGTAGTTAATAGCGTGTAAAGTTCTAGAAAAGTAGTTGGGCACTAAGTAGTTTTGTTTTAAAGAGAGATAGTTGTTCCGTCACTTAAGATCATGTTATAGTTCCATCAAGGGTCGGTCCGCATACAAGCATCAATAATTAGTTTAGTTCAAAAGAGAGCAAGCCAGTAAGTTCAAGTAGAGTAAAAGTGTTTTACGCATAAGAGTTCAAATAGTTCGTTCATAATAGTTCCATAAGTTCCAAAGTTCAATTTGTTCAATAAGTTCCAAGTCAAAATAGTTTATAAAGTTCCAGATCAAAATAGTTTATAAGTTCAAAAGTCAAAGTTCAATAAGTTGCAATTTGATTCATAAAGTTTTCCAATACAATTAATCTTATGTTTCCCCCAAAATTTATGCAAAATACATATAAAATAAGGGGTTGTAACTCACGGATTGCGAAGAGTAAGATACGGAAACTCGGTCGGAAATGGAAGCCGGGAATCACGGATTGCCTAATAATACCAAGATAGTTAATTAGTTGTTATATTATTATGTTCTTATATAATAATATAGATAAAATTTTATTAAACTTTAAGTGTCAAGGTTAAGTATAGTTAAAATAGTCCGAAAAGGTAATTGTCACGTTTTTGTCCAAAAGTCCAATTTAACGTTTTTGATTATTATGTCTTAAGTGTTTTTGCTCGCTGAAGTGATTTACAATTTTCTAAGGAAATTTGGGCAGCGCTTCCGCGCCCAAATTTCATACCCAAAAATTGTACAATCACTTCCGCTCACAAATCACCTAAAACACAATAATATACATATTATAGTTCAATTCAAGTCCAAATAGTCCACACTTGTCCAAAATGTTATTATGTTTACAAAATCAGTCCCAAAAGTCAATGGATCAAAAGTCAGCGGGTCAACATATGGTCCAAACGTGCTAAAAACGACAAAAACGACGAGTTTTGAGAATCCAACAGCTCTGTGCGCCGCTGTGAGCACCTCAACGGCGCACAGAAGCCAAAAACGTTGCCCGCTGCGCCGTTGTAAGGTATAGGACGGCGCACATGACGGGGTTTTTCGGGTTTTTGTTGCAAAACGTATTTTAAGCTCTAGATTTCGACATGCAAATAGTTTAAACTTAATAAAGCATCATTTTAACAGTTTATAAAGCATGTTTGGTTACAAAACCGTGAATCTAAAGGTTATTTCGGTTAAAAACGTTTTTGACCATAAAAGTCATAGATTTGTATAAAAACTTATTTTTAACCGTTAGATCTTACATGCAATTGATTATTTGTAATAAAATGGTAAAAAGAAAGAAATCTACCGAAGGAAAAGCTCGGATGATGAGTTTTGGTCGGATTTACGCTTCAAAAATCTTTACAAGCTTAGTCCTTTTTCGAAATAAATGGCACCCTTTGCTTCTCTTGATGAATGAAACGATTTGTATGGCTTAAAAGTGGGTTTTTATGGTGAAATGTTTCTGGAAATGAAGACTCTTGAGAGGTTTTTGAGAGAGAACTTGAGAGAAAATATGTATGTGTGTGTTTTTGTTTAAGAGAAATGTGTAAATGAAAATGAAATAACAAAATGAGGGTATAAGGGGGTTGGGAACTGTCATTTGGCAGTAATTATTGCCTGGTCTCGAGATGGGTTGGTTGAAAATTGGTAGAAATCGAGGCATGCAAAGTTTTTGAATTTATTACAATTTTCGTCCTATGGGGACGGCGCACAGGGCATGTGTGCGCCGTCCATGACCAATTTTGTAACAGTTTTTGTATTTTGGCTGTTTTTGCACAAGTGTTTCGTTGGACCTTTTCGTTAACTAATGTTTTAAAGTATGTTACATTATGAACTTAGGAAAGTTCATTAGGGGTTTTCTTGGTATTAGGACTTATTTAATTTGATTCCGGTTGTGATTCTGACGTTGTCGCGGTTCCGATTATTTGAAAAGTTAAAGACTAGTTACACCGAAAGAGACATAGAGTAAAATGCACCTGGAAACTAGACGGTTGTCACATAAAGTCGAAAATTCGCTTTTTCTTTTCTTTTACAGCCTCCAAAAGCCGGCTAAAATCATCAGCAAGTCAAATATGTAGTTCAAAGTTATCAAGAATCAAGAAAAAAAAACAAATAAAAACTCAAGTGTATGTTTATGAAGACGGATTCGTCAAATCCGGATCTTAAATGTGCAACAGATATGCCGATCTTTATTTTCATAGTTAGAGTTTGTTATCCAGTTCGAGCTTTCGCGATTTCGGCTCTCGAACTCCCAGTGAGTATTAGATAATAAGTCCAAACCCGATATGTGGTTAGGGTTTATGAAGATTAGGTTAACATGTAATCTCTATATATTAAGTATGAATAATAATAATAACTAAGGGGTTTCAGTCTCTAATACCCGTGTGATCCATTTGTTATTTTGTATGATTTTGTATTCGATGACTTTGCACTATTTATTTTCATTGTAAAAGTTTGTAAACTTTTCATTATTTAATGGTATATTAGTGTTTGTTATTACCTTGTCTCCTGATATCATATCGTTCGCACCATGTGCTTCCGTTTCAGCGGGATATGACACCATATACATACTCACGTTTACTATTTAACACATAAGAAGGAGTCCTCTTAATAAGATAAGTATCAGTTACCACATAATCAATGAACCACTTCCAAGAACATAAGAGATCTAAAAACATTTAATAAATGTTCATGTTTCCTCTCAATAATGTCATTTTGTTTAGTTGTATATATACATAACCAGTTTGATGAATAATACCATTTTGTTTCAAGAAAACATCCATCTTACATAAAACCATTCAAAACTCAAAGCCAATACAAAATACTAATACTTAATTAGGTTTTCAATATATAACCCTGATTATATAAACTTCTAGAAAGATGAATTTAGAGAGAAAAACATACGGTTTGTGTGTGTGAATTGTAGAGAGATTGTGGCTCAAATGAGCTGAGCCACACGTTATACACTCCAACATTACTTCAACCTCCCTCCACTTTAAAATGTTCAGCTTTAGTCCCTTGACTTGTTTACACAATTTACACACTTTCCATAATGACACTTTAGTGCCTGAACTTTAACCAATACGGCAATACCTATACAAACCAAACTAAGTTGGATAAACTTATTTAAACCAAGTTATGACTGAAATTATAACATATTTCAATATGACACACATGTTGTTAATCAATATCTGAAAAACTATTTTCTCACTTTAGAACACCAAAATCTCTCATAGGTCATCGGGGATCCATTTCTGTAATTGGTAGATGGAAAAAGTTCTTAAAAATGGGGAGTCTAAGTGTCTAACACAACGTATCCACCGCATATCATCCGCGGCCAATGGCAAGTAAAAATATTATGTTCAATAGAATGGATAAATGAATTATAAGAACTAACATTCCATAATTTAAAAATATAAAGAGAAAGTTAAGAAATTTCATACAATAAGGTCAAAGAGATTAAAAAATTAGAAAAAATCACATATATAATCACTTAAGAATTCAAAAATACCAAAATAATCATCTGATTCGCGCCATTTTTTGTCGTCGCGCGATTGAAAATAATATAAATGATTGGTCATAAATTGACCACGTCCTCGCGACTTTTTTGGTCATCGCGACATTTTTCTCGCGCCAATTTATGACAAATCATTTATATTATTTTCAATCTCGCGACGACAAAAAATGGTGCGAGAAAAATGGCCCGAATCAGATGATTATTTTGATATTTCTGAATTCTCAATTGATTATATATGTGATTTTCTCAAAAAATTAAAAGTGAGAATAAGTTTATTCTTTTTCCGTGTCGATTTCAAATTTATCGCGGAAATTTAAAGTCCCTTAGTCGGGGTCATACATCATAAATCAAAGCTTCACTTATGGAACAACAGAACTTGTGAATGTACGAAGTACTCTTTATGGTAATGAACACATAAAGAAAAAATAACTAGGAATCATAGGAACACTAGAAGGTGTCGACATTTTTTTCATAGAAAGTTGCGAAGACCAAAAACTAAGTCCAATTCAATAGAATACGGAGGAAATTGGCTGGTTTCCTAATACGCTTGTCGTGCTTGCTGAAGCTCCAGTTTTTTCGTTTTATTTATTGTTAGATGTCGTAACTTATTCTTGTTAGTTGTAAGCAATACTTAAAATGGAGTACGGGTCATTTGATCAAATTGTTTTTGTTAATATAACTCATTTTTTTTATATATCGTTTATAACTGTAATATAGGCGAAAATGCAATATGAGCTTTATAAACGTGTATGAATTAACAAACAAGTTTGCTTATTTATTCATGATCCCTGTGAACCACATTTATTGCGCTTAAGCGCACTATCAGAAGTTTCAGGGTACTCTTTTTCATTGACTTTTGATGTGTCTTTTTCTTGTTGATCGTTTGGTGTCCTACATCGATTTAAAACTTGTTGGCATCTGGGTCTGCGTTTTTCTTCGTAATAACCTTGTCTCTTTGTGAAACTATGAGTATGAGGGTGTAGCCAATGTAGTCAATGAGTTGGTTACAGGGGCGGCTCAAGATCTCATAAGACATAAAGCGAGCTCGTTATTTAAGACTCCATTGGTTTTTAACACTATCATCATCAATTCTTCATAAAAATTTGTAACACGTATACCCATTATAATGTTAATAGTTTTTTTTTTTCTTTTTTTTTCCTTTTTTTTTAATTTTGGGGCCTAAAACGTTTGTTTTAGTGACTTTATGGTTAAGTCGGTCTTGGTTGGTTACGTATCTCCTTCTCGATTTACAATGTCCTTTTTCTTGAGTTATCGTCGTCTTTTTGTGACAATGTTAGTTCCATTTACTTACATGTAATTTGTACAAAACTAACGTGGCACACATGTAGAGATAGATTTATACTTTGTTAGAGAAAATATTATGATTGGTCATGTTTAATGTTGCATCTTCCATCAACTTTATATATCTTTACACTAAAAGCTTACCTAAACACCTCCTTTTAGATAGACTCTCGGCCTAACTACGTCGGGTGTGCTTAATGGTAGTCGTTTTGTATTGATTAGCATTACTATTGTATCATGTGTATATTGTATAGACCTTTATGTAAACATTTGCGTTACTTATATTATGTTTTATGAAGTGCAACGCTAACGTTTTTTATTTCTCTCAATTAAACTGTTTGGTCCATTTCTATTTATATGTGAGTTTCGCTAATCCTTATACACTTTACCATTCGTGTGTGAGTTTTAACTATTTAAAGCAATTTTGTGCTTCTCCATTAATAAACAAAAAGTAAACCGAATCTATTATTACCACCTTTGTTTTACTAATTAATTAAGCAATTTTCCATGTGTTTAATTAACTACATTCCAGAACCTAATACTCTTCTTTAGCTAACCTTTATTTGACTTTGACTAGTCAAGACATGTTCCCTTTTTGGTCCACCCAAGACACCGGTCTTCCCTACGCCGTGAAACTTCCGACCATCCCTACCCAATTACCAAAATACCCTCAACTAACTCAGCTAAAATAGTTAATAATACCCATTATCCCTTCCTAAAATAGTAATTTACTAAAATATTCCGGTCAAAAAATGGCCCTCCACTAACAACAAACACGTTCTTCATTTAAGTACATTTCATTTCTTTGTGTGTGGATATTAATGAAGTTAACAACAATGGAGTTATCGAAAAGATCAGATGAAGCTGCAAACAAAGTTAATAAAAACAGATCATTGTTTTTAAAAAAGTTAAGGTGTTTTGGATCATCATCGGATGGATATCCGACAACAATCGATGAAGTTGACCGTAATGGTAACGTGGATATGATGTCAGGGTCTAAGGATTCAAAAAAAGCTCCCACTCATCTTGTTGTTATGGTTAATGGTTTGATTGGCAGGTTTGTGTTTTCAGAGTTTAAATCCTAAGGATCTTTGTGAGGATCTTTGTTAGGATCTTTGTCATTACAAGTATCGAGCCCGCGCGATGCAGTGGCAGCTAAAAAATTTAAATGATTTAGTAATAGAAAACTGAGTGAAAAAGATTAGCATTTCTGGCTAACTGAACAATTTTCTGTTTACCCGGTTAGTAATAGTAGTAAACTACTTTCATTTTGTTAGAAACCATTAACAAATCACCTCGAAAATGAGTTATTAACATTAGGATAAAATCAAAGATAATAACTTTTGATAACAATAGTGTTATAGGTTATGGTTAAAACATTTAGACACAAATAATATCGTTGCACCTTACTAAGAAACACCGCACATTTTAGATTTTCATCCCCTAATTTAATGGCTTACAAGTTTTTAAGCAGTGTCGTGTAATTTGTGTAGTTTTAGCCACACTCTTTAAGATTGTGGTTATCAATACTTTTATATACAATAGTTATCTTAGTTTGTTTCTATTATTGATTAAAGTGCTAAAGTATTTTGTTAGCGGATAATATAGCATAAAATGAATTTTTGATGAACTAATTTGCCTCGACTTTTTCATTATTATAACAATGTATGTTCAATGATGTATAATGATGTGTTTTACCCTTACTTACTCATAGGGCACATAATTGGAGATATGCTGCAAAACAGTTTTTGAAGAATTATCCTGAGGATGTTATCGTTCACTGTAAGCACAGTACTGGCGTTTGTCTGAATATTGCCTTTTGACGTTCTTTGAATCTCTTCTAGGCTATATTGTTAACACTATATGGTTTGGTTGAATACAGGTAGTGAACGCAATTCTTCATTACTGACATTTAACGGTGTTGATGTCATGGGAAACAGATTAGCGAATGAGGTTCCTTTTTCTAATATTGTTAATCCATTAAAACTTATTGCTATAAAAAAATAGTAAAATCTGAAATGCCTTATGTTTTTGCAGGTGATATCTGTTATTAAACGTCATCCTAATCTTGAGAAGATATCTTTTATAGGTCACTCACTTGGTGGCCTAATAGCACGATATGCTATTGCTAAGCTTTACACCCAAGATTCAACAATTGATCACTCCTCAGAGCGTATCCCTGCTGTAAGAATTGCTGGATTAGTTCCTATAAACTTTATTACTGTTGCCACTCCACATCTTGGCACAGGAGGGCATCGACAGGTAATCGATATATTAGTTTATAACACTATTGTCCTGTAATAAGTGACATGTTATATCATAATCTATTCACATTACCACTGCGCTTTCAATGTCACAAGATATAACTATTTTGTGTTCCGTTTCAGGTCCCTATGTTTGGAGGGTCTAATACAGTTGAGAAAGTAGCTCACCAAATATCATGGGTTCTTGGAAGAACTGGGAGGCACTTATTTTTGACTGATAAAGCTCATGGACAACCACCTCTGTTGCTTAAGATGGTCAACGATTCTCAAGACTTAAAGTTTTTGTAAGCCGGCCTTCATAGATTACTTTTGTATGCTATCATCTCTTTGCGTAAAACTGACCTTGTTTTATTGCTTTATGCAGTTCAGCTTTGCAGTCGTTCAGGCACCACGTTGTCTATGCTAATGCCCATTTTGATCGTATCCTATTTTATTTAAAAACAGTTTAAGGTCTTATGCATGTAATGAATGTATCTTGCTTGTCAAACCTTTCACATGAATTCGTGTTTCTTAACTCCAAAAACTACAGATATTGTCGGATGGAGCACTTCATCGATTCGCCGACGAAATGAGCTGCCACAGGTAGTAGATATAATGCTATTTTCTTACCTATAGTAGTTTAATAAATATGGTTTGAAATATTTGTTGGTTATGTTTGATTTGATTATTCATCTACAAGGGGTTAAGTTACACATCATATTAGAAAACCTACCTCTCGAAAGCATGTCATTTTACTGAGTCTGTTGCTAAAGAAACCGTTTTTTGTTCATTCATCGTTTTCTTTTAGCAATAAGATATCATTCTTGTCCCATCATACGAGACTAATGCATTGATATATCACGTTATATAGTATTTGAACATCCTCTTATTATCTATTTATATTTCAGCGTAAACAACTTGTTAGAAGTGGGAAATATCCTCATATTTTGAAGGAGGCCAAAACAAAGACCATAAAACAAGAAACCTCTAGCAAACTTCAAGTCTCTAATTTCAAGACAGCCAGAGCATCCATGGAAGGTAATTGAGTTCTCAAAGAATATTTTGATTCCTTCTTATTTCGTTTGGCATGCCGGTACTCTTATATGTAAAGGTGACAATTCCAACCCTTTACTTTTTGAGTGGATTGATTCAGGTTATATATCATTACTAACGGGTCAAGCGTGCAAAAGAAGAGAGAAAAAAATAGCTAAAAGGGAAATGAGTCAAATAAAGTCAAACAGGTCAAAACTCGTACAGTGTAATTTTAATGAATAAAACTGTTGATATCATTTTATTTTAAGAATTTAGATTATTACTTATATAATCTAAGTTTTGTGATTTGTTAATAAAAGGAAAACTGTGTAATAATCACCAGTTTTGGCCTGTTACTCAACCCGCCATTTGCCACTTCTAGTTAACGAGATGCTAATATTAACATTATATTATATACTGTTTTTGTAACTGCAGAAACAATGATCAGAGGCTTGACTAAAATAAGTTGGGAAAGAATTGATGTTAGCTTTAAAGGAAGTAAACAAAGATACTTTGCACACAATACAATCCAGGTAAGTAACATATTAAATTTGCACAAGTTGGGAATATAGTCGCAAATGGGCAGGTCGAGTAACAACCTTACTGGGTGCTACTAGCTTTATACATGACTGAATTCTTGTATTTGTTAATTATGGTCATTAGGTTAACACTCCTTGGATGAATTCTGACGGTGCTGATGTTATACAACATATTGTCGACAATTTTCATCTGTAGCTCGCGTTGACACATGTGTCACTTTGAAGAAATGTTTATGTTAGAAGAGAAGACCAAATTCATTAATCGATAATTATTGAGCTTTTGTATATAGTAGCTCCCGCTCCCGGTTTTGCTCCCGGTTTTGTAAGCATATCTATTGTTGTATCAATTGTTATTATAGTACATCCAGAAGTAATACCTACTTTTCAGTGTCATACTTAAAACTTGTTTAACGTAAGAGTACTATCACCACACACTGAAAACCCTCCATTACATTGTCATATCAGCGTAATAACGGAAATTACTCACAACCATCACACCGAAAATTTTACATATAAAATGCAAAAGTAAATAAATAAAAACACAAACACCCCATCTCACACCGCCACTGAACCCTACATTACATATATAGATCCAATACAATAACAATCAAAGAAAACACACAAATACCCTGGATGTCATACTTACCGAACCCTTCATTACCTATTTACTGACAAAAATTAAGTACAAAATAGGAGTTAAGAAAGTCAACACTGGTCAACCACTTCCATCTTAAAGATAACCCAAACGCAGTCATTTTGATATAAGATACATTTAAAACTGATAACAATTGAGTGAGATATGCTAACTTAAAGTTAGCATAGACTTTGAGAAAAACCCTAACACCTACTCTGACCTTTTACTGAATAACAAACATTAGAAATTGAGTACAAATATGAGACCAAGGATATTTAAAAGGTAACTTAAATACGGTCGTTTCAATATAAGATTGATAAAAATCGGTCAAGAAACGAACAAGTTATGACTCTTTAAAGTAGCTATAAACCTTAAAGAACATGCTGAGTTTTTCATAAAAACTAACTTATTGAATAAACTTGATAGTATAATGATAACACATTACTAGGGAGATTTGTATACAATGAATTCATCTCGATATTTCGTAGTGCCGAGTTGTTGGATTTACGATTTAAAGTGCCCTAGCTCCGCATGCGATTATAGAAAGATCTTTGTTATATAATGGCCCGAAAGGTGTTACTATATTAAGTCTCAAACCGAACAAAACCTGCATCATGCATACATTTGCTTTTCCCCTTTCATGTGCATTGGACTAGAATCATGAAACGTAATTTCAAAACAATCTAGGTCAAGGCTAGACCTACTCGGATACTCGATTGGCTCGAGCATTACACATACGTTAGCTTAGGTGAGTTCATAGCCCCGCTTTTTACTTATTTTTATAACATACTTGGGGTGAGAATACATGCTCTTTTACTTATGGAAACAAGTACTTAAAACCTTTACTAGTTTCCTAAGTTACCACTAAGCCAACGAAAATTCCCCTATCATGAATCGTTAGTTAAGGACTTAAGCGTGATGGTATTGGATAGATCTATTAGGGTTTGACAACCCTCACCCAACGGCTAGAAGATGTAACCCACGTCTACCACAACTAACTCGTGGACTCGAGTAGGGTGTTTTACTTTTGAAACTATATATGTTATTTGGCTATACCATAGGAATACTTATGGGGTAAGGAACTTTGTTACGCTTCGATGTCATGAGCTTAGGTGCAACTGTAAGACTTTACTTAAACGGAAATCTTGTGGTCCTCTTTATTACTAAACTAAACCTATGAATTCACCAACGTTATGTTAACTTTAGCATGTATGTCTCAGGTGCTTAGTCGAAAGGGCTTTCGACGGAGGGATTTTAGGATATGACAGAGTCGCATATTTCAAACTCACGCTTTTGGGAGATTTCCCTTGCATTACTTATTTTCCTTTAAGTTATGTAATGTAAATCTTTATTTTGTGAACTATGTTAACACTTTTCCTTAATTATGTAAAACTTTGATTTTTAATATCAATGAATGTATGTCTCTTTTTAAAACGACTCATATATAGGTCGTTCGCCTATATATCATTGCTATCTGGGAACCATGAAGTCAACACCTCGAGTCTCGGGAACACGAGATTTGGGGGTGTGACAGATCGGTATCAGAGCTCTGGTTATAGCGAACTAGGTTGCATTAATATTCCTAGGCTATAACTGTGTTATGCAACTAATTGCTTCCGCACTACTATTTTACGTTTTTTTTTTTCGTCCTTTCACTTGCGTTTCTCGACCAACCTTCCACTTCCCGATCATATTCAACATGTCATTTCAATAAAACACTTTTAACACCGTTAAATGCAAAACCTATCATATCCATCATGTTTAATACGAAAATCGACCGAATATCGCATATAAATATATGTATAAATATGCGATATCAGGTACTCATTTGAAAGGTAACTACAAAGGTAAGTTACTTATTGTGGTCACCAAAAATGCTAACGAGAACATACTTCGCTTTGCATTTTCCATGGTTGACAACGAGTGAAATAAGAGTTGGAGCTGGTGTTTAATCGTTTTTCAGTATACTGTTGCGGTACACTCGGGCAGACCTTCATGTGTTATTTCGGATCGTCATAACGTTGTATTTAACGCGATGGAGGAGATGCCATATTGGTATCACAGATACTGCTTACGTGTCACACCCCGCTAAAGCGGAAACACGGAATGTGAAGAGCCAAGATATCATCACACGAGTTATAAATAAAAACATACGGTTTCAAGCCATTACGAATAAAACAAGAGTTTACAGTTTAAAGATAACCAAGCATTGATAAGTACATAACGTGATAACATAGTAAATTGTTTAATAAAATTCCCAAAATATATTTAAAATAGGTCTTCTCCCGATTCTTGACTTCACGTGACATGCCAGACCCATCCACAGAATGCACTTCGTGTCTTACATTAGGTTTCCTGAAACAAGAGATAAAGTGTCAACTACAATAAAGTAGTGAGTGAGTTACAGTTTTCTAGTCCTCGACTAAAAGAGTTTTGAGTTAAGTATGTCTATACTTAAAAGTTTCTAAAAGTAGAACAATACTTAAAGACTAGTTTCGATCCAAAAGTTTCTCAAAAGATAGTTCGAACCAAGACAGTTGCTTAAAGATAGTTGCGGAAGTCGTATAACTCTATACGCGCAAGATAAGTAAACTATTGATTGAATTCATGTATAACGACTACTTGGCATAATATAACTTAAGTGTTCACACTAAACCGAATTACCAACCGTGAGGCCCCTTACCCCGACTACTTACGGGGAGTCATTTCTGATCAAGTAATATGTACTTAAGCTGCCGCCTAAGCAAGGAACGGTTATTTCCTAAGTATCGATACTCATAATTACTAAACGGCTTATCAAAGCTAATAGTGTGTTGCGAGATAGGCCCTAATGTTTCATTTTTCAAACTAGTAGTAGTCACTTATGATTAGTTATATCCCTCAAGAGTCACGTTAGTTATACGATCAATCAAAGTACATACGAGTGCCGAGAGTGGCATTAAATAAATTAAATTCGGTGCCGAGTGTGGCAAAAGTAATGAATTTATAATAGATTTGAACCAAAAAGCCGAGTAAAGGTGGCGAACCATTAAGCCGAATAAAAGGTGGCAAACCATTAGTTTATCATAGGCCAAACAGCCATAAAACTAAATAAGCATAAGTTTCACAATTGTACCAAAGATCATAACAATTCCAAAGTTTATTTAAATCTCTTGTTTCCCCCAAAATTTATTTGAAAACAGTAAATAAAGTGGGGTTGTAACTCACGTGAGAATGAGGCGGTGAAAAGATAGCTCGGACGGAGGTGGGTCGGTTCTGGCTAAAAACCGGCAGAGCTTCCGCGCTATATAAAGAATGCCCAAAATAACAAATCTTCCCGCTTCACAAACTGAACTCGAATATGTGAAATGAATCTAATGAATCACATGGACTTACCTAAAGCGAGAGGATAGCACTAGGAGTGTGCGTGGAGTGACCGGAATAGGAATCGGAATCGCGTAAACCTAAATTATACCGAATATGAAACTGTCAGATTCTGTTGTTCTAATATTTTATAAAAATAACATAAAAATCACATTCTGGAATACGAAGTCATAGGAACTGGTTTCGTCTCAATCCGACAGCTTTTGAAGAAGTTAGAGTCGTTTACGTATTTAACGCGTTTTAACCGTAAAAACAGTAAATAATAGTAAATTAATTCCAAACATTCCAGTAAAATCTGTAAAATCATATTTTCATAGGTTCTAGACTATGTCAAATTTTTATAAGTTGATTAATTCGTTTGGTATGTTTTTTCAAAAATCAAGATTAAATCAGATTAAATACTGTAAAATTCATAATAAATCGAAAACTGGAGTTAGGTTCCCAATTTTTGACAGTAAGTTACATTTTACCGTTTACTTCTTTGGTCAATTTTTCATAATTTTTACATGCATGCAACAGATTCTGTCGATTTCTTCGGTTAGAGTCATAAATCAAAATCTTAAATTGAAAAACATAACTTTTGTTTATTTTAGTGAAAATTCCAGATTTTCCATTTTATAAACTTCCATTTTTACCAATAAAAATTGCATGCAATGGAGTTTTTGATATGCTTTCATCATTTTAGTTATAAAACATATATAGATTTAATGATTTATGTATAATCTTGAGTAAATATGAAAAATAAGTTTAAGAACAAGATTTTTACCTTTGAAATGATGAAATGATGGTGATGAATGTATGAAAATGTCCTTGAATTAGTTAGATTATGCCTTAGATGGGGTTGTTCTTGAAAGAGTTGTGTGTTTGTATGTGAGAGTTGAGAGAATATGAGTGTAAGTGTGTGTTTTGATTTGTAAGAAATGAATGTGGACATGGGAGGTAATACCAAGGTGACTTTTCTGGAGTAGAGGGGTGTTTGACACCTGTTTTTACAGGTGTTGGCAATTTGGGTCGGTTTTGGATGAGTCACCAAGCACTAGCAACAACAAAATTTTCAAAATTCTGCAGCTGTCTTGCGCCGCAGTCATCACCTCTTGCGGCGCAAGAGGCTGATTTTTCAGCTATTTCGTTTTTGTTTAGTTTTCTTTGTTAAGTGTTTCGTTAGTTGAAAGTTTCCGGTTATTTTAAATAGGAACTTAGACAAGTTCACTAAGTATTTTCTTGGTATTAGGATTCATTTTGTGATTCCGATTTCGATTCCGACGTACACGAGTTTACGAGACAAGTAACGACAAGGTTAATACAAAGTTAAGTTTAAAGGTAGAGAATGCGGTTTTCACCTGAACTAAGACGGTTGTCACATTCTCCCCGGGTTGAAAAGAATTTCGTCCCGAAATTTAGTTCGTCTCATCGGAGGAAGGATTTCTGAACAGATGTGGATATTTCTTACGAATCTGGTCTTCACGTTCCCAAGTGAATTCGTGACCTCGTCGGGAATTCCACCGAACCTTGACAATAGGGATGCGACTTTGCTTGAGTTGCTTGACCTCTCGATCTACAACCTCAAGCGGTTCTTCGATGAAGTTAAGCTTGTTGTCGATCTGGACTTCGTCCAGTGGAATGACAATGGTCTCGTCCGATAAGCACTTTTTCAAGTGCGAGACATGGAAGGGGCCTGTGTACCTCGGGCTTAACTTGCCGCGTTTTCCGAAACAGACTACCCCTTTCCACGGCGATATTTTCAGGAGTACTCTATCGCCCACCTGGAATTCGAGAGGTTTCCTTCGGTTATCAGCATAGCTCTTCTGCCGAGTACGAGATGTCTTTAGCCTTTCTCGAATGGTAGTGATTTTGTCAATGGTTTCCTGGACGATGTCGAGCCTTGTCAGTTGTCGATCGCCAGCTTCCAACCAACAAAGCGTCGACCGGCACTTGCGTCCGTATAAGGCCTCGAACGGAGCACACTTGATGCTGGCATGGTAGCTATTGTTATAAGAAAACTCAACTAATGGCAAGTGAGCGTCCCAACTTCCTCCAAAGTCAACTACACACGCTCTCAGCATATCTTCAAGTGTCTGAATCGTCCTTTCACTCTGACCATCGGTCTGAGGGTGGTAAGCAGTACTGAGGTCTAGTCGCGTCCCGAGCGATTTTTGAAGCGCGTTCCAAAACCGGGACGTGAATCGACTATCCCTATCGGAAATAATGGAGAGGGGCGTTCCATGACGAGAGACAATCTCGTTAATATAGATCTGTGCGAACTTCTCCATTGAATGGTTCTCTCTTACCGGCAGAAAGTGTGCGGATTTAGTCAATCGATCCCCAATCACCCAGATTGTATCATTCCCCTTGCCGTACGGGGAAGTTTAGTAATGAAATCCATGGAGATCTGTTCCCACGTCCGCATGGGGATCTCCGGCTGTTGCAATAGCCCAAACGGTTTCTTATATTCTGCCTCGACCTTCGAGTAAGTAAGGCACTTAGCCACATACAAGGCAATGTCCTTCTTCATGCCCGGCCACCAATAGTATTCCCGCAGGTCCTTATACAACTTGTCGGATCCGGGATGAATAGAGTATCGGGATCGGTGGCCCTCGTCCAAGATGGGCTTGCGAAGGTCTTCGGCTCTCGGAATCCATGCTCGATTCTTGAAGTAATGGATTCCGTCCGATTTAAGCTCAAATTCCTTTTCGTGATTGTGCAGGGTTTCACCTTTAAGGTTCTCGGGTTTCAATGCTTCCTGTTGAGCTTTAGAAATCTGCGTTTGGAGGCTAGTCTGAACCTGAATCCCCAATGCTCTGACTCGAGATGGTTTTGCCCTTTCCTTATCCTTCTGAGTAAGTTCGGTCAGCGGCTTAGCGATTTTTGAGAAAGAATAAAAAAAAAAAAATTTAAATCTCCAGTAACAGCCCGCCAATCCTAAGAACTGTCGGATTTCGGTGGGAGTCGTTGGAGTTTGCCATTTCTCAATCGCTTCGATCTTTGCTGGATCGACATGAATTCCCTCTTGGTTGATCACATGGCCAAAGAAGTGTACCTTTCGGAGCCAAAATTCGCACTTCGAGAATTTGGCGTACCAGTTTCTGATCCTTAAGAAGTTCGAGGATGAGTTCCAAATGTTTCGCATGGTCCTCCTGTTTCTCGAGTAGGTAAGAATGTCATAAATGAACACGACCACGAATTTGTCCAGGTAAGGTCTACACACTCGGTTCATCAAGTCCATGAACACTGCTGGTGCATTGGTTAGACCGAATGGCATGACTAGGAATTCGTAATGACCGTAATGGGTACGAAAAGCGGTTTTTGGAATGTCGATCTCACTGACACGAACCTGATGGTAACCTGAACGGAGGTCGATTTTCGAGAAATAAGTTGCACCCTGCAACTGGTCGAAAAGGTCATCGATCCTCGGGAGAGGGTATCGGTTCTTGACGGTCAGCTTGTTCAGTTCGCGGTAGTCGATGCACATACGAAAGGATCCGTCTTTTTTTTAACGAAGAGTATAGGGGCTCCCCAGGGGGACGAGCTAGGACGAATAAGACCATGATCCAAGAGTTCCTGAAGCTGTTTAGACAGCTCTTGCATCTCCGGTGTGGCTAGACAGTACGGTGTCCTAGCGACCGGTGCTGCACCAGGAGTGAGGTCTATCCGGAATTCCACTTTTCGATGCGGAGGTAACCCGGGAAAATCTTCGGGAAAGACTTCAGGGTGATCCTTGACTACCGGAATATCTTGAATACGGATCTCCTTGGGTTAAAGTTCGAGGATGAGTTCCAAATGTTTCGCATGGTCCTCCTTGTTTCTCGAGTAGGTAAGAATGTCATAAATGAACACGACCACGAATTTGTCCAGGTAAGGTCTACACACTCGGTTCATCAAGTCCATGAACACTGCTGGTGCATTGGTTAGACCGAATGGCATGACTAGGAATTCGTAATGACCGTAATGGGTACGAAAAGCGGTTTTTGGAATGTCGATCTCACTGACACGAACCTGATGGTAACCTGAACGGAGGTCGATTTTCGAGAAATAAGTTGCACCCTGCAACTGGTCGAAAAGGTCATCGATCCTCGGGAGAGGGTATCGGTTCTTGACGGTCAGCTTGTTCAGTTCGCGGTAGTCGATGCACATACGAAAGGATCCGTCTTTTTTTTAACGAAGAGTATAGGGGCTCCCCAGGGGGACGAGCTAGGACGAATAAGACCATGATCCAAGAGTTCCTGAAGCTGTTTAGACAGCTCTTGCATCTCCGGTGTGGCTAGACAGTACGATGTCCTAGCGACCGGTGCTGCACCAGGAGTGAGGTCTATCCGGAATTCCACTTGTCGATGCGGAGGTAACCCGGGAAAATCTTTGGGAAAGACTTCAGGGTGATCCTTGACTACCGGAATATCTTGAATACGGATCTCCTTGGGTTACGTTCTACAACGTGGGCAAGGAATGCGTCACAGTCCTCCTCGAGGTACTTACACATTTTAATGGACGACACGAGTCGGAGTGATCGTCCGGGTTTGTCTCCTTGAACAATCAAAGTTTCAGTGTCAGAAAGAGGGATGCGGATGAGTTTGTCAAAACAGACGATCTCGGCTCGGAAACGAGAGAGCCAGTCCATTCCGACGATAACATCAAAGCTTTTCAGCTCGATTGGAATTAAATCAATAGGGAAAGTTTTATTGGACAGGCACATGGAACATCCTACAATTATATCCTTAGCTTCGAACTCCCGACCGTTCGTGTACTCGATGGTGAAGCTATCCTTAAGAACCTTAGATCCTATGTTAATGAGGGGTCTTAATTCTAAGGATACAAAGCTTCTTTTAAGTTCCTGAATTGAATAGTACAGATGTGAAATGGTTATTCACCAAAAATGTACCTGTCCCTGCATTGGGATTCTGCCTTGTCTCCTTGACAGTGATGGCGAGGGCCCTAAAAGTTCTTGTTGTCTGCAGTATGGGGCAAGTCTTACGGCGGTGTTTTTCGCTTCCGCACTCGGAGCACACCGGCTTCTTCCCTTGGCTGTTTGATCTCTCCGAGCAGTATTTGGAGAAGTGCCCCACTTTCCAGCACTTGTGGCACGTCGGGCAATTTCCATTATGGTGGAAGTTGCATTTGTCGCACTTGGGTTGTGGCCCAACGTAAGCTCGGCGTCCTGTCGTGGGTTTCTTGTTACTGTTGTTCCTCATTGGTTGATGATCAACCTTCCGTTTCTTACTCTCCTTTCGCTCGACGGTTGCCGGAGGGATAGGGAGGTTACCGCTTCGAGAGCTTTCACCATCCTCCTGTTTAACTGGGGCGAGGAAGGGAAGGAGGTTATGGTCTTGATTGTTGTCCGAGTAAATGATGTTGGGGTTTTCACCCCCGAAGATTCCGTCGTTGATCCCGGCGATTACCTGGGCAATCAAGTCGGGCATCGCTGCGTTCAGCTGAGCAGCGACCTGTTCGGCTATTCGGTCAGCGTCGCTTCTGTCGAGAGGCATAATTCTACAACGGAGAAAAGAAACTAGTTTAGACGCACGAATAGGATACGATAAGTATATAATCCAATGAACAAGGATAACAATCACGCAAGAGTAAAATAACAGAACAGATAGTACACGCACGACAAAGATTCAAGAGATTCACGTGACAAGATTCACACGCAAGAGTAACAAATCAACCCTAGATCAAGATTCACACGACAGTAACAATAATAGATAAAAGGATAGAGCTTCATTCATTAATAATAATTAAGTTGGGTACAAGGTTCAAAATAGAAAAGTAGTACATTACAATACAATAAGGAAATAAATGGGAATGGCTCGAAGCTGTGTACATTGAAAATTTCAACTCGGCCTACAGTACAATAAAAAAAAGGAAGGATATGACTAATGACGCCTCTCTAGGAACATCTTGGGCATCATGACCGCGGTCAAGGTTCCCATTACCAGACACACCCCTACGAGTTGCTGCACAGTACGTGTCGTGGCTAGAGTCGATGCGATGATTCGCATCGCCTGCTCAGACAAGTGGTGCGCCGCATCAGTGACTTCGCTGATGAGGAGTCCCTGTTGCTGGTTCTCCTCTGCGAGTGCCCGAACCTCGTGGTGCAGGTGCAGGAATGCGGCCGGTGGGGGTGGCTGGAGAGTAGGTGGCATCATAGGCCGGGAGATTCCGGCCTCCTGAGCACGTCGCTGCTCCTCAAGGAATTGACGTTCCCACGCATAGCGCTCCATTACTGGAGTGCGCAGGGCGGGGTCGTAGGGTTCCACAAAGGACTGAGGAGGTGCGGGTCGAAACGGGCTCGGCTGCTGGCGCGCGGTCAACCTAGCGCGAAGCCCTTGAGGCTGAGGTGGTTCGGTGACAGGCGCTGGTGGAGGGGGTGGAAGCACAGATCTCGGGCTGGATCAGTGACTGCTACTGATCGTCATTGGTGTATCCTCTGTCGGGTCAGTCGTCTGCTGACGCTGACTATCAGACGCCGTGTGGCCCTCGGAAGGCTCATTCGATGGGGAAACTGCTCGTGAGAGGGATCGTGACTGAGATCGTGAACGGGACGACTGAGACATGTCGGATCTGCGAATAAGAGGTTACGTGAGTACAGGAAAATAAGGAAAGATGTAAACGAAAATGCATGTATGGGTCAGTCACGTGAGAATCGGGAATGGATAAGACCGGAAATTTTTCGACTCGAAAACCGTTTAACAATAGCAATTACTTTCCGTTCTCGCAAAATTCATTTTGAACTAGGCATAGTTGATCAAGTTACGCCTAGTTAAAAGCAAACCATGCAATTTCGGAATTAATCTACTAAAGTTCGAAAGCTCGTGAAATGATTTTTCTGAAAAAGCCTTGGTTATAGTTTGGTTTCAAAAATTTTGAAAAATTCTTAAAACCGTTTTCGCTATAACCAGTGCTCTGATACCAAGTCTGTCACACCCCGCTAAAGCGGGAACACGGAATGTGAAGAGCCAAGATATCATCACACGAGTTATAAATAAAAACATACGGTTTCAAGCCATTAGGAATAAAACAAGAGTTTATAGTTTAAAGATAACCAAGCATTGATAAGTACATAACGTGATAACATAGTAAATTGTTTAATAAAATTCCCAAAATATATTCAAAATAGGTCTTCTCCCGATTCTTGACTTCACGTGACATGCCAGACCCATCCACAGAATGCACTTCGTGTCTTACATTAGGTTTCCTGAAACAAGAGATAAAGTGTCAACTACAATAAAGTAGTGAGTGAGTTACAGTTTTCTAGTCCTCGACTAAAAGAGTTTTGAGTTAAGTATGTCTATACTTAAAAGTTTCTAAAAGTAGAACAATACTTAAAGACTAGTTTCGATCCAAAAGTTTCTCAAAAGATAGTTCGAACCAAGACAGTTGCTTAAAGATAGTTGCGGAAGTCGTATAACTCTATACGCACAAGATAAGTAAACTATTGATTGAATTCATGTATAACGACTACTTGGCATAATATAACTTAAGTGTTCACACTAAACCGAATTACCAACCGTGAGGCCCCTTACCCCGACTACTTACGGGGAGTCATTTCTGATCAACTAATATGTACTTAAGCTGCCGCCTAAGTAAGGAACGGTTATTTCCTAAGTATCGATACTCATAATTACTAAACGGCTTATCAAAGCTAATAGTGTGTTGCGAGATGGGCCCTAATGTTTCATTTTTCAAACTAGTAGTAGTCACTTATGGTTAGTTATATCCCTCAAGAGTCACGTTAGTTATACGATCAATCAAAGTACATACGAGTGCCGAGAGTGGCATTAAATAAATTAAATTCGGTGCCGAGTGTGGCAAAAGTAATGAATTTATAACAGATTTGAACCAAAAAGCCGAGTAAAGGTGGCGAACCATTAAGTCGAATAAAAGGTGGCAAACCATTAGTTTATCATAGGCCAAACAGCCATAAAACTAAATAAGCATAAGTTTCACAATTGTACCAAAGATCATAACAATTCCAAAGTTTATTTAAATCTCTTGTTTCCCCCAAATGTTATTTGAAAACAGTAAATAAAGTGGGGTTGTAACTCACGTGAGAATGAGGCGGTGAAAAGATAGCTCGGACGGAGGTGGGTCAGTTCTGGCTAAAAACCGGCAGAGCTTCCGCGCTATATAAAGAATGCCCAAAATAACAAATCATTTTCCCGCTTCACAAACTGAACTCGAATATGTGAAATGAATCTAATGAATCACAGGGACTTACGCTAAAGCGAGAGGATAGCACTAGGAGTGTGCGTGGAGTGACCGGAATAGGAATCGGAATCGCGTAAACCTAAATTATACCGAATATGAAACTGTCAGATTCTGTTGTTCTGATATTTTATAAAAATAACATAAAAATCACATTCTGGAATACGAAGTCGTAGGAACTGGATTCGTCTCAATCCGACAGCTTCTGAAGAAGTTAGAGTCGTTTACGTCATAAAAATTGCATGCAATGGAGTTTTTGATATGCTTTCATCATTTTAGTTATAAAACATATATAGATTTGATGATATATGTATAATCTTGAGTAAATATGAAAAATAAGTTTAAGAACAAGATTTTTACCTTTGAAATGATGGTGATGAATGTATGAAAATGTCCTTGAATTAGTTAGATTATGCCTTAGATGGGGTTGTTCTTGAAAGAGTTGTGTGTTTGTATGTGAGAGTTGAGAGAATATGAGTGTAAGTGTGTGTTTTGATTTGTAAGAAATGAATGTGGACATGGGAGGTAATACCAAGGTGACTTTTCTGGAGTAGAGGGGTGTTTGACACCTGTTTTTACAGGTGTTGGCAATTTGGGTCGGTTTTGGATGAGTCACCAAGCACTAGCAACAACAAAATTTTCAAAATTCTGCAGCTGTCTTGCGCCGCAGTCATCACCTCTTGCGGCGCAAGAGGCTGATTTTTCAGCTATTTCGTTTTTGTTTAGTTTTCTTTGTTAAGTGTTTCGTTAGTTGAAAGTTTTCGGTTATTTTAAATTTTTAAAAGAAAATCTCAAACACTTAACCACTCAACTTTAGTAAGCATTTGATGTGGAATTGAGCTCACTTTTTGGTGTTACACGCATGCTAAGCAGCGGTTGCCAAATAGCATAACCAGCAAGTACTACCTGTCGGGTATCTTAGTTTTACAAAAATGAATGTCGACTTCCCCATTGTTACAATCCAAATCGAAAAACATCACAACACTTTGGCAAAAAATTCCTCTCAAAAGCATGTCATTTTAGAGAGACTATTGCCAAAGCAAACCGCATTTTTGTATTTCATTCATAATTTTCTTTTAGAAATAAGACATCTTCTAGTCCCCTCATACGATACTAATGCGTTAATATATCAAATTATAAAGTATTTGAATATCCTCTTATTCTCTATTTGTATTTTAACGTAAACAACTTGTTAGAAGTGGTAAATACCCCCATATTCTAAAGGGAGCCACAACAAACACCATAAAACAAGTCTCTAATTTCAAGTAAGCCAGAGCCTCCATGGAAAGTAATCCACTACAAGAATCGAGGCCTTTAGCGACGATTTCTACAGCGACGACATCAAATCGTCGCTAAAGGCCCGCTAAACGACAAAAAATTTCAACTTTTTGACTTTGTCAGACTTTAGTCTTTGGCGACGATATTTACCTTTAGCGACGACAATATATTAAATAAATAACTAAAATTATTAATAATTCCCGCCGAATCCCGCCAAAAGCTTCGGCGACGACAAATCGTCGCCAAAGCCAATTCTGACATTTTTATTTGATTAATAAATAATTAAATGGTTATTTAAATAATTTATAAAATATTAAAAATAATTAATTAATTTAGTTAGGCCTTTAGCGACGACAAATCGTCGCCAAAGGCTTAACTAAATTAATTAATATATTTAATAAACATTTAATTAAATGTTAAATAACTAATTAATTTAATTAGGCCTTCGGCGACGATTTGTCGTCGCTAAAGGCCTAACTAAATTAATTAATTATTTAATAAATAATTAAATGTTTATTAAATATATTAATTAATTTAAATAATATATAATGTATATATATTAAAATTATATAATATTAATATATATAAATTTTTTTTAATTAAATAATATTTAAAAAATGAAAATATAATATATCAAATTAAATAATATATAATGTTAATTTTAAATAAATAATTTTTGTTTAAAATAAAATTAGTTGATAATAAGAAATAAAAAGTAATTATATTATTAATGTTAATATACTTAAAATAAATGTATATACATATTTTTAAAAATCTAATATCGTAATTAAATAATTAATACGATTAATAATCGTTTAATGTTATAACGAAAAGTTGTAATACGAAAAGTTGTAATACGACATGTTGTGGTATAACTATAACTTTAAACCATAAGCACCTAATGCTAGACCTTAAATCCTAAACTCGATCATATCTCTAAGTCATCGTAACGGTAAACCGGAACAACGTACATTCATCGACAACTATCGACTATTAAAGGTAACATGAGTTATGCCAGAGTTGTATAGACCATTCATCTATCGATCATTCATCGACTATTACAACATCTTAACTACGTAATGCTAGACCTTAAATCCTAAACTCATATATCTAAACCATCGTAACCCTAGAAACCTAAACCATCGTAACCCTAAAAACCTAAACCATCGTAACCCTAGAAACCTAAACCATCGTAACCCTTAAACAATCCTAACCTCACCATTTTATCGACTATTAAAGGTAACATGAGTAAGGCAAAGTTGTATATACCATTCATCTATCGACCATTCATCGACTGTTAGAACAACATTCATCAATAATTAGAGCTAATTAACGAGAACAACATTCATCGACTACGTACGTACACCATACATGACATCCAATTATCAATGATTTAATCGATCATTACATAACTTGTAACAATGTCAATGTATACTACCAAACGTAGAGGTATTCAATCGACTACACCATTGATCATCGACAACGGTAAAACAAGTCGATATCGTATTTCTACACTTTATAATAACTTATACCTAATATAATTTAAATATTTAACTTATACCTAATATAATTTAACTTCATTTTCATTACTAATATTATTTAAACGTTTTCGTTAGTAATATAATTACATAATAAATAAGAAAAAAAAAAAAAAAAAATTCGGAAGGCCTTTGGCGACGACTTGTCGTCGCCGAAGCCCAGTCAACAAAAGTCAACCTATTTGGCCCAGCCCGCCAAACTTTTGGGGTTTTCCCGGGCTACCCTACAGCGACGATATGTCGTCGCCATAGGGCTACAGCGACGATTTAAAAAAGTTGTCAATAATTGCAGATCCTTATCTCTTTCATTTACACCAAAACACAAACACGAATTTTAGCTTGATTTCGCTGCCAAACCACCACCAAACCGCCGGTTTTGTTGATTTTGTGTTTCCTCCACCATTATTATCACTCCAACATTCCATTACCACCACCAAACATCCACCCCCGCCACCAACCACCACCTAACCGCCGGCACCCACCACCATCACCATCAAACCGCCACCACCCACCACCATCACCACCAATTCCTCCATTCCTCCACCACCATCTAGGTTTGTTGTCACACCCCGCTAAAGCGGAAACACGGAATGTGAAGAGCAAAGATATCATCACACGAGTTATAATAAAAACATACGGTTTCAAGTCATTTCAAATAAAAACATAAGTTTACAGTTTGAAAACAACCAAGCATTTTACGAGTACATAACATAAATACAAAGCAAATTGTTCAACAAAATTCCCCAAATATTATTAAAATAGGTCTTCTCCCAATTCATGACTTCACGTGACATTCCATGACCCATCCAACCATTGCATTTCGTGACTTACACTTGATTTCCTGAAACAAGAGATAAAGTGTCAACTACATAAAGTAGTGAGTGAGTTACAGTTTTCTAGTCCTCGACTAAAATGGTTTGAGTTAAGTATATCTATACTTAGTAGTTTCTAAAAGTAGAACAAGACTTAAAGAATAGTTCGAACCAAAACAGTTGTTTAAAAGATAGATGCGGAAGTCGTATAACTCTATACGCGCATAAAAGTAAACTATGATTGAATTCATGTATAACGACTACTTGGCATAATAACTTAAGTGTTCACACTAAACCGATTATCTAACCGTGAGGCCCCTTACCCCGACTATCTACGGGGAGTCATTTCTGATCGAGTAATATGTACTTAAGCTGCCACTTAAGCAAGGAACGGTCATTTCCTAAGTATCGATACCCATAATTACTAAACGGCTTAACAAAGCTAATAGTGTGTTATGAAAATTAGGCACTGAATGTTATTTTTAAACTAGTAGTAGTCACTTATGGATTAGTTATATCTCTCAAGAGCTCACTGATAGTTATACGATCAATCAAAGTACATACGAGTGCCGAGAGTGGCATTAAATGAGTTTAATATAGTTTTGAATCACGAGCCGAATAAAGGTGGCGAACCATTAGTTTATCATAGGCCAATCGGCCATAAAACTAATTAAGCATAAGTTTGTCAAAAATGTTCAATAGAGTTCATAACAGTTCATTTAGATCTCTTGTTTCCCCCAAAAGATAATTGAAAACAGTAAATAAGTGGGGATGTAACTCACGGTTTGCAAGGATGAGCGACGTGCGCGAGGAGAAATCGAGTCGGGCCGGAATCACGGGAATCCTAAAGAAATACCAAGGTTTAATGAGTATTAATGTTTATGTGTTTATTATTTTAAGTGTCGGGTTTAGGTCTACTGAAAATCGGGCAGCGCTTCCGCGCCAAAATCATAAATTCCCATTTTTGTACACTTTCCCGCTTAACAATTTCAATAAACATATTTCATATAATTTCAAGGATAAATTCATATAAAACTTGTTCATTTAGTTCATTTACATGTAGTTAATCACATTACAGGTTGTGGTCATAATTCTCAATTCCGAACATAAGTTTAGATACACGTTTAAAGTTACGATCCAAAAGGGTTTAACTTAGTAAATGTGCAGTCTGTCAGCAGCATGACCGCGCCGCGGTGGGAGGACTGCGCCGCGGTCAAAGGTTCTACCCTGACCGCGCCGCGGTGAAGCGACTGCGCCGCGGTCATGGTGACAGTTTCTTGGTCAAGCTCGTTTTTGGAAGAAAATGATGTTTTTAAGTTGGATTTCGACATGCAACCAGGTATAAGCTTAGATAATTGATGTCTAATAGTTTATTTAGCGTTTATAACCAAAAATGTAAGGATCTAACCATGCATTTACCAAAAATCCGTTTTTGTTCATAAATGACCCAAAATCTTCATACAAATTCATTTTAAGGTGATGGATGATGCATGCAATGAGTTTAACTTGTAAAAACAGAAGGTTAAAATGATTTATACCGAGAGTGAAGTGATTTGGAGATGGTTGGAGTGATCCCTTAGTGATTTTAACCCAAAAAGCTTGTAAAAATGGTCTTTTAACCCAATGTATGAAATCCCTTTCTTCCTCCTCGCTAGATGGACGATTTTGTGTGATTATGTGGTTGGAGTTTCTGTATTTTGATGTAAGATTTCTGGAAAACAAAATGTGTATGTGTTCTTGAGTGTTTGGAAAGAGAGAGAGAGTAGGGAGTGTTTGATTAGTGTGTGTGTGTGTAATTGTGTTTGTGTTGGTGTTATATGTGACTAAGGTAGAGTCACTGGACTTTTTAACAGGGTTTTGGGCCATAAGAATCTGGTACAAGTCGTTTATTAAAGTTATGGCCCGTTTAGTTAAGTTTTAAAAGTTACAAAAAGTGCTGTCTGCGCACTCCACCGCGGCGCGGTGGCCTGACCGCGGCGCGGCTGGAGTGGCAGACTTTTTGCCTTTTTCGTTTTCCGTTCGTTCCAACGTTAAGTGTTTCGTTTGTTTAAAGGTTTCCGTTCATTAAAATAGGAACTTAGACAAGTTCACTAAGTATTTTCTTGGTATTAGGATTCATTTATGTGATTCCGAGTTCGATTCTACGCATTCGAGTTTACGAGACAAGTAATAACAAGATAAATTTGAAATTGAGTCAAAGATAGAGAATGCGGTTTTCACCTGAAATAAGACGGTTGTCACATTCTTCCCGGGTTGAAAAGAATTTCGTCCCGAAATTTAGTTCGCCTCATCGGAGGAAAGATCTTTGAACAGGTGCGGATACTTCTGACGAATCTGGTCTTCACGTTCCCATGTGAATTCGTGACCTCGTCGGGAATTCCACCGAACCTTGACAATCGGAATACGACTTTGCTTGAGTTGTTTGACCTCTCGGTCTACAACCTCAAGCGGTTCCTCGATGAAATTAAGTTTGTTATCGATCTGAACCTCGTCCAGTGGAATGACAATGGTTTCGTCCGATAAGCACTTTTTCAAGTGCGAGACGTGGAAGACATTGTGAACGTTGGAAAGAGCTTGTGGAAGTTGAAGTCGGTACGCCACTGGGCCGATACGCTCAATTACCTCAAAGGGGCCTGTGTACCTCGGGCTTAACTTACCGCGCTTCCCGAAACGGACTACCCCTTTCCATGGCGATATTTTCAGGAGTACTCTATCGCCCACCTGGAATTCTAGGGGTTTCCTTCGGTTATCGGCATAGCTCTTCTGCCGAGTACGAGAGGTTTTCAATCTTTCTCGGATGGTAGTGATTTTGTCAATGGTTTCCTGGACGATGTCGAGCCTTGTTAGTTGTTGATCGCCAGCTTCTAGCCAACAAAGCGGCGACCGGCACTTGCGTCCGTATAAGGCCTCGAATGGAGCACACTTGATGCTGGCATGGTAGCTGTTGTTATAGGAAAACTCGACTAAGGGTAAGTGAGCGTCCCAACTTCCTCCGAAGTCAACTACACACGCTCTCAGCATGTCCTCAAGCGTCTGAATCGTCCTTTCACTCTGACCATCGGTCTGAGGGTGGTAAGCAGTACTGAGGTCTAGTCGCGTCCCGAGCGATTTCTGAAGCGCGTTCCAAAACCGGGACGTGAATCGACTATCCCTATCGGAAATAATGGAGAGAGGCGTTCCGTGACGAGAGACGATCTCGTTAATGTAAATCTGTGCGAACTTCTCCATTGAATGGTTCTCTCTTACCGGCAGAAAGTGTGCGGACTTAGTCAATCGATCCACAATCACCCAGATTGTGTCATTCCCCCTTGCCGTACGAGGCAATTTAGTGATGAAGTCCATGGAGATCTGCTCCCACTTCCACATGGGGATCTCCGGCTGTTGCAATAGCCCAGAAGGTTTCTGATATTCAGCCTTGACCTTCGAGCAAGTAAGGCACTTAGCCACATACAAGGCTATGTCCTTCTTCATGCCCGGCCACCAATAGTATTCCCGTAGATCCTTATACAACTTGTCGGATCCCGGATGAATAGAGTATCGGGATCGGTGGCCTTCGTCCAAGATGAGCTTGCGAAGGTCTTCAGCTCTAGGAATCCATGCTCGATTCTTGAAGTAATGGATTCCGTCCGGTTTAAGCTCAAATTCCTTCTCATGATTGTGCAGGGTTTCGCCCTTAAGGTTTTCAGGTTTCAATGCTTCCTGCTGAGCGTTAGAAATTTGTGATTGGAGGTTAGTTTGAATCTGGATTCCTAATGCTCTAACTCGAGATGGTTTAGCCCTTTCCTTACGACTCAGGGCGTCAGCTACTACGTTTGCTTTACCCGGGTGGTATTTGATCTCGCAATCGTAGTCGCTTAATAGTTCGATCCATCTGCGTTGTCTCATATTGAGCATTTTCTGTTCGAGAATATGTTGAAGGCTTTTGTGATCCGTGAATACTGTGCACTTAGTGCCGTACAAGTAATGCCTCCAAATTTTTAGTGCAAACACGACAGCTCCCAGCTCTAAGTCGTGTGTTGTATAATTCTGTTCGTGAACCTTCAACTGTCTCGATGCGTATGCGATGACCTTTTCCTTCTGCATAAGGACACACCCAAGTCCTTGGTGAGACGCATCGCAAAACACTACAAAATTATCCGTACCCTCCGGTAGGGACAGAATCGGTGCATGGCACAGTTCATACTTCAGTTTCTGGAAGGATTCATCCTGTTGTTCTCCCCAGGTGAAGTCCTTATCCTTTTGAGTGAGTTCGGTCAGTGGCTTAGCGATTTTCGAGAAATTTTTAATGAATCTCCGGTAATAGCCCGCCAATCCTAAGAACTGTCGGATTTCGGTGGGAGTCGTGGGGGCTTGCCATTTCTCAATCGCCTCGATCTTTGCTGGATCGACATGAATTCCCTCTTGGTTGATTACATGGCCAAGGAAGTGTACTTCTCGGAGCCAGAATTCGCACTTCGAGAATTTGGCGTAGAGTTTCTGATCCTTAAGGAGTTCGAGGATGAGTTTCAGATGTTTCGCATGGTCCTCCTTGTTCCTAGAGTAGATGAGGATGTCATCTATGAATACGATTACGAATTTGTCCAAATACGGTCGACACACCCTGTTCATCAGATCCATGAACACCGCTGGTGCGTTGGTCAGACCAAATGGCATGACGAGAAATTCGTAATGTCCGTATCGGGTTCGGAAAGCGGTTTTTGGAATATCGTCCTCACTGACTCGAACCTGGTGATAACCCGAGCGGAGGTCGATCTTAGAAAAGTAAGTTGCACCATGCAACTGGTCGAACAGATCATCGATCCTCGGAAGTGGGTATCGGTTCTTGACGGTCAGTTTGTTCAGTTCTCGGTAATCGATGCACATTCGGAAGGATCCGTCTTTCTTTTTGACAAAGAGGATTGGGGCTCCCCAAGGGGACGAGCTCGGACGAATAAGACCGTGGTCCAAGATTTCCTGTAGCTGTTTCGACAACTCTTGCATTTCCGGTGGGGCTAGACGATATGGTGTCTTGGCGACCGGTGCTGCGCCAGGAACTAGGTCTATTCGGAATTCCACTTGTCGATGTGGGGGTAACCCGGGTAGATCCTGAGGAAAGACTTCTGGATGATCCTTAACTACGGAAATATCTTGTACTCGGTTTTCCTTAGGCTTACACTCGATGACATGCGCTAGGAATGCATCAAAATCCTTTTTGAGGTACTTGTGCATTTTAACGCTGGAGACGATGCGAATTCGTTGGCCCGGTTTGTCGCCTTGCACGACAAGGGTTTCGCCGTCTGACAGAGGGATACGAATAAGTTTGTCGAAACAGACGATCTCGGCCCGGAACCGAGATAACCAGTCCATTCCGACTATGATGTCAAAGCTCTTCAGCTCAATTGGAATTAAATCAATGGGAAACGTTTTATCAGATAGGCATATTGAACATCCTACGATTACATCCTTAGCCTCAAATTCCTGACCGTTGGCATATTCTACGGTGAAGCTATCCTTAAGAATCTTAGATCCTAAATTAATGAAGGGTCTAAACTCTAAGGATACGAAGCTTCTTTCTGCTCCAGAATCGAACAATAGAGATGCATAGTGGTTGTTTACAGAAAACGTACCGTTCACCGCATTTGGGTCCTGCCGAGCCTCCTCGGCTGTAAATGCACGTCCGCGACCCCGCCCTCCTTGATTGGGTTGGGCATTCTGAAGCTTAGGGCAAGCGTTACGGAAATGTTGGTCGCTTCCACACTCGAAGCACACCGGCTTCTGACCCTGAACCACGGCTTTCTCTGAACAGTACTTGGAGAAGTGCCCTACCTTCTGGCACTTAGAACATACCGGGCAGTTCCCGTGGTGATGAAAGTTGCACTTATTGCACTTGGGGTTCGTCCCCGTGTAGCTTCGGTTCCCAGCTGGTGGTGGTGGTGGTGCAGCAGTCACCGAGTAGTTGCAGGTGGTTTTCTGTTTCTTGCTGTTTCTTCGGGGGTTGTGATCTGCCTTCCTTTTCTCTCCCTCCTCCTTCTTGGAGGGTGCTGCAGCGGTGAGGAGATCGCTGGTGAGTCGGTATGCCAGAATGATTGCGCTCTGTAGGGTTTGAGGTTCAGCAGAGAGAACATTTCCCCGGATCTCGGGAACTAGACCAGAAACGTAACGGTCAATGCGGTTTTCCTCGGGGGTTACTAGTCTCGGAACTAGTCGGGACAATTCATGAAATCGGGTGGTGTACCCCTCGATGTCATTCCCAACCATCATGAGGTTCCACAGTTCCGCCTCAAGCTTCTTGATTTCTCCGTTAGGACAGTACTCAGCAATCAGAAGATTTTTGAATTGCTCCCAGGAGAGAGCATAGGCGGTGTCACGCCCTCTGGTCCGAACCACGTTGTTCCACCATGAAAGAGCCTTCCCATGTAGTACGCATGAGGCGTACTCTACCTTGTCGGCCTCGGCACACTTGCTAATGTGCAAGACTGATTCGATGCTCTCGAACCAGGACACCGGAGGTGCCGTGGAACTCTTTGGGCTTGCATGCCATGAAGCTTTTGTAAGTACAAGCGGGAGGGTTTTGGTGCTGGTGATGATTTTGGTTTTGGTGGTTGTTGTTGTTCTGGTTGTTGTCTTGATTTTGGTTGTTGTTCTGTTGTTGCTGTTGCTGTCGCTGATGGTTGTTGACGTTGGCATTGATTCCCGCCGTGATCTGGGCGATCATATTGGGCATCGCTGCATTCAACTGCTCAGCGACCTGCTCAGCGATGATACTGGCGTTGGTTCGGGGTGCCATGATTCTACAACAGACAACAGACAACAGATTCAGTTTAGATCGCACGATTAAAGTATGATAAGAGTATAATTCAACGTATAAGACAACAATTCCGCAAGAATAAAATAATAGAACGGATAGAACACGCACGACAGAGATTCGAGAAATTCACACAACAAGATTCACACGCAAGAGATACAATTCAGTGATAACTAAAGATTCACACAACAATAGCACAAATAGATAATAAGGTAGAATTTCCATTCAATAATAATATAGAGTTGAGTACCAGGTTCAAAATGAGAATGGAATACAAGTACAATACATATGGAAATAAATAGATATGGCCTTGAGTTGTGTACATAGGAAAATTACAACTCGAGCCTACAATACAATAAGTAAAAGAAGAATAACTAACGGCGCTTCTCGAAAAGCATCTTGGTGATAACTACCGCCAAGAGGGTCCCCATAACCAAGCAAACTCCCACCAGACGTTGCACCGTCCGAGCAGTGGCCTGAGCCGTAGAGAGGTGTCGCAATGCCTGCTCCGACAATCGGTGCGCGGCATCAGAGACCTCACAGAGGAGAAGCCCTTGTTGCTGGGCCTCCTCAGATAGCCCCCTCACCTCGCGGTGAAGGTGTAAGAATGCGGCAGGAGGGGGTAGCTGTTGGGTAGGCGGCAGCCTTTGCCTGGCTGCTTCAGCGTCGCGGACACGCTGCATTTCCTCTCGCTCGAGCTGACGCTCCCACGAGTAGTGGTCAAGCATGGAAGTGCGCGGTGCCTCGGGAGGTGGATGACCGAACGGGAGATGTGAAGGCGTGGGTCTGGATGATCCGGCCTGCTGTGCGGCCATCCTGTCAGGTAGTCGACCTGGGAGGACGACCTGCTTGCGTGCCGTCGTGACGACACGAGGTCCACGCCGCTGGGGCGGTGCCTCAACCGGTGCCGGTGGTGCAACTGGTAGCACAGTCCTTGGACCGGAGGTACCCATGCTGCTGGACTACGCCATCGAGCTCTCCTCAGTCGGGTCAGTCGTCTGGTGACGCTGACTCTCGGATGCTGCGGGATCCTCAGATGGTCCGGGGGAAGACGCGAGTCGAGAAAGTGAGCGGGACTGAGATCGTGAGTGCGATGACTGAGACATGTCGGATCTGCGAATAATACGTTACGTGAGTACAGGAAATAAGGAAAAATGTAAACGAAAATGCATGTATGGGTCAGTCACGTGAGAATCGGGAAGGAATAAGACCGGGAATTTTTCGACTCGAAAACCGTTTGACAATAGCGATTACTTTCCGTTCTCGCATAATTTATTTTGAACTAGGCATAGTTGATCAAGTTACGCCTAGTTAAAAGCAAACCATGCGATTGCGGAATTAACCTACTAAAGTTTGAAAGCTCGTGAAATGATTTTTCTGAAAAAGCCTTGGTTATAGTTTGGTTTCAAAAATTTTGAAAAATTCTCAAAACCGTTTTCGCTATAACCAGTGCTCTGATACCAAGTCTGTCACACCCCGCTAAAGCGGAAACACAGAATGTGAAGAGCAAAGATATCATCACACGAGTTATAATAAAAACATACGGTTTCAAGTCATTTCAAATAAAAACATAAGTTTACAGTTTGAAAACAACCAAGCATTTTACGAGTACATAACATAAATACAAAGCAAATTGTTCAACAAAATTCCCCAAATATTATTAAAATAGGTCTTCTCCCAATTCATGACTTCACGTGACATTCCATGACCCATCCAACCATTGCATTTCGTGACTTACACTTGATTTCCTGAAACAAGAGATAAAGTGTCAACTACATAAAGTAGTGAGTGAGTTACAGTTTTCTAGTCCTCGACTAAAATGGTTTGAGTTAAGTATATCTATACTTAGTAGTTTCTAAAAGTAGAACAAGACTTAAAGAATAGTTCGAACCAAAACAGTTGTTTAAAAGATAGATGCGGAAGTCGTATAACTCTATACGCGCATAAAAGTAAACTATGATTGAATTCATGTATAACGACTACTTGGCATAATAACTTAAGTGTTCACACTAAACCGATTATCTAACCGTGAGGCCCCTTACCCCGACTATCTACGGGGAGTCATTTCTGATCGAGTAATATGTACTTAAGCTGCCACTTAAGCAAGGAACGGTCATTTCCTAAGTATCGATACCCATAATTACTAAACGGCTTAACAAAGCTAATAGTGTGTTATGAAAATTAGACACTAATGTTGTTTTAAAACTGATAGTAGTCACTTATGAATAGTTATATCTATCAAGAGTCACGATAGTTATACGATCAATCAAAGTACATACGAGTGCCGAGAGTGGCATTAAATGAGTTTAATATAGTTTTGAATCACGGGCCGAATAAAGGTGGCGAACCATTAGTTTATCATAGGCCAATCGGCCATAAAACTAAATAAGCATAAGTTTGTCAAAAATGTTCAATAGAGTTCATAACAGTTTATTTAGATCTCTTGCTTCCCCCAAAAGATAATTGAAAACAGTAAATAAGTGGGGATGTAACTCACGGTTTGCAAAGATGAGCTACGTGCGCGAGGAGTAATCGAGACGGACCGGAAATCACGGGAATCCTAATGAAATACCAAGGTTTAATGAGTATTAATGTTTATGTGTTTATTATTTTAAGTGTCGGGTTTAGGTTTACTGAAAATCGGGCAGCGCTTCCACGCCAAAAACATAAATTCCCATTTTTGTACACTTTCCCGCTTAACAATTTCAATAAACATATTTCATATAATTTCAAGGATAAATTCATATAAAACTTGTTCATTTAGTTCATTTACATGTAGTTAATCACATTACAGGTTGTGGTCATAATTCTCAGTTCCGAACATAAGTTTAGATACACGTTTAAAGTTACGATCCAAAAGGGTTTAACTTAGTAAATGTGCAGTCTGTCAGCAGCATGACCGCGCCGCGGTGGGAGGACTGCGCCGCGGTCAAAGGTTCTACCCTGACCGCGCCGCGGTGAAGCGACTGCGCCGCAGTCATGGTGACAGTTTCTTGGTCAAGCTCGTTTTTGGAAGAAAATGATGTTTTTAAGTTGGATTTCGACATGCAACCAGGTATAAGCTTAGATAATTGATGTCTAATAGTTTATTTAGCGTTTATAACCAAAAATGTAAGGATCTAACCATGCATTTACCAAAAATCCGTTTTTGTTCATAAATGACCCAAAATCTTCATACAAATTCATTTTAAGGTGATGGATGATGCATGCAATGAGTTTAACTTGTAAAAACAGAAGGTTAAAATGATTTATACCGAGAGTGAAGTGATTTGGAGATGGTTGGAGTGATCTCTTAGTGATTTTAACCCAAAAAGCTTGTAAAAATGGTCTTTTAACCCAATGTATGAAATCCCTTTCTTCCTCCTCGCTAGATGGACGATTTTGTGTGATTATGTGGTTGGAGTTTCTGTATTTTGATGTAAGATTTCTGGAAAACAAAATGTGTATGTGTTCTTGAGTGTTTGGAAAGAGAGAGAGTAGGGAGTGTTTGATTAGTGTGTGTGTGTGTAATTGTGTTTGTGTTGGTGTTATATGTGACTAAGGTAGAGTCACTAGACTTTTTAACAGGGTTTTGGGCCATAAGAATCTGGTACAAGTCGTTTATTAAAGTTATGGCCCGTTTAGTTAAGTTTTAAAAGTTACAAAAAGTGCTGTCTGCGCACTCCACCGCGGCGCGGTGGCCTGACCGCGGCGCGGCTGGAGTGGCAGACTTTTTGCCTTTTTCGTTTTCCGTTCGTTCCAACGTTAAGTGTTTCGTTTGTTTAAAGGTTTTCGTTCATTAAAATAGGAACTTAGACAAGTTCACTAAGTATTTTCTTGGTATTAGGATTCATTTATGTGATTCCGAGTTCGATTCTACGCATTCGAGTTTACGAGACAAGTAATAACAAGATAAATTTGAAATTGAGTCAAAGATAGAGAATGCGGTTTTCACCTGAAATAAGACGGTTGTCACATTTGTTTCTTTTTCTTTTTCTTTTTCATAAACTTAATTAATTTGTTCATGTCACACCCTGCTAAAGCGGAAACACGGAATGTGAGAGCTGGAATATCATTACACGGTCATAAGCAATTATAAACGATTCAAGTCATTTCAATTTCAAATAAAATAGTTTAAGTTTCAACATTTAAAAGCAACCAAGTAGTTCACGATTTAACTTAAGTACAAATACAAGTTTCAAACAAAATTCCCAAAATAAAAAGGTCTTTTCCCAAAGAACGCCTCACGCGACCATATCGACCCTCCTTGCCATGCATTCCGAACACTTACTTTAATTTCCTGAAACATAAGATAAAGTGTCAACTACATAAAGTAGTGAGTGAGTTACAGTTTAGAGTTTCGGAAAAGTTTCCAAAAATAGAAAGTTGCCAGAAATAGTAAGTTGCCAAAAGTAGTAAGTTGCCAAAGCATATATAGACGTCAAGAGTAACAGAACGAGCTGACGTTTGAACATATATGTAAATAGTAAAAGTTTGTACGTACGCGAGTAAAATGATTAAATAAACTCGTATAGTAAAGTTGTAGCGGAATCCAGGCGCTAAAAGTGTGTATATGCGTATGGGATATGTGTTTAACTAAATAAAGGTATCTCGTATCAATCACTTGGCATAATATAAGTAGGACGTATACACTAAACCGATTGTATGGTCGTGAACTAGCCCAAAAATGTTTAATTGTTTGAACGTTTGAACTAATCAATATGTACTTGGGACGCTAACCCTGACTAAGGAGTGACCCCTCCTAAGTATCGATACCCATATGACTAACGGCTATTGCTAATAGTGTATAAGTGAACCTGAACCAAAACGGGCAATTGAACAATGTTGCAAAAATTGTACTGAACTCTTACGGGCTTATATATCCATCAAGGATTGGTTGCGAACAAGTATCCTAGTTTAGTTAACCCGCTAAGGCAATAACACAAATACGCATAATAGTTTGTAAGTTCCAAGTTTGTACAAGTTCCATAGTTCCAAATAAGTTGCAAAAGTACCGAGTTTGAACAGTTCCAAATAAGTTGCAAAAGTACCAAGTTTGAACAGTTCCAATGTTAAAATGTTTTAGAGTTTCCAAATATTTAACAATTCGCAAATAGTGTTAATAGTTACAAACATGTGATCTTATGTTTCCCCCAAATAAGTTTAAATGTACAAAAGTAAAAACAATGGGGTTGTAACTCACGGTTTGCGGAGAAGTGAACTCGGAATCGGTCGGAAAGGAGCCGGGAATCACGGAATGCCTAAGAATTACCAATATAGTCCAAAAGTTAAATTCTTATTAGGTTGCTTTGTATATATAAGAGGTTATGTAACTTTTGTGTAAAATTAAGTGTTAAGTCCAATATTGTTCCAAAATTTGGTCGAAGCGATTAACGTTATGTTTAGTCCGAAAGTTCCAAGTCAAAGTTATTATTATGATAAACATGTTTAGGTCACTGAAATGGTTTAGGTTTTCTAACGAAATTTGGGCACCGCTTCCGCGCCCAAATTTCATGTCCAACACCTACAATCATTTCCGCTCACAAAACATGCATATACACAAAATAACTTCACAACAAGTCCAATAAATCCAAAAAGTCCAATACAAGTCATCATTATTATCATTTTTATTCATCTCAGTCTAACAAGGTTATTGAAAAAAGTCCAGAATGTGTATACAAGTTTTAAATGAGTAAAACGACGATTTTCGGGAGAACAGCAGCTCGGTGCTGCGCACCTGGGCACAGGTGTTGCGCACCTAGCTGCTGTCTTTTTCCCGTTTTGTGTTTTTCTTGCTAAAAACGTTTTGTGACTTAAGGATTTCGACATGCAACCAGTAGATACTTTATAATATGATGTTTTTACAGTTTCTAAACAACTTTTAACCACAAAGATATAGATCTAAGCATTATTTAGATAAAAATCGTTTTTGTATAAAAAGTGACATAAATCTTCATAAAAACTCATTTTTATTGATTAGATCTTACATGCAATTAGTAAAAATAGTAAATAAAGGTAGGAGAAAGGTTTCTACCGGATGAAAACGAGTGGATGATATTTTAGAGGTGATTTGAGCTCCAAAAACGGTAGAAAAAGCTTGAAAACGAAATAGACTTGCACCTTCTTGTTTGTTTTGTTGATTGGACGATTTTGATGGAGGATTTATGTTGATTTTGTGGCTGTAAGTCCCTGGACTTGGTGGTGTTCTAGAGAGAATTAGAGAGAAAAATGGTTTGTGTGTGTTTTTGTGTGTGTAAAAATGATTTAGAAAATGAAAATGAAATGGAAATAGGGGGAAATGATGTTAAGGGGGTGTTGGGGACTGAGAAATCAGTAATGAGTGCCTGGACTCGTTTTTTGATTGGTTTAAAAATGTGTAAAAACGAGGCAAGGACCAATTTTGTAATTTTTTTGAATTCTGCAGCCAGGTGCTGCTGCGCACCGGGCTATTTTCAGCTTTCCTGATTTTTCGTTTTTACGTTATTGCTTCGTTGGACCTTTTCTGTAACTGAAAGTTCTTAAGTAAGATTTGTTATGAACTTAGGAAAGTTCAATAGGTGTTTTATTGGTATTAGGACTTATATAATTGATTCCAGGAGTTATTCCGACACTAGTTCCGACAAGTATAGACTGAACAATTACGAACTAGAACCAAGTGAACACGATAAAAGAGTAACTAGAGAATTGAACCGATATAATAACTGAACAAGTACCTGATTTTTAGACGGTTGTCACATCATCCCCGGGTTGAAAGAAATTTCGTCCCAAAATTTGTCTCGTCACATCAGGTAGAAGTATCTTTGAACAAATGAGGATACTTTTGACGTATCTGGTCTTCACGTTCCCATGTGAATTCGTGACCACGTCGGGAGTTCCAACGAACCTTGACAATAGGAACACGGCTTTGTCCGAGTTGCTTGACCTCTCGGTCTACAACCTCAAGCGGTTCCTCGATGAAGTTGAGCTTGTTGTCGATCTTGACCTCGTCGAGTGGGATGACGATGGTCTCATCGGATAGGCACTTTTTCAAGTGTGAGACATTGAACACGTTATGAACATTGGAAAGAACAGGCGGAAGTTGGAGTCGATAAGCTACTGGACCAATACGCTCGATGACTTCAAACGGTCCGGTGTACCTGGGGCTTAGCTTACCGCGTTTGCCGAAGCGAACTACCCCTTTCCATGGCGATACTTTGAGAAGTACACGATCGCCGACCTGGAACTCGAGGGGTTTTCTTCGGTTATCGGCGTAGCTCTTCTGCCGAGTACGGGACGTCTTCAGTCGCTCCCTGATGGTGGTGATCTTTTCGATGGTTTCTTGAACAATGTCGAGCCTTGTAAGTTGTCGATCACCATCTTCTAGCCAACAAAGCGGCGATCGGCACTTGCGTCCATATAAGGCCTCGAACGGGGCACACTTAATGCTAGCATGGTAGCTGTTGTTGTACGAAAACTCGACTAATGGAAGATGAGTATCCCAGCTTCCTCCAAAGTCGACTACACATGCTCTAAGCATATCCTCAAGCGTTTGGATCGTCCTCTCGCTTTGACCGTCGGTCTGAGGGTGGTAGGTTGTGCTAAGGTCTAGTCGTGTCCCGAGAGATTTCTGAAGCGCGTTCCAAAAGTGAGACGTGAACCGACTATCTCGGTCAGAAATGATGGAGAGAGGTGTACCGTGGCGAGAGATGATCTCGTTGATGTAGATTTGTGCGAGTCTCTCCATCGAGTGGGTTTCTCGTATCGGCAGGAAGTGAGCAGACTTAGTCAAACGATCCACAATTACCCAAATTGTGTCGTTACCCTTTGCCGTCCGGGGTAACTTGGTAATGAAATCCATGGAGATTTGCTCCCACTTCCACATAGGAATCTCCGGTTGCTGCAGAAGTCCTGAAGGTTTCTGATATTCCGCCTTGACCTTGGAGCAAGTGAGGCACTTGGCTATATACAAGGCGATATCCTTCTTCATGCCCGGCCACCAATAATACTCCTTAAGATCCTTGTACAACTTGTCCGATCCGGGGTGGATGGAGTATCGGGAACGGTGGCCTTCATCAAGAATTAACTTTCGAAGATCCTCGGACTTCGGAATCCATGCTCGGCCCTTGAAGTAGTGAATCCCGTCGGATTTGAGTTCGAACTCTTGCTCATGGTTGTGTAAGGTCTCTCCCTTTAAGTTCTCGGGCTTCAACGCTTCTCGCTGAACCTCGGCGATTTGCGTTTGAAGGTTATTCTGAATCTGGATACCTAATGCTCTAACTCGAGATGGTTTCCCCCTTTCCTTCCGGGTAAGGGCGTCTGCTACTACGTTCGCTTTACCCGGGTGGTATTTGATCTCGCAATCGTAGTCACTCAGCAGTTCGATCCATCTCCTCTATCTCATGTTGAGCATCTTCTGGTCTAGGATGTGTTGGAGACTCTTGTGATCCGTGAAAACCGTGCAATTAGTCCCATACAAGTATGTCTCCAGATCTTTAGTGCAAAGACGACTGCTCCCAGCTCTAAGTCGTGAGTGGTGTAGTTCTGCTCGTGAACCTTGAGTTGTCTTGAAGCGTAAGCGATGACTTTGTCCTTCTGCATAAGGACGCACCCAAGTCCTTGATGGGATGCATCGCAGAACCCGACGAAGTTATTCGTACCCTCTGGTAAGGACAAAATCGGCGCGTGACAAAGTTGGTGTTTGAGTTTCTGGAAGGATTCCTCTTGTTTTGTTCCCCAAACAAAGTCCTTATCCTTCTGAGTGAGTTCGGTGAGTGGCTTAGCGATCTTCGAGAAATTCTCGATGAACCTTCGATAGTAGCCGGCCAACCCTAGGAACTGACGAATTTCCGTAGGAGTCGTCGGGGCTTCCCATTTCTCGATCGCTTCTATCTTAGCCGGATCCACATGGATCCCATCTTGGTTGACCACATGGCCAAGGAAATGTACTTCCCGGAGCCAGAATTCACACTTAGAGAATTTGGCGTACAGTTTCTGTTCTCGGAGGAGTTCTAGGATGAGTTTCAGGTGTTTCGCGTGATCTTCCTTGTTTCTCGAGTAGATAAGAATATCATCAATGAACACGATCACGAATTTATCCAGGTAAGGTCTACACACTCGGTTCATTAAGTCCATGAACACTGCTGGTGCGTTGGTTAGACCGAAAGGCATGACGAGAAATTCGTAATGACCGTAACGAGTACGAAAAGCGGTTTTTGGAACGTCGACTTCACTGACACGAACCTGATGATAACCCGAACGGAGGTCGATTTTCGAGAAGTAAGTTGCACCCTGCAACTGGTCGAACAGATCATCGATCCTCGGGAGTGGGTATCGGTTCTTGACGGTCAGCTTATTCAGTTCACGGTAGTCGATGCACATGCGAAAGGATCCGTCTTTCTTTTTAACGAAGAGTATAGGGGCTCCCCAGGGTGACGAGCTAGGACGAATAAGACCATGATCTAGGAGTTCCTGGAGCTGTTTAGACAGCTCTTGCATCTCCGGTGGGGCTAGACGATACGGTGTCCTAGCGACCGGTGCTGCACCAGGGACGAGGTCTATCCGGAATTCCACTTGCCGATGCGGGGGTAACCCAGGCAAATCTTCAGGAAAGACATCAGGGTGATCCTTGACTACGGGGATATCTTGAATGCGGATCTCCTTGGGTTTACGTTCAACAACGTGAGCAAGAAATGCGACACAGTCCTTCTCGAGGTACTTACGCATTTTGATGGACGACACGAGACGGAGTGAGCGTCCGGGTTTGTCTCCTTGAACGATTAAAGTTTCAGAGTCGGAAAGAGGGATGCGAATGAGTTTGTCAAAACAGACGATCTCGGCTCGGAAACGAGAGAGCCAGTCCATTCCGACGATGACATCAAAGCTTTTCAGCTCGATAGGGATTAAATCGATAGGAAAAGTTTTATCGGACAGGCATATGGAACATCCTACGATTATATCCTTAGCTTCGAACTCCTGACCGTTAGCGTACTCTATGGTGAAGCTATCCTTAAGAATCTTAGATCCTAAGTTAATAAGGGGTCTAAATTCTAAGGACACAAAGCTCCTTTCGGCACCAGAATCGAACAGAACAGATGCATAATGATTGTTAACAGGAAACGTACCGTTCACCGCGTTCGGGATCCTGCCGTGCCTCTTCAGCTGTGAGTGCGAATGCACGTCCTCGGCCTTGCCCGCCTCGGTTAGGTTGGGCGTTGCGGAGCCTGGGGCAAGCGTTCCGGAGGTGCTGGCGCACTCGTAACATACCGGCTTTGGACCTTGAGCTGCCATCTTGTCCGGGCAGTACTTAGCAAAGTGCCCTTCCTTCTGGCACCTCAGGCACACGGGACAGTTACCGTGGTGGTGGAAATTGCACTTGTTGCACTTGGGGTTCGTCCCCGTATATCGGTTTCCAGCTGGTGGAGGTGGCGGTGGCGGTGCTACGGCTGCTATGGCAAGGTTGCGGGTGGTCTTCTTCTTCTTGTTCCGGTCACTTCGCCTCGGAGTCTGGTCCGACTTCCTTTTCTCACCCGTCTCCTTCTTGGATGAGGCAGGAGTGGTGAGTAGGTCGCTCGTGAGGCGGTGAGCTAGGATGATGGCACTTTGGAGGGTCTGGGGTTCCTTTGTGAGAACCATTCCTCTGATTTCGGGAACAAGACCTGAGATGTAAAGGTCGATCTTGTTCTCTTCCGGAGTCACTAGCCTTGGGACCAGTCGAGCTAGCTCATGGAATCGGGCAGTGTACCCTTCGGACCATCTGATGATCCCAGAGCTCAGCCTCGAGCTTCTTGATTTCCCCTTTAGGGCAGTACTTCTCAATCAAGAGGGTCTTGAATTGCTCCCAGGTGAGAGCATAAGCGGTCTCACGTCCCCTGTTACGGACCAAGTTGTTCCACCAGGTCAGTGCCTTACCGTGCAATACGCAGGAGGCGTATTGTACTTTAGTGGCATCGGCACATCCACTGATGTGCAGCACCGACTCGATGCTCTCAAACCAGGAAACCAAGCCTACGGCACCAGTCGTGCCATGGAACTCCTTAGGCTTACAAGCCATGAAGCTTTTGTAAGTGCAGGCTGGTGGGTTCGGGGGTTGCTGATGGTTCTGGTGGTTGTTCTGTTGCTGCTGCTGCTGCTGTTGCTGTTGTTGCTGCTGTTGCTGGTGGGTGTTGACGTTAGCATTGATTCCCGCAGTGATCTGGGCGATCATATTGGGCATCGCTGCTTGCAACTGCTCGGCCACTTGCTCAGCAATGATTGCGGCATTGGTACGGGGTGCCATAATGCTACAACAGACAACAGATTTAGTTTAGAAACGCACGATTAGAGTATGATAAGAACATGATTCAATGAATAAGTTAACAATCACGCAAGAGTAAGGTAACATAACAGATAGAACACGCACGACAAAGTTTCAAAGGATCCACACACATGAAGATGGTTCAACACAGTACAAGATTCACAAGATAAGTAGCAATAGATGATAATAAATGGAACTTCATTCATTAATAAGAAGTTGAGTACAAGGTTCAAAATAAGAAAAGTACAGTACAATACAATAAAGGAAATAGAGAAAATGGCACGAAGTTGTGTACATGTGAAAATTACAACTCGGCCTACAGTACAATAAAGGAAATGAACTAATGGCGCCTCTCCAGAAACACCTTGGCTACCATAGCCACTACCAAAGCCCCTAGGACGAAACACGTGCTAACAAGGCGCTGCACAGTACGTGCAGTGGCTCGAGCCGATGCGATAGTTCGGATCGACTGTTCCGCCAGTTGTGCGCGGCGTCAGAGACTTCGAAAAGATAGAGGCCCTGTTGTCGGGCTTCCTCGGAGAGGGCCCGAACCTCGCGGTGTAGGTGGAGAAATGCGGCCGGTGGAGGAGGCTGAAGAGTGGGTGGCAACATGGGTTGGGAGGCTCCGGCCTCCTGGGCACGTCGCCTCTCTTCCATGAAGTGACGCTCCCACGCGTAGCGCTCCATGACCGGAGTGCGCATGGCGGGGTCGTACGGGTCCACGAAGGACTGAGGGGGTGCAGGCCGGAACGGGTCCGGTTGCTGACGCGCGGCCATCCCGGCGCGGGGCCCTTGGGGCAGAGGTGGTGCTGTAACGGGTGCCGGTCGGGGAGGAGGCAACACCGTCCTCGGGCTAGACCCGTCACTGCTGCTGATAGTCATTGACGTGCCCTCCGTTGGGTCAGTCGTCTGGTGACGCTGACTCTCGGAGGCCGTTTGGCCTTCAGAGGGTTCGTGCAGTGGAGAGACAGCTCGTGAAAGAGAGTGTGAACGTGACGATTGAGACATAACGGATCTGCGACGTAAAAAGTTTCGTAAGTACATGAACAAGAACATGCTAAAGGAAATTAAGTAAAGAATGCAGGTAAGGGTCGATCACGTGAGGTTGGGAATAGTAAGACCGGGAATTTCTTGACTCAAAATCGTTTGCCTTTAGAAATTACGTTTCGTCCTTGCATAAGTCATTTTGAACTAGGCAGGGGTGATCAGGCCATGAGTAGTTAAAAATAATCATGCAATCGTAAAATTAATTCACTAAAGTTTTGAACCCATAATGATTTTCCGAAAAGCCTTGGTTATAGTTTGGTTTCAAAAACTTTTTAGAAATTTCTAAAACCGTTTTCACTACAGCCTGTGCTCTGATACCAAGTCTGTCACACCCCGCTATAGCGGAAACACGGGGCGTGAGAGCTGGAATATCATTACACGGTCATGAGCAAATATAAACGATTCAAGTCATTTCGATTTAAAAATAAATGTTTCGAGATTCAACAACCAAGCAGTTCATAAGTTTAAAATAAAGTACAAGTACAAATGTTCCAAAACAAATTCCCAAAAACATAAAGGTCTTTTCCCAATTAGCGCCTCACGCGACCATATCGACCCTCCTTTGCCATGCATCCTGAATACTTACATTAATTTCCTGAAACATAAGATAAAGTGTCAACTACATCAAGTAGTGAGTGAGTTACAGTTTAGAGTTTCGATAAAGTTTCCAAAAATAGAAAGTTGCCGAAAAAAAAGTAAGTTGCCAAAAATAGTAAGTTGCCAAAAATAGTAAGTTGCCAAAAATAGTAAGAGTTTGTATGTACGCAGGTAAATTTAATAATAAATAAACGCGTAAAGTAAAGTTGCAGCGGAAACCAAGCGCTAAAAGTGTGTATATGCGTATGGGATATGTGTTTAACTAAATGGTAACTCACATCAATCTCTTGGCATTACATACGTAGTAAGTATACACTAAGCCGGTTGTATGGTCCTGATCTAGCCCAAAATGTTTGAATAAGTTGCCAAAGAGTGGTAGTAATATGTACTTGGGTCGCTAACCCTTAGTAAGGAGTGACCGCTCCTAAGTATCGATACCCATATGACTGACGGCTAATGCTAATAGTGTATAAAGATTCCAATACCAAAACGGGCAATTGTTCCAAGTTCCAAAAGTTCCAAGTTTCTTACGGGCTTATATATTCATCAAGGATTGGTTGCTAACAAGTATCCTAAATTTAGTTAACCCGCTAAGGCAATAACACAAATACGCATAATAGTTTCAAGTTCCAAGTTTGTACAAGTTCCATAGTTCGAAAGTTTAAAATGTTTCAAAGTTTGAACAAGCTTCCAATAGTTGCAAAGTTTCACGAGTTTGAAAGTACCAAGTTTCCAATGTTTGAACAAGTTCACAAAAGTTTCAAGTAGTTCGCAAATAGTTTATAAGTTACAAGCATGATCTTATGTTTCCCCCAAAAAATGTTTAAATGTACAAAAGTAAAACAAATGGGGTTGTAACTCACGGTTTGCGGAGATAGAGATATGACTAGCACAAAGAGAGCGGAACGCGTCGGGAATCACAAATGACCTAGAACACCGGAAAGTTGCATAAGTTTTTATTGAGTTATGTTAAGTTTCATTATAACATTTTTAAGTCTCAATTTAGTATACTTAGATTCTGTCCCAAAAAGTTTATTACGGAAAATTTATAAGGTTTGTATGTTCGTGTACGTTTTATAGTCCGAAAAGTCCAATTATGTACCAAAAGTGTCAAAGTTCCAAGTTAATGTGAGTAAGTCTCGAAGTTATTTAGTTTCTGAATTTGAAATGTTATTTATGGTGAAAATTGGGCAGCGCTTCCGCGTCATAAAAATTATATCCTTTTTCAAAACACTTTCCCGCTTTAATATTCACAATATAACGTTTAAATCAATAATGTACAAGTTTCAAGTCCAAAAAGCTTTTCCAACAATATAATATGTCAAAACAGTAGCTTATTAACATGTATATAATCTGTGATAATTTATTTCAGCTTAAAAACACGTTTACGACCTTTAAAACGACAAAAATGGAGGACAGTGGCATTCTGGCGGCGGCTGAAGGAAAACAGCCGCCGGCTGACCTTTAGCCGTCGGCTGAGATCCTTCAGCCGCCGGCCAAAAGGCTTCGGCCAGTTTTTAAGTTGTTTGTTTCATCGATTTTTAAGCTTATTGAACGGTTAGATTCTACATGCAAACTGATATAACATAAACTTATGTATTTTTGAAGTAAAAACACTATTTTATTTTAGATTTACATGTCAAATACATAGATCCAACATAAAAACTCGTTTTTAGTCAAGAAAACGTTTTGAAAGTTTATGAAAACATATTTTCAGATTATAGATTGGACATGCAAGTAAAAATATGTATAAAAATAGTGAAAAGAAGGTGTTATACCGAAGGAAAAAAAAGAGATGTGATGGTTTGGATGAGTTTTAGCTCCAAAAACGTCTTGGAAACCCGATTTAAACCTTTTCCTTTATCACCCTTTACCCTTGGACGATTTTGATGGTTTAGATGCTTGATTAAATGATGTTTATGGACTGTTTTGTGAAGAAATATTTCTGTTTTGTGTTTGTGTTCTTGAGAGAGTGAGAGAGCAAAGAGAGAGTGTGTGTGTTTTCAAATTTGAAAGTGAAATGAAAAGTGGGTTGAGAGTGGGATTAGGGTGATGTTTTCTGCTCTTGGGAACCCCAAAAGCAGTAAATATTGTCCAGTATTCGAGTTAAAATCGTTGGCCAATTGTGTGACATGCAAAAATGAGTCACCATCTAGCTGGACAGCCAGATTCAGTCGTCGGCTGGTTAAAATCAGCCGCCGGCTAAGTAATTTCCGCCGCCGGCTGGAATAAAAATCCAGCTTTTTTTGACGTTTTAAAATTTCCGTTATAATTAGTTAAGGACTAGAATCATTTTAGTTATCGTTATGAACTTAGTCAAGCCCTTGAATTGTTTATTTGGTGTTAGGATTTATATTTTGATTCCGACATTTGTTCCGACAATTTAAAAGTACGACGAAATGAACCCGAACAATATGAACATGATAAAAGAGAACTAGAGTTTTGAACCGATTAAATAACTGAGAATCACCTGAAATTTGGACGGTTGTCACAGCCACTCATTACTGCAAGGTAACAGTCCCAAGTGCAGAATTATTATTACTCTTTCTTTTCCATTTCATTTTCATTTTTACAAAACATAAAAACACACACTAAAACACACACAACCATTTTTCTCTCTAATTTTCTCTCAAGAACTCAAGAAAACCAGAGACATTTCACCATTAAAATCCACTTTTAACCCATACAAATCGTTCCAAACATCAAGAGAAACAAAGGGGTGTTGTTTATACCGAAAAAGGACCAAGTTTGCAAAGATTTTTGAAGCTCAAATCCGACCAAACTCATCATCCAATCTTTTCCTTCGGTAGATCTCTTCCTTTTTACTATTTTTATACAAATAATCATTTGCATGTAAGATCTAACGGTCAAAAATGAGTTTTTATACAAATCTATGACTTTTCATGGTCAAAAACGTTTTTAATCGAAATACTCGTTAGATCCACGAATCTGTGAATAAAAACACTTTAGAAACTGTTAAAATGATGTTTTATAAGATATCTATTGGTTGCATGTCGAAATCCATGAGTAAAAAGACGTTTTTAACAAAGAAACCACAAAACGGGAAGAACAGCAGGGAGGTGCGCAGCACCCCCCTTACAGGTGCTGCGCACCGGGCTGCTGCTTTCCCGAAAAATCATCGTTTTACTCGTTTTAAGATTATGTATACGTTCTGGACTTTTACCGATATTATTTTGGGACTGAGATAAACAAAACTAAGAATAATGGTGACTTACATTGGACTCTTTGGACTTCTTGGACTTGTTTTTAAGTTATTATGTGTTTATGCATGTTTTGTGAGCGGAAATGGTTGTAGGTTTTGGACATGAAATTTAAGCGCGGAAGCGCTGCCCAAATTTCGTTAGAAAACCTAAACCATTTCAGTAACCTAAACATGTCTATCATAACAATAACTTTAACTTTGAACTTTCGGACTAAAAATAAACGTTAACCGCTTAGGACCAATTTTTGGAACAATAGTAAACTTAACACTCTATTCTAAACAAAAGTTACCTAATCTCTTATATAAAAGAACCTAATAAGATATTAACTTTTGGACAAACTTGGTATTCCTAGGCATTCCGTGATTCCCGGCTCCTTTTCCGACCGATTCCGAGTTCACTTTCTCCGCAAACCGTGAGTTACAACCCCACTTGTTACTTTTGTACTTTTAAACATTATTTGGGGGAAGCATAAGATCACATGTTTGTAACTTTTTAACACTTTTGCAACTTAATTGGAACTGTTCAAAACTTGGTACTTTTGCAACTCAACTGGAATTGTTCAAAACTTGGTACTTTTGCAACTTAATTGGAACTGTTCGAAACTTGGTACTTTTGCAACTTATTTGGAACTATGAAACTTGTACAAACTTGGAACTTACAAACTATTATGCGTATTTGTGTTATTGCCTTAGCGGGTTAACTAAACTAGGATACTTGTTAGCGACCATTCCTTGATGGATATATAAGCCCGTAAGAGTTCAGTACAATTTTTGCAACTTTGCTCAATTGCCCGTTTTGGTTCAGGTTCACTTATACACTATTAGCAATAGCCGTTAGTCATATGGGTATCGATACTTAGGAGGGGTCACTCCTTGCTCAGGGTTAGCGTCCCAAGTACATATTGCTTAGTTCAAACGTTCAAACAATTAAACATTTTTGGGCTAGTTCACGACCATACAATCGGTTTAGTGTATACTTACTACTTATATTATGACAAGTGATTTATACGAGTTACTATTTAGTTAAACACATATCCCATACGCATATACACACTTTTAGCGCCTGGATTCCGCTACAACTTTACTATACGAGTTTATTTAATTGCTTTACTCGCGTACGTACAAACTTTTATTATTTACATATATGTTCAAACGTCGAATCGTTCTTCTACTCATGACGTCAATATATGTCTTGGCAACTTACTACTTTTGGCAACTTACTATTTTTCGCAACTTTCTATTTTTGGAAACTTTTATCGAAACCCTAAACTGTAACTCACTCACTACTTTATGTAGTTGACACTTTATCTTATGTTTCAGGAAATTAATGTAAGTGTTCGGAATGCATGGCAAAGGAGGGTCGATATGGTTACGTGAGGCGTTCATTGGGAAAAGACCTTTATGTTTTGGGAATTTTATTTGAAACTTGTATTTGTACTTTAAGTTAAATTGTGAATTACTTGGTTGTTTTGAAATGTTGAAACTTGAACTATTTTATTTCTATTGAAATGACTTGAATCGTTTATATTTGCTTATGACCGTGTAATGATCTTCCAGCTCTCACATTCCGTGTTTCCGCTTTAGCGGGGTGTGACAGACTTGGTATCAGAGCACAGGTTGTAGTGAAAACGGTTTTAGAAATTTCTAAAAAGTTTTTGAAACCAAACTATAACCAAGGCTTTTCGGAAAATCATTATGGGTTCAAAACTTTAGTGAATTAATTTTGCGATTGCATGATTATTTTTAACTACGCATGGCCTGATCACCCCTGCCTAGTTCAAAATGACTTATGCAAGGACGAAACGTAATTTCTAAAGACAAACGATTTTGAGTCGAAGAATTCACGGTCTTACTATTCCCAACCTCACGTGATCGACCCTTACCTGCATTCCTTGCTTATTTTCCTTTAGCATATTCTTGTTCATATACTTACGAAACTTTTTACGTCGCAGATCCGTCATGTCTCAATCGTCACGTTCACGATCTCCCTCACGATCTCAGTCTCGATCCCAACTGAGAGTCGCGTCCTCTCACGAGCCTTCCGAGGGCCATACCGCCTCGGAAAGCATCCGTCATCAGACCACGGACCCTACGGAGGATACCTCCATGGCTGTGTCCAGTAGCATCGGGTCTAGCCCGAGGTCGGTTTTACCACCTCCACCGGCCCCCGTTGCTGCGCCACCACAGCGCCGTGGACCACGTGTCGTTACGACGGCACGTAAACAGGTAATCCTTCCGGGACGGCTACCCGATAGGATGGCAGCGCGACAGGACGGCTCGTCCAGGCCTGCGCCACCCCATTTCCCATTCGGGCACCCGCCTCCCGAGGCTCCGCGCACCTCGATGTTGGATGATTACTCGTGGGAGCGGCAGCTCGAGCGAGAAGAGATGCAGCGTGCCAGAGACGTTGAGGCAGCCCGGCAGATGATGCCGCCTACCCCACAGCTACCCCCTCCTGCCGCCTTCCTGCACCTCCATCGCGAGGTTAGGGGACTTTCAGAGGACGCCCAGCACCAGGGGCAGCTCCTCTGCGAGGTCTCCGACGCCGCGCAGAGGTTGTCAGAACAGGCGTTGTGCCACCTTTCTGTGGTTCAGGCCACGGCCCGTACGGTGCAACGCTTAGTAGAAGTTTGCTTGGTCATGGGGACCTTGTTGGCGGTTATTGCTGCCAGGATATTCTTCGAGAAACGCCACTAGTTCTTTCTTTTATTGTACTATAGGCCGAGTTGTAAATTTTCAAATGTACACAACTTCGAGCCATTTCCTTTATTCTCCTTATGTGTTGTACCGTACTTTTGCTATTTAAACCTTGTATTCAACCCTCTATTAATGAATGAAGTTCCATTTATTACCTATCTATTGTTACTTTGCCTTGTGAATCTTGTACTGTGTTGAATCTTTCCTTACGTATGAATTCTTGTCGTGTGAATCTTTTGAAACTTTGTCGTGCATGTTCTATCTGTTCTGTTACCTTGCTCTTACGTGATTGTTAACTTGTTCGTTGAATCATATTCTATTCGTACTTTAATCGTGCGTTTCTAAACTGGATTTGTTGTCTGTTGTAGAATCATGGCACCCCGTACCAATGCCGCGATCATCGCTGAGCAAGTGGCCGAACAGTTGCAAGCAGCGATGCCCAATATGATCGCCCAGATCACTGCGGGAATCAATTCTAATGTCAACAACCACCACCAGCAACAGCAGCAACAGCAAAAGCAGCAACAACAGCAACAACAGCAGCAGCAGCAGCAACAGAACAACCACCAGAACCATAACCAGCAGCAACCCCCAAACCCACCAGCCTGCACCTACAAAAGCTTCATGGCTTGTTAGCCTAAGGAGTTCCATGGCACAACTGGTGTCGTAGGCTTGGTGTCCTGGTTCGAGAGCATCGAGTCGGTGCTGCACATCAGCGGATGTGCTGAGGCAATGAAAGTGCAGTACGCCTCATGCGTATTGCACGGGAAGGCACTGACATGGTGGAACAATGTGCTCCGCAACAGGGGACGTGAGACCGCTAACGCTCTCACCTGGGAACAATTCAAAACCCTCCTGATTGAGGAGTACTGCCCCAAAGGGGAAACTAAAAAGCTCGAAGTCGAACTCTGGGATCATGAGATGGTCGGAAACGACATCGAAGGGTACACTGCCCGATTCCACGAGTTGGCTCGACTGCCCCAGACTCCGAAACGCCCAACCTAACCGAGGCGGGCAAGGCCGAGGACGTGCATTCGCACTCACAGCTGAAGAGGCACGGCAGGATCCGAACGCGGTGAACGGTACGTTCCCTATCAATAATCATTATGCATCTGTTCTGTTCGATTCTGGTGCCGAAAGGAGCTTTGTGTCCTTAGAATTTAGACCCCTCATTAACTTAGGATCTAAGATTCTTAAGGATAGCTTCACCATAGAGTACGCTAACGGTCAGGAGTTCGAAGCTAAGGATATAATCATAGGATGTTCCATATGCCTGTCTGATAAAACTTTCCCTATTGATTTAATCCCTATCGAGCTGAAAAGCTTTGATGTCATCGTCGGAATGGACTGGCTCTCTCGGTTCCGAGCCGAGATAGTCTGTTTTGACAAACTCATCCGCATCCCTCTTTCTGACACTGAAACTTTAATCGTTCAAGGAGACAAACCCGGACGTTCACTCCGTCTCGTGTCGTCCATCAAAATGCGTAAGTACCTCGAGAAGGACTGTGTCGCATTTCTTGCTCACGTTGTTGAACGTAAACCCAAGGAGATCCGTGTTCGAGATATCCCAGTAGTCAAGGATCAACCTGAAGTCTTTCCCGAAGATTTGCCTGGGTTACCTCCGCATCGACAAGTGGAATTCCGGATAGACCTCATTCCTGGTGCAGCACCGGTCGCTAGGACACCGTACCGTCTAGCCCCACCGGAGATGCAAGAGCTGTCTAAACAGCTTCAGGAACTCTTGGATCATGGTCTTATTCGTCCTAGCTCGTCACCCTGGGGAGCCCCTATACTCTTCGTTAAAAAGAAAGACGGATCCTTTCGTATGTGCATCGACTACGGCGAACTGAACAAGCTGACCGTCAAGAACCGATACCCACTCCCGAGGATCGATGACCTCTTCGACCAGTTGCAAGGTGCAACTTACTTCTCGAAAATCGACCTCCGTTCGGGTTATCATCAGGTTCGTGTCAGCGAGACCGACATTCCAAAGACCGCTTTTCGTACTCGTTACGGTCATTACGAATTCCTAGTCATGCCATTCGGTCTAACCAACGCACCAGCAGTGTTCATGGACTTAATGAACCGGGTGTGTAGACCTTACCTGGGCAAATTCGTGATCGTGTTCATTGATGACATTCTTATCTACTCGAGAAACAAGGAGGATCACGCGAAACACTTGAAACTCATTCTAGAACTCCTCCGAGAACAGAAACTGTACGCCAAATTCTCTAAGTGTGAATTCTGGCTCCGGGAAGTACATTTCCTTGGTCATGTGGTCAACCAAGATGGGATCCATGTGGATCCGGCTAAGATAGAAGCGATCAAGAAATGGCACGCCCCGACGACTCCTACGGAAATCCGTCAATTCCTAGGGTTGGCCGGCTACTATCGAAGGTTCATCGAGAATTTCTCGAAGATCGCTAAACCACTCACCGAGCTCACTCAGAAGGATAAGGATTTTTTTTGGGGTACAAAGCAAGAGGAATCCTTCCAGAAACTCAAGCATCAACTTTGTCATGCACCAATTTTGTCCTTACCAGAGGGTACGGATAACTTCGTTGTATTCTGCGATGCATCCCATCAGGGACTTGGGTGCGTCCTTATGCAGAAAGACAAAGTCATCGCTTACGCTTCAAGACAACTCAAGGTTCACGAACAAAACTACACCACTCACGACTTAGAGCTGGGAGCAGTCGTCTTTGCACTAAAGATCTGGAGACATTACTTGTATGGGACTAAGTGCACGGTTTTCACGGATCACAGGAGTCTTCAACACATCCTAGACCAGAAGATGCTCAACATGAGGCAAAGGAGATGGATCGAACTGCTGAGTGACTACGATTGCGAGATCAAATACCACCCGGATAAAGCGAACGTAGTAGCAGACGCCCTTAGCCGGAAGGAAAGGGTGAAACCATCTCGAGTTAGAGCATTAGGTATACAGATTCAGACTAACCTTCAAACGCAAATTGCCGAGGTTCAGCGAGAAGCGTTGAAGCCCGAGAACTTAAAGGGGGAGACCTTGCACAATCATGAGAAGGAGTTCGAGCGCAAATCCGACGGAATTCACTACTTCAAGGGCCGAGCATGGATTCCGAAGTCCGAGGATCTTCGAAAGTTAATTCTAGATGAAGGCCACCGTTCCCGATACTCTATCCACCCAGGATCCGACAAATTGTACAAGGACCTTAAGGAGTATTACTGGTGGCCGGGCATGAAGAAAGATATCGCCTTATACGTAGCCAAGTGTCTCACTTGCTCCAAGGTCAAGGCGAAATATCAGAAACCTTCAGGACTTCTGCAGCAACCGGAGATTCCTATGTGGAAGTGGGAGCAAATCTCCATGGATTTCATTACCAAGTTACCCCGTACGACGAAGGGTAACGACACAATTTGGGTAATTGTGGACCGTTTGACTAAGTCTGCTCACTTCTTACCGATACGAGAAACCCACTCGATGGAGAAGCTCGCTCAAATCTACATCAACAAGATCATCTCTCGCTACGGTACACCTCTCTCCATCATTTCGGACATGGATAGTCGGTTTACGTCTCGCTTTTGGAACGCGCTTCAGAAATCTCTCGGGACGCGACTAGACCTTAGCACAGCTTACCACCCTCAGACCGATGGTCAAAGCGAAAGGACGATCCAAACGCTTGAGGATATGCTTAGAGCATGCGTAGTTGACTTTTGAGGAAGTTGGGATACTCATCTTCCATTAATCGAGTTTTCGTACAACAACAGCTACCACGCTAGCATTAAGTGTGCTCCGTTCGAGGCCTTATATGTACGCAAGTGCCGATCGCCGCTCTGTTGGCTAGAAGCCGGTGATCGACAGCTCACAAGGCTCGACATTGTTCAAGAAACCATCGACAATATCACCACCATCAGGGAGCGACTGAAGACGTCCCGTACTCGGCAAAAGAGCTACGCCGATAACCGGAGAAAACCCCTCGAGTTCCAGGTCGGCGATCGTGTACTTCTCAAAGTATCGCCATGGAAAGGGGTAGTTCGCTTCGGCAAACGCGGCAAACTAAGCCCGAGGTACACCGGACCGTTTGAAGTCATCGAGCGTATTGGTCCAGTAGCTTATCGACTCCAACTCCCGCCTGTTCTTTCTAATGTTCATAACGTGTTCCATGTCTCACACTTGAAGAAGTGCTTGTCCGATGAGACCATAGTCATCCCTCTCGACGAGGTCAAGATCGATAATAAGCTTAACTTCATCGAGGAACCGCTTGAAGTTGTAGATCGCGAGGTCAAACAACTCCGGCAAAGTCGGGTTCCTATTGTCAAAGTTCGTTGGAACTCCCGACGTGGTCACGAATTCACATGGGAACGTGAAGACCAGATACGTCAAAAGTATCCTCACTTGTTCAAAGATACTTCGACCTGATGGGACGAGTCAAATTTCGGGACGAAATTCCTTTCAACCCGGGGATGATGTGACAACCGTCCAAAATTCAGGTAATTCCTTCAGTTAAATTATCGGTTCGAATCTTTCGTTACTCTTTTTGTGTTCATACTGTTCTAGTTCGAAATTGCTATATCCGTGTTTTGTCGGAACCAGTGTCGGAATAAATCCCGGAATCAATTTTATAAGTCCTAACACCAAGAAAACAGCTAATGAACTTAACACTCTATTCTAAACAAAAGTTACCTAATCTCTTATATAAAAGAACCTAATAAGATATTAACTTTTGGACAAACTTGGTATTCCTAGGCATTCCGTGATTCCCGGCTCCTTTTCCGACCGATTCCGAGTTCACTTTCTCCGCAAACCGTGAGTTACAACCCCACTTGTTACTTTTGTACTTTTAAACATTATTTGGGGGAAACATAAGATCACATGTTTGTAACTTTTTAACACTTTTGCAACTTAATTGGAACTGTTCAAAACTTGGTACTTTTGCAACTCAATTGGAATTTGTGACAACCGTCAAATTCTAGGTGCAATTTATGCTCTATGTCTCTCTTATCGTCTACCGTTACCTTTAACTGATCAATAGCCGGATACGCGACAGTGTCGGAATCACACCCGGAATCAATATATATAAGTCCTAGTACCAAGAAATCATCTATTGAACTTTCCTAAGTTCATAACTAATCATACTTAAGAACTTTCAATTAACAAAAAGGTCCAACGAAGCAATAACGTAAAAACGAAAAATCAGAAAATGCTGAATTTAGGCCCGGTGCGCAGCACCTAGTGCCAGGATTCGAAAATTTTACATTTTTAGTCCTTGTCTCGTTTTTATACAAAATTTAACCAAACAAAAACGAGATGTGACTTGCATTACTGACTTCCCACTGTCCCAAGAGTTATTATTACCTACCCTCTTTCCCTTTCTTTCATTTTTCATTTTTATAAACTAAAAACACCTACACACACACATGTTCTTCATTTCTCTCTCAAGAACATCACAAACACCACCATCTCCAGTGATTTTCAAGCCACCTAAACCAATATTTTATCCATCAAAAATCGTTTGATCATCAAAGCAATCAAGGAGGAGCAAAGTAATTTCGGTTTCAAGCTTTTCCAACCACTTTTGGAGCTCTAAATCCTTCTAAAACATCATCCAAGCATTTTCATCCGGTAGAAATCTTCCTTTTTACTTATATTATCAATCTAACTCATTGCATGTATGATCAAAACCATAAAAACAAGTTTTGATGAAGTTTTATAACCATTTTTATACAAAAACGGGATTTTAATAAATGGTGCTTTGATCTTTGTTTTTATGGTTAAAAGTTGTTTATAAACTGATATAATGATGATTAATAAGGTTTATACCGATTGCATGTCAAGATCTATCACTTACATAAACGATTTTTGCAAGAAAAACTCAAAAAGGGAAGAACAGCAGGGCAGGTGCAGCACCTATGTCCAGGTGCTTAGCACCGACCTGTTGTCCTTCCCGAAAATGTCGTTTTGGCCGTTTAAAAACTTGGTTACGCGTTCTGACTTTTGAGACTTGACATTTGGGAATGAGTTTTGTAAAAATGAACATACTGGTGACTTATATTGGACTTAATTGACTAAGATAAACGTGTTTGAAAACGTTATGTATGTATATGTGTTTGTAAGCGGGAAAGTGGTTAATATTTTTGGACATAGAATTTGGGCGCGGAAGCGCTGCCCAAATTTCGTTAGGAAATATAAAACACTTTGGCAAACAAAACATATTCAACATAACAACAATAACATCAACTATGGACTTTTGACTAAAACAAAACGTTAAGCGTTTCGGACAATATTGGACAAAATGGACTTTGACACTTAAAGTTTGACTAAAAATTTACTTATATTACATAATATAACACAAATTTCATTTATTATATATTAGGTATAATAACTTAATATAATAATAACACTTGAACAAATCTTGGTATCCTTAGGCGTTCGGTGATTCCCGACTCTTATTCCCGACCATTCTTCCAAGTTCTTATCTTCGCAACCCGTGAGTTACACCCCTCCTTACTCTTACATTTTAAGTACTCTTTTTGGGGGAAACATGAGATCAAACTTTTTGTACGACTATTTTGACTTTTGAACTTATTGAACTATTTTGACTTAGAAACTTGTTTTGAACTTATTTTGGAACGTACTTGGACTTATTTTGAACTTATTTTGGAACGTACTTGGACTTATTTTGAACTTATTTTGGAACGTACTTGGACTTATTTTGAACTTATTTTGGAACGTACTTGGACTTATTTTGAAACTTATTTTGGAACGTACTTGGACTTATTTTGAACTTATTTTGGAACGTACTTGGACTTATTTTGAAACTTATTTTGAACGTACTTGGACTTATTTTGAACTTATTTTGGGACGTACTTAGACTTATTTTGAACGACTATTTGAACTCTTATGCGTAAAATATTTGACTTTACTTAGACTTATTGGCTCGCTCTCTTTTGACTAAACTAATCATTGATGCTTGTATGCGTACCAACCCTTGATGGAACTATAACACGATCTTAAGTGATGGACGTACGACTCTCTCGCTTTTAAAAACAAAATTTACTTAGTTAGACTTAGACTTTCACACTATTAACTACTTAGCCGTATAGTAATTATGGATATCGATACTTAGGAAAGAACCGTTCCTTGCTTAGATGGCAGTCTAAGTACATATTACTAAGTACTGATTAACTTCCCGTTGAGAGGCGGGAAGTTGGGGCCGACACGGTTGGATAATCGGATTAGTGTGAACACTTAAGTTATAGATGCCAAGCGGTTGATACAAGAAATCTAATCAGTTACTTATACGCATAAATTTACAAACTTTTAGCGATTGACTCCGCTACTATGAATTGACTAAATTTGACTCTACTTGGTCTTTTCTAACTTTAGGGCATTGGTACGCCCGACACTTGAAACTTTGAAAGTATATAAATTTTAAGCGACTTTTCTCCGCTAACCTCCTTTCGGGAAACCTCTTTACTATTATATACTTATCTTGAACTTTTATGAACTTTGAACTTGACTCGGACTTTTTACGAACGTTAAACTCTTGACTTGAACTTTTACGACAGTATATAAATTACCTTTAAGCGATTGCTCCTCCTCTTACTCCTTTTGGAAAACTTTGTACTTATATATATTTATATACTCGTCAAACTTTTGTCGGAACTTTTTGGTCAACTTATAAACTGTAACTCACTCACTACGTTTTCGTAGTTGACACTTTATCTCATGTTTCAGGAAACTAAGCGTAAGTTATGAAGTGCATTGCTCAGGCGGGTCCAGCTAGTTATGTGAAGAGTAATACGGGAAAAGACCTTTGATACTTGGGAATTTTTATTAAAATACTTTATTATGTATTTGTCGTTCTATACTTACGGATCTTGTTTGTATCTTTCGAACATGGTTACCTTTTTAAATTTCAATTTATATGACTTGAACCGTTGACTTTTGGTATAACTCGTGAAATGATTCTTTGCTCTTCACATTCCGTGTTTCCGCTTTAGCGGGGTGTGACAGAATTGTTCAAAACTTGGTACTTTTGCAACTTAATTGGAACTGTTCGAAACTTGGTACTTTTGCAACTTATTTGGAACTATGAAACTTGTACAAACTTGGAACTTACAAACTATTATGCGTATTTGTGTTATTGCCTTAGCGGGTTAACTAAACTAGGATACTTGTTAGCGACCAATCCTTGATGGATATATAAGCCCGTAAGAGTTCAGTACAATTTTTGCAACTTTGCTCAATTGCCCGTTTTGGTTCAGGTTCACTTATACACTATTAGCATTAGCCGTTAGTCATACATATTGCTTAGTTCAAACGTTCAAACAATTAAACATTTTTGGGCTAGTTCACGACCATACAATCGGTTTAGTGTATACTTACTACTTATATTATGCCAAGTGATTGATACGAGTTACTATTTAGTTAAACACATATCCCATACGCATATACACACTTTTAGCGCCTGAATTCCGCTACAACTTTACTATACGAGTTTATTTAATTGCTTTACTCGCGTACGTACAAACTTTTATTATTTACATATATGTTCAAACGTCGACTCGTTCTTCAACTCATGACGTCAATATATGTCTTGGCAACTTACTACTTTTGGCAACTTACTATTTTTCGCAACTTTCTATTTTTGGAAACTTTTATCGAAACCTTAAACTGTAACTCACTCACTACTTTATGTAGTTGACACTTTATCTTATGTTTCAGGAAATTAATGTAAGTGTTCGGAATGCATGGCAAAGGAGGGTCGATATGGTTACGTGAGGCGTTCATTGGGAAAAGACCTTTATGTTTTGGGAATTTTATTTGAAACTTGTATTTGTACTTTAAGTTAAATCGTGAATTACTTGGTTGTTTTGAAATGTTGAAACTTGAACTATTTTATTTCTATTGAAATGACTTGAATCGTTTATATTTGCTTATGACCGTGTAATGATCTTCCAGCTCTCACATTCCGTGTTTCCGCTTTAGCGGGGTGTGACATTATATAAATAGACTTGAAAATGTTATTTGCTGGAATTATTTGATAATTGAATTATATATATTAAATAACTTACGCAATTCATAATTGCTTATTTGGATGTATGTGGTCCGTTTTCAAGCGAAACGAGAGTTATTTAATATATATATATATATATATATATATATATATATATATATATATATATATATATATATATATATATATATATATATATATATATATATATATATATATATAATGACCTAGAGAGACCTTTTGCTATTTTGGGCACACCCACTTTTTTGCCTAGTTAATTCTTTTAGTTATAAATATTATCGTTTAATGTAAAGTGACAATTGTTGTTTTGGAAAAATAAAATAATAATGACTAAAGAATTATGAAACTAGGTTTTAAATTATTTTGTAATTATACGTTCTAAAACGCATTTGGTTGGGTAAAATATACCGTAATATGCTCCAGCGACGGAACGTTTAATTTTATAAAATAGTTTAAAATCAAATAATTTTAAATAAACGTGTTATCTCTAATTCATAATTAATTGAAAAATCCTTATTTGTATAATTCTTAACTAGGCTCATCTATGTCTAGGAAAGAACGGTTGTGTGTATTTAACTCTTAATTAGGTCGGTTTTTAATATGTTTCGCGCTAACCACCCTCCCCGTTCTTACCTGGTCGTATTCGAATAGAGCTACCGAAATGGTTTTATAATAACGATTTTACATTTTATTAATACACGTGGTGTATAGGAATTAGACATCTGACCGCACGTAAAATTATTATAAAAGTACCAAAAATGGTTTTCACTTTTAAAAATACAAATTATGTTACGAACTTGTATGCATGCTTTTTCGTACATAAAATATTTTGTCACCCATGGAATGAAGTTAATTGCCATCCATGTTTCCAAAACAACTTGTACGTGCTCGTTACTTCAACGTGAGACGTAGGTAAAGAGTTTCCAAGGTGGATTACCACTCATCGTGAGACGGTGGTGGACTATCTGCAGTCTTCAGCTGGAAGACTTAAATCGAGTTAAGCGGTGAGACCTTAACGAAGAGGATATAAGATACGATGAAACATGATTAATGTCATGATCACCATATTGATGCTTGATCGTTAATTGACATTAAGTCTCATTTCTAGGAATTGCACAAAAGGTGCAATTATTGAACGTCACTTACCAGTTGAGTAACACTTGTTCTTAGTAGATCAACTGATAGAACAGTGGTTATGTCATTTGGATCCTAGTCTTAATGAAAATTAAACCATGGGTTTTTGAATTTTCTTAAGAATTTATTTATCGAAAGTACTAAATTGAACTTTCCGTCTGTTTTGTAGAAATGGCAGAAAATCCCGAATCTAACGCCATTATGTCAGAAATCAAAACAATGTTCAAAAGCGAAAAACTTACTGGACCTAATTTTAACGATTTCGCCAGCTGAGAATTGTTCTCCGAATGATGAAGCGATTACCAGTCCTTACTACACCGATGATTCCCGAGCCAACTGATGCTAATGATGCAGAAGCTTGGGCTAATTATGATGTTGTTCATGCACTTCATAATGAAGTTGCATGCTTGATGCTCGGCGGTATGAGCCCTAGACTTCAAAAGCAGTTTGAATTAAAATGGTCTGATTAAATAATAAATGAGCTTCGCACTTTGTATGAGAAACAAGCCGGTCTTGAACTGGACGAATTGATTCGAGAATTACATCAGTGTAAACATGTTGATGGAACGCCAGTTGGGACTCACGTTCTCAACATGAAAAGCTACTTTGATCGACTGGAAATGATGAATTACCCCTACCATGAACCTATTGCGGTTATTATAGTTCTAAATTCCCTTACATCGGGTTTTGATGAATTCATACGAAAGTACAATATGAATGGTATGGCTAAGACTCTCAATGAACTTCATGCGATGTTGGTAGAGTTTGAGAAGAGTAGTCCCAATTCATCGGCTACCAACCAGCTCCTAGAGATCAGTGGTGGTAGGGTTTATAAGAAGAAAAGACAACCGCAAGCTAAGGGCAAAGCTAAACAGGATGGTAAGAATAAACAAACTGTTGTTTATGCTTCCAAGCCTAAGCTCAACCCTCCATCTAAAAAGGAGCATCCTGCTAAGGATGATGGATGTCACCACTATAGTTTGGTGGGACATTGGAAGAGGAACTGTCCTAAGTACCTAGCCTAGGTACAAGATAAGAAGCGAGTCAGCAACACCGGGCCTTTAGGTATCTTCACTCTAGAATTATATTCTTTCTCTAAAACAAATACTTGGGTATATGACACTGGTTGTGGTACTCATATTTGTAATTCCTTATAGGGATTTAGAGTAAACAATAAGCTGAAGAATGGATCTCTATACTTGTACGTGGGCAATGGCATAAGTGCAGTTGTAGAAGCCATTGGAAGTCTTGACTTGCATTTACTGTCGGACATAGTTATTGTTTTAGACAATTGTCATTATGCACCTACTATTGTTAGGGGAATTGTTTCAGTTTCTGTTTTAAAGAATAATGGATTCACGAATTGTTTTACTGATTTCGGTACTTCTGTTTCTAAAAATAATGTTCATTGCTTTAATGCAATTGGTAATCTTAAGTAATTCGCGAAATGAGAAACAGAAAGTTAAAAGATGGAATGACTTAGATCCATATCCATATTTAACTAGAGTATCTCTAACAAAAGGATAATAAATTCAAACAGACTCACAATCACTTTTTGAAACTTCACTCGTGTATTTATAGGAGCACTGGCCGTGTTGCTAGACGCTACCCATGTTATCACATTTATTGAGACATGCTCAAAGTGAGAGTTGTTGGTATTTGAACACGTCAAATAAAATGTGTGTCTATAAATATGTGAGCCCCTGCACACATTGACATTTAGACACGACTATACGTTTATTAAAAATTAATTATTAATTAACGGTTAATTGTAATAATTAATAAATAGGAGGATGTATTGTGTAATTATGGTTGTTTCCTAATTACAATACAACTTGTTCTCCAAAACATTGTTTGGCTATATAAGGAACACCAAGTTCCTTATTTTTCCTACACCATAATTGATTTAGGGGATCACCAAAAATCGATTTTCTACTCTCGCTTGGCTATCGATCGGCCAAACAACCCAAAGTGGGTTTCGATTAGTTTGGTTCGAATACAAGGGTTCACGAATACCTTTGAGGTGAGTTTCGAGTATTTGGTTTTAGCATTCAAGTTACGTGGAGTTAGACAAGAGTTGTAGGAAACATAAACATGTACTAGCATACAAGTCTGTTGCTAAAGAAAGTGTCGTGTTCAAGCCTGTAGTAGAATTTCATTATAAATCCTAAACGAGGTAAATTAACAACAAAGGTACAATTATTTACTTACTTAATATCGTTTATTTGTTTGATTCTAACTTACTCCCGCTGCATGTTGTTTAACAATCTGATTAGATATATACCTATAGGTGTATTAAATTTTATAGTTTTGTCCCCCAAACTTAAACTTTTAAGATCCGTCAAAGCCTTGTAGTCATTGGAGGCAGACTGCTCAACCTGTGCTTGATCGGAAAAATACTTCCTACATAGTTGTTGTCTATACATTTCGAACTTGATATATCATATATTTGGTAAAAGGGTATCAAATTTTAAATTGTCATGGGACAACACCTCAAGGACGTATGTAGTCGATGTATATTTGAAAAGTCTGTCAACTCTACAAGACTACAATAATAATAATGTATCTTAGTTCTGAAAAACAAAAGAATATAAGTGATATGGAAAAGATGTTAAAAAGGAAGGAGTTAGTTTATAAAACAAAGGACTGACAAAATGGTTGCTTTGTTAATGGATCATTCATTTTCACATAAACTTAAAACTTACATCACCATGATGTCCTTCATAAACTTTACTATTCACCCACCACCATAAATTCTGTATTCCATTGATTTACATGTACTCTATCAAATGGGCTGCATTATTCAAAAAACATCTTGTTGCTTCAAAATTCAAAATTCAACTGTTTTTGTCATCATTATTTTGTTTTTAAGCGCTTCAAATGCAAGAGTTATGCCTCAAGGTTAGTTATATTCTTCATTTTCGCTTTAAATCGGTTATCCCGACAACATTTATGTGTAATTATGTAGCATGGTTGATTGCAAACCAACCATTATTCCTGCTAGGATAGGCAAAGACTGATTTCGAATATAATGTGCCAATTATGATGGTTTGTTTGCATTTGAGTTATAATGATTTTTTTAGTAAAAGATGGTTAGTGTAGGTTTAAGTGCATATCAAACTTGTACGTTTTGTTGTTGTGTGTATACAACTTTAATAATCTATATTGCTATATTGCGTGTATTTAATTCTTGTCACAAATGATATATGAACCGGATTTTGCACTTTGCAGTTAAAATACAAATACAAAAAATAACTTGAAATGCATCTTTAACTGAATTGAAATTAATTTCCGTATGTTTAATGATTGTAGGGGGGTCGAACACCAAGCTAATCGACAATGATACTCAGGTGATCTTGAGAGTAAACACAGCCTCTCTCTTGTCATAAACAAAACTAGTCTTTTTATTTACGTTTAAAGCTTCAATTTTTCAAAACTTTAGCGGGTTCATGAGTTTATCTCTAGGAGTTTATTGTTTAGATAATATTTGAATTTTGATAAGTGAATGCATTTGACCATAAAAGTCAAATGGTAACTAGAAAGGACATGATACTTTGTTTGTAATCGAAACGACTTAAGCAGAAGGGATAAATGATCAATGTTATACTTGTAGTTTACCATGTTTGATTATTTCTTAAAAATGGTGTCGTTTTGATAAGTGTCGCACATGAAATAGATAGATAAAAAGACGTTTTGAAATAACAACAAAATAACTTTTCCTACAACAAAGCTACTGTTCCCTTGTAAACACTTAATATTAAGAAATTTGTATATATTAGTTTGATTTTATGGATTAATGTAGGTGATCGAGACTGAAGAGAATATGGCAATAAACCATGTTATGGTAGGATCAAGACCACCAAGATGTGAGTCGATGAAGTACTGTAGAAAGTGTGGTAAATGTGAAGCAATTCAAGTTCCGATTATCAGTCCAAGAAAAAGCACCAATACACGAAAAGATGACATCTCTAATTACAAACCAATGTTTTGGAAATGTAAATGTGGCGACGTCACATTTAACCCTTAACCTTTATTTGATGCTGTTTTTTTTTATCTCAAGTAAATAAAGGACTTATTAGGTTAGCTCAATGTGTTTTTGTTTGAACTCTTTCGTAAATTTGTAGTAAATCCTATCGCATTTGTGTTTCTTGTTATGTCATTTTTTGCATTATAACATTTTAAGTAACCAAGCATAAGGTGCAAAAGTAGACGAGAAATGATTTTGCAGAGTAAAAACGTATAATACAGGGTTAAGGTACAAATTCAAATATCTACAGTCCATGCAAACTGCTACATAATAAACCCAAACATTATAAGAAACAGTACATGATGAAGTTGAGATCGGAATCCATGCCTCATCTAAACGCCACTTTCTTCTGCAATTGATTCTCTGTGCATGCTTGGCCACCACGGGCAACTGGTTGAGACTGACGGGCGCTAACCATTTCCATCATCTTGTTGGTGACCGGGTGCTTTTATTAAAATCTGGACGTCATTTAAGGTAAACTAGCTGATCGCTTCTTGTACTTGCTTTTAGCCAATTTCAAAAGGAAGTCTGTAAATATATGCTCGTATTCTGGCATTTTACCATACCCTGCAAGTTTAGCATCCAAATATATTTCACGAAATTCAAAAACTGGATTGATGAACAATATTTAAATACCAAACCATAAAAACCATAAATTACCAGGAAAATAATTTATGTCAATGACATAAAACCGATCTTTTGTTCCATGCTCACGGATCATATCCAAGTTGAACAGATGAAGCCCCTGCACGATTCAATGAGAATCACCCTTTTATTAGGATCAATTCGGGAAACATACTTACATTTCTTGGCTACAAATAGTAACTTAATTTATCTTATGGTCTATGAATTGGTACGAAAACAAAATAAGTTCAAATTATTTTGCTATTATTTGTAACAATGTGAAAGTATGTTGCTAGTGACAGTTATCCCTTGAAGTTTTATTGGAAAAAGGGGAATTGTGTTGGTATACCAGTCGGCGACGAAGTTCTCTAGCAAGGCGTTCAAGTAAGGCTCGTGGAGGAAGCTCTGCAAGAATACACACAAAACAAATTAGGTTTCTTGTACCTCACCACAGGTTATTGGTGCCTTTGGTATGCAAAGACTTACCAGCGATACATGGGTCTAAATCTGCATCATCTGCGGATTGAGAAGCCGATGAAACCCTTGGAAACCGAAATACGCCAACACTTCTTGACAGCTCACGCTTGCTGACATCAGGTAAAGAAAATCGCCTAACAACCTTAATTGCATCACCAACAATGTACACTTTGAACAGAACACCTCCTAAAACCCCCACATCACCAATAAACATTTCAATTTTCAAAATATATAACGTAAATGTAATAAAAAAATATACCAGGAATGCTGATTATATTAAATACCATGATTAACGAACTCTTGAAGAACGAGTGGAGGCTCAAGCTTCTGTAGCGAATACTCGTCATAAGCCAGTGATAGCTCATGCGACTTTGCAACCAAAGGCTTTGCGACTGTAACATGGATAGATATTAGATCGCATTGATAAAAATTACAATTAAAAGACATGCAAAATAGTAACATACCAAGCGGAAGACTTAATCCTGCCTTCTTAACAGCATCAGAAATAGATGATGGATCTTTTTTTATCACCAGTTGTTTCGGGACACCTACTGTACCTGCATATGGTACTAAATGTAAGAAAATTGCTTATTTAAATTAATTTAAACAGCCGTCTCTGTGTAAATATTTTACCATATGAATCAGAAAAATCAAGATCAGCGACATCCTGAAGCATAGACTGTCTATTGTAAACATGTTGTATAGCACTCGGAGGATCTAGCACTGTAACTTCTGGATGTGTCAGCCGATAATCCTTCAAAACCATACATGTTCAATGACGATTAGTCATACATATATAGTCAATCAAGTCTATATCTATGAGTAAGATAGTAAAAATGACCCACCTCGAGAATTTGCTGCCATTCCTTACCAGACAACTGCATAAAAAATGATCAGTTAAAAACAAATATATCAGTATGATTACATATAAAAAAACTCTGGCGTGTAAATGCCCGAAATGAGAAAAGAATGGAATGAAGATAGTATGAAAAGTTCACCATGGTGGTTGACTTATGTATTCAGACCAATATGGAAGAATACGCCGCACTGACCTTATGCAGTACAATGTCAAAAGGACCTTGATCTGATAGCGGTCTGGTTTGATCAATAGCAACAAAAAATATCCCTTTATTCCTGTATTCAACACAACCAAAGTTACAATCATCAGTATCACCCCACTCACATCATAAACTCAAGAGAACCCAATCAAATCATAATTCGTTCAAATCTTATCCTAAAAGAATTAGAAAAATGTATGTAACACGCATATATATAAACACAAAAGATGGGCAATCTTTTGTACATTAACAAAAACATACGTGCTCTGATGTCTTGGCTCATTTGTTTATTAGTTACAAGTTACAACTTCACCAAATGTCAATCAGAAATCGTTAACAGATTACATCTCGAAACTTAAGCTAAGCAAACATAGAGTATGTTTGGTGCCAAGCTTCTACGAACTTTTGAATGTTTAATCTTTTATTTCTTTAATAATAAACCTCTCGTTAACAAAAACGAGAACTATTTTAAAAGATACCCGTATTACTATTGTATGTAACTTACTTTTAATGGTGGAAGCTTTTGTTTTAAAAAAGAAAAGCTACTCAAAGTAGATCCCAAAAGCAAGCTCAAAGATTTTGTGACAATTGACACAGATACCATTGTACAATAATTGAGTATCTATTTCTATGTTGACCTGTTACGTTCTATTACTATTTTCGTATAAAATTGGTAGCTACCACTCACAAATCTTTCTCGCATATCAAGCTGATTTTGTCAAACATACCCATTATACAAGTTGATCCACGAAAACAACTAACAAGAGTGACCGTGCCAAATATAAGTTTTTAAAAAGTCTAGTTCATAAAAAAGATGCACAATTTGTTTCATAAATCCAACCAAATCAAATAACAAGCGGACCTTATGGTTATTATAACCCAATAATTTGTTTAAAAAGATTTATAAAAAGGTCAATGATTGTATATTGCGTAAGATACTAGACATGGGATTTATTCCCCATAGGTCAAACGCATAGGAATATATGAATATTCATACATACATAAATATCTTCATAGAAAAAACAAAAAGAATCAAATACCCAACATGCAATACAACTCATCTTTTATAAAGCTAATCGAATCAAAACATAGATAATATCTTGATTATAAGAAATGATTATTTTGAATCGATAAATATCTCCAACATAATCGCGTAATAAATTTTATTACCTTTCATCTCCCATAGATGAAAGTTTTATCCGATTTCAAATTTCAGTCAATACATAATTATAAAATTCGGTTTCGTATGTATTAAAACAAAGACATAGGTTAAGAATACGATAATAATACCTAGCCAAACCTTCAAGTTTTGGTTGTAAAAAGCTTTTAATCTTTTTGGACGTAAGGGCATAACCAACAACAATTGAAGCACATCTACTACTCGATTCCATTTCCCTTTCTTCTTCAATCATGATCTCTTCTTGCATCAACCTCATTATTCGAATACGTTCGAAATCGGATCACACAATTCTTGTTTCTATGATTTATAACGATCAAATGAGAAAAATAAAACAACAAAAGTTGAGGATGAGAAGCTAGGAGGAAAAGATAGATATATATAAAATTTTGTATATGTGGTTGTGTTGTATATATAGACAAACAACCCCATATACATGGGATTTGGAAGAGTAGCTTATGCTTGCCACTTGCTTGTTTCATGTTTTATTTCGTGTGAAATGGACATAAATACCCTTGTATCATATGTCATAACATTTTGTAGTTTTCTTTACGTGTGACCCCATACCCTATTTTTGGTCTTTCTTTATTGCATGTATCTAACCAATATTCCAATATTATCACCATCTACTTTCCTTTACATGTTGGGATGGGAATTATTGTTTTTAATTGGATTCTTACAAGTGATTTACTATTTTACACTACCATTGTTACCCGCACGAAGATGTGGAGTACGGTATTTGATGTTTATGATGGCGAGAGTTATCGATATAAGTTAGTTATTTGATAGATTAATTGTTTTAAGAAATGTTTAGGATAAAAGTAAAAAAAGGATAATATTTTAACTATTCTAATGATATAGAGTTAAATGAAAAATTGAATGTTAAAAATCGTAAAAGTAATGGGAGAGAGAATATGATTTGTTTTATAGTAGTAATTAAGGTATCCGTGCGTTGGAGCGTTGGCGACAAAAAGACAGTTAAATTTTTGGATAAGTAAGTAATATTTTGCGCGTAAATGTTTTTCGTAATAACTTTACAGATTAAAGGATTTTTGATTGAAATAAATTTAAGCAATAATAATGTAAAGAATGAATATGTGAAATGGTTCACAATATAATATAATGTGTAAAAACCTAAAAGCGCCTTCCTTTAGAACATCTCGATATACTACATTTGATGTGTAATCCCTATAAATCTAAAATTTATCGCAGCTTTTACTAATACGTTTTGTGTTGTCGCGTGAAATCCCTCTGACAACGCCATATAAAATTATCCGTGTGAGTAGGGTTGTAACGAACGGTCGGTGACAGTTCGGTTATTTAGTTAACAATCAAATATGAATAAGATATTTTGTTCATTTAAATAAATGAACGAACATGAAGAAAGGTATTGTGTCTTCATTTACATTTGTTAACGTTTATTTATATTTTTATTCATTTATATTCGTTTATTAATACTAGTTTGTTATAATACTTTAAAGAGTAAATTACACCGTTCGTCCCTAAGGTTTATATGCAATTACGGATTTTGTTCCTAACTTTAAAAAGTTGCATGGATCGTCCCATTGTTCAAACTAATTACGCATTTCGTCCCTATTTTGGACGTCCGTCTAATTTCACCGTTAGCCTTCCCTCACGTGTTAAACACGTGAGGGTATTATAGTAATTTCTCAGTCTTCTATTTATTTACCCCTTTCCTAATTGATTTCATTTTCTATCCCTAATATTTATTTACCACTTCATCTTCTTGAAACTTACCACTTCATCTTCTTGAAACAGCCACAACCTAGAAGATTGAAATTAAAACCAAAAAAAAAAGGTGTCGGCTTGTGAGTAAGAAAAGAAGAAGCCATTAAAATCAAAATTGGGGATCAAAGTTTTAACACACAGATACACTAAAATCAAATTGGGCAGCGATTAAAAAAAGATTTGAATTAAATTGGGCAGCACCTTGAAGGGACCTGGCGATGGTGACGATGGTAACCTCGACTGGTATACGTGGCGATTCGTGGTGCAGCTCCGGCGGCTGGAGTGTATGACCCATTACGCCTCAAAATTTCAATAAGCAGATATGACCCAGCTGGAGTGTATGACCCAGCTCCAGCGGCTGGAGTGTATGACCCAGCTCCGGCGGCGTTAGAAGATTTAACAACAGTGGAAGTTAATACTCCCATTGATTAATCAAACTCAACTCCAACAAGGTCACATAACGCAAACGCAGAATCTTACTTACTTACTTACTTTCTTACGTTTATATCTATGTTCTTAGGCAGTCTGATTTCGACGGCAAAGGCGAAATCAGAGGAAGAGTGGCAGCTCCGGCGGCTGGAGTTTAGTTTCGACGGTGGTGCAGCTCCGGCGGTGCAGCTCCGGCGGATGGATTCGCAGCGGTGGTAGGAATCGCGGTGTGCAGAGGATGGTGAATCGTGATTTTTAGGGTTTATTAATTTTTGGGGGAGAGATATGGTAGGAATCACGGTGTGCAGAGGATGGTGAATCGTGATTTTTAGGGTTTTTTAATTTTTTGGGGAGAGATATTTGAGGAAGAAGGGTAATTAAAATGATAGAGGCGAAAAGACTAAAATACCCTCACGTGTTTAACACGTGAGGGAAGGCTAACGGTGGTATTATACGGACGTCCAAAATAGGGACGAAATGCGTAATTAGTTTAAACAATGGGACGATCCATGCAACTTTTCAAAGTTAGGGACGAAATCCGTAATTGCATATAAACCTTAGGGACGAACGGTGTAATTTACTCTACTTTAAAATGGTTAACATAATAATATATTATTCAAAGTTATTTAACTTTTTTTTTCTTTCTTGAAAAATAACTGATAAAATATATAAGTATAGATATGAATATCAATATAATTGATTTGTGTTGAGATTTAGGAATATAAGGTAATTAATTTTAATAATAATTTAGGTTGTTTATATTTATTAGTAATTGTTTATCTACATTTAGCGTTCGTATATGTTCGTTTAGCATCCAAAGGAACAAACATACACGAACACAAATAAGCTTAACTTCTTAACGAACGAATATGAATACATAATTCCTTTTGTGAATATGTTCTTGTTTGTTCATTTGTTTGGTTAAATTTAAACAAACGAACACGAACAAATCATATTCATGTTCGTTCGATTCTTGTATAGCCCTACATAAGAGAATACTTATAATATAAAAAAGATTAAACTTTATTAAAGTCATCTTTTATACATTTGTTGATTATTATAAAAAAGATTATTATTAGTATTATTATATGAGAATTATATTTTTTATAATTTTTATAGTTAGTATAATTATGTGTAAGTTATTTATTTAAGTTATGTATCCGAATTTTATTTGATTTATAAATTAAATGTGAAAAATTAAAGACATAAAATATTGGTTGATATATTCAAATATGTTAGATGAAAAATGAGAGGTATATTAGTAAATTTTCTGCTTAAATTTTAACAAACGTCGAAATGCTTTATATGTACTAAGATAATAGTAAAGATAAAGATTAGAGTTAATTACCTAAATGGCCCCTTGGTTTATCGGGTTTTACGAATCCAGTCGTTATACTTTTTTTTCTCCGGGTCCAGTCCATATGCTTTCATATTTTTACGGATTCAATGCCCCATCCACATGAAATGACTCTTTGTGTTTCAATCAGTTATAACCATTCATCGTGACTGTAAATTAACTTCATTATGAGTCGACTTCGTAGAATTTCGCCATCTACCATATCACCTTGTACTAGGTAGATGCTCTTCATTATAAGTCGAATGAAATTCGTACTCTCAATAATCATCGATCAACCATAGTACCTAATGATATATCAAATATATAGGACTCAAATAAATCAATATGTATGTCATAATATTTTGTAAATAAATTTTTTAAAGTATATTCTGCATATAAGGGAAACCCCGTTATACGTAAGAGATTTACATAAAGATTTGTAAGATATATATAATAGGGTTATTTTCTAACAGTAAGTGTAAAAATCTCCATTATGTTTATGCATTAAGATATAGCAAATCAACATGAACTCACATAACTCTAGATATGTATAGACATATAGCTATTCTAGAAGTTGAAGGGTATATTTTGTAAATAGTTGACAGTTAGTAACTTACTTAAGGGTTCATTTAAAGAGATTTTAAAGATGAAAGGTGCAATATGTAATCATGTAATGTATCTTAGGCCTCGTTTGTTTTGTTGGATAAGATCTTAATACTAGCTATATCACCTATTCGGTTAGATATTTGGGTAATTAGCTCGTTTGATAGACAAAAGCTTTAAGTTCTTAAATGGTCTACTTTTCCTCCTATTGGTTAAGTGAAAAAATATGTATGACCCCCTCTTATTATATTATAATAAACTATTAAACTATCCACTTTTCAAAAGATAAGTTTGGTAGATGCCCAAGTAAAAGTAACTTTTTAACATTATAATATCCTAATTTTCGTAATTTATATATTACAAATAAATAGATAAATAAATATTAAATATTTTGTTATTAATTTACAGTTTCTCAAAAGTTGTTACAAGTTTTAATTAATCGAGATAATCTGATCTACTTTGAAAATAAGATATAACTAGTGATTAAAGTTCCCAAAAATGATAATTTTGTTTTCTTATTAAATAAAAGTTTTAAATTGTGAGGTTTAACACAAGTTTAATTGATAGAAAAGTTTTATTATGTTAGTTTACGAAAAAGTACTACATTTTCCCCTTTTATCGTACGTTGTTTGTTATAATATTTTCACTAATATTTTATTAATATTCGATATTATTGTTGAAAACACTTATTTTCTAATATAAAGATTTTTTTTTGTTAAATTTACATTCAATTATTTGTTATTGTTTTTATGCAATTTAGCTAGTTTAATATCATTAAAAATGATAAGAGGAACCAAAAGAGAAAAAAAAAAAAAGTTAAAATGTTCAGACTATTTTTCAAACAGTCTTACTGATTATGCTTTCAGATTTCAGACAGCGCGTCTTATCAGTCAGAACTGGTTTTCAGATTTCAGACTTAAGTATTCAGAAAAAACAAAAGACCCTTAGTGTAGTTAGCATTCATTAACACTTTTGTAACAAACTTTTCATTTTAAAAAGCTCTGCCATTAGTGGCGATTAGTATGAATACAGAAATGAAAAGTTCTGCCATTAATGGCGATTAGTATGAATACAGAAAACTGTTTTACATATTGTTCCTAACTTGTTAATTTCATCTAGAATATTCAATTGCTTTCGCTTTCATAATATGGTTCTTTAAATAATTGATCAACCAAGACAAGCTAAGTAAATCCAAATTAAACATGGTCATACAAGTGATAAGATAATTGAGTGGTTTAAAACACATGTAACAAAAAAAGAATCGATACAAATATTTGATTGTGAGGTTAGGCAAAATATGTCTATGTGCGAAAGGTATAAACATTTTTCTTGACGAACTAAACAAGATACTGTAACAAATATCCCCTAGAAATTTCAAATATATCAAAGAGTTTTCAGTTTAACGACATGTGATGTAGAAGTTGGGAGTTATGTCCTAAAAATAATACTATTTTTCTTCTCAACTTTGAATTTAAATATATTTGTTTGTGTTATATAATAAATAATGAAAATTATATCAATAAAAAAAATATATTTAAAACTCGATCCATTTATATATTTTACATCAAATATTATACAGCACAAAAGAATATAATGAAAGTTAAAGTTATGAAAAAAAGAACTCAAAATCTGACAAAATCTGATTATAGATAATTAATATGGGACCCAGAAAATAAATAGTTAAATGGTATTTATTTGGGAAAATTACCAAAATAGCAAAAAAATGGGGGGTATTTTACAAAATGTCACTTTTTTCCAAAAATTTTACAAAATGTCATTTTTTTCACACAATTCGCATATGTGACCTAGTGTTCGCATATGCGTTATGCTAGATGGTCCGATTTTAAAAAAAAAATAAAATAAAAAAAAAATATGCGAAAGTATAAATAAGAGTCAAAATCAGTCAAACCCCCAACTGCTATTTTCGCATAAACCAAAACCCCAAATTACCTAATACACGAAACATCAATTTGAAGCCAATCAATCAACAGAAATGGATCAAGGACACCCTAGACGTGATAATCAGGTATTAATTTACATGTTTTGATTGTTTTTTTTTTGCTTAATTCGATCGGCGGCGGAGGTTTTTTTTTTTTTTTAGGCTTAAATCGTTTAATTAGGTTGTTATTAGTGATGTTTTGTTGATTATAATTGCTATTTAGGACATACAAATGCATTAGGGTTAGTTAATTGTGAGGTTTAGTGGATTTTAGGTTTGAAAAAAACCCCAATTTTGAAGGTCGACGAGCTCGCATAATAAGAATATCTGATTATGCGAACTTGCCTTTTTTTTTGAAAATATGCGAACTTGTTTTTTTTTTTTCTTCTTTTCTTTTACATTATTTAAGAGATATTTTGATGTTTAATTATTAGTAAAGTAATATACCTCGAATATTTTGACTAAATAACATATTAATTGATACTTTATGTTAGAAAATAAAGACTTTTGAAAATAAGCGTATATCTTTTTTTATAGTATCGCCTGATTTAATTAAGTTTCAAAAAGTCATATGTAACTATGGAATTAAGTTTCAAAAAGTCATTTGTAACTATGGAATTTTAATGGCTTAAAATAGGAAAAACACTAATGTCGTGTGAATTAAGTTTACTAATAATAGAGATAGGTTGCAGTTTCAAAAACCCTAATGTTGTCAATAACCCTAATGTAAAAGTTATACTTTTTGTCGTGAATCCAACTACGAGTGACGGAGACCAAGCTGAAACCGAAGTTCAACCCATCCACACTGTGCATGGTATCGAATCGTCCTCATGTGACCAGTTCCAAAACTCTCAATCTCATTATGGTCATGACACATATGACTATCAACACTCATAATATCATTATGGTCATGACCCAAATGATTTTCATAAATCTCAACATCAGTATGGGAATAACCAACATGGTTTTCAAAACTCCCAAGATGTTGGATATGTGTTTCCAGAGTACGATTATTCTGCTGATCAACATGTTGAGTATGTTTATGACCAACAAACTGATTTTCAAAACCAACAAAATCATTTTCAAAACCAAGAAAACAATTTTGAAAACTCCCAAAACTACGTTTTTCCGGAATATGATTACTCCCAAAATGTTGAATATGAATATGATCAAGGTATTTCAAACGAGGAAAATTCTTCATCATCGTCCGAAAGTAGCGATGATGAAGATAACCCTCTTCTTCAAGTGCCCGAAAATGTGTTCTGGGACATGCCTCCAATTCCTGAAACACCTGCCCCATTTAAGCCTCCATCAAAACCTCTTAGATATAACCCTTCTGAACATGTCACATTACGTGATGTTTTCGATAACAAAGAAAAATTAAAAATCGCTTTAGGGTTAAAATGTATAAATGAAGGTTTTGAAATAAAAGTTAAAAGATCAAATAAAACAAGGTATGAGGCAGTATGTAAATTTGAAAAATGCGAGTGGTTCTTGTTAGCCACACAAATAAAAAATCTCGAGTCTTTTGTAGTTAAAAGATTAACCGATAGACATACATGTTCAATAACTCAAATTCATCCAAATCATCGTCAAGCAAACAAAAAAGTTTTGGCATGTTTAATAAAAGAGGCCCTAGAAGATCCAAGCCGGAAATACACTGGGAGAGACATTATCACGGACATGCGTGTTAATCATAACATTAGCATTTCATACCAACAAGCATGGAGAGCAAAAGAATATTCTATAACAATGATTAGAGGGACCCCGGAAGAATCATTTGCTCAACTACCAATTTATCTACATAATTTGGTCCAGCAAAATCCGGGAACCATAACACATATCACGAGGGATTGTGAAAAACGTTTTGAGATGCTATTTGTTGCAATCGGTGAATCGGTAAGAGTTTTTAAGTTTTTAAGTTATTTTTGTTAACTATTAATATTATTATTCATGATACCTCATCATATATCTATTTTTGTTAACTATTATTATTACTAACACTCATAAATCTATTTCTTTACAGCTTCGCAGTTTTGTCGAAACATGTCGTCCGATAATTGTTATAGACGGTGCTCACCTTAAAGGAAGATATCAAGGTACAATGTTTGTTGCAGTGGGTATGGATGGGAACAACAATATTCTTCCTATCGCATATGGAGTGGGGGCGACAGAGAGTGGACAAGGTTGGACCTGGTTTTTGTCGAAGCTTAGAGAATGCTTGGGTCATCTTGATAACTTGGTATTTATCTCCGATAGAGCAAGTTCAATTGACCTTGCAATACGCACAGTGTACCCAGATGCTCTTCACGGCCTTTGTTGTCGACATTTGTGCATGAACTTAAGAATTAAGTCACAAGCAAACGAAGACAACGAATATCATTTTTGGAAGACATATAAGTCGTATAGGAAATCGGACTTTCTGGAAGCATTTAGGCAACTTCGACTAATTCTTCCTGTCAAATCAAGGAAAATTATTGATAACTTAGATAAGGAAAAATGGTCAAGGGCTTTTTTCCCCGGAGATCGTTATAACATTTTGACGTCTAACAGTGCCGAATCTCTAAACTCGATGACCCGTCATGCACGCAAGCTTCCGATTTGTATGCTTCTAGAGTTTATGCGGGCAACTACTCAAAGATGGTACCATGAACGTCGCAAGATTGCAGGTAATTCTTTGTCCTCTCATAATAAGTATGATTTCCTATTTTAATAACTTACTATATTTTTATTATTTTTAAACAGATGATTTGGATCAACCATTAACACCGTGGGCTACAGAAAAATTAGATGGTAGGATAAAAAGAGGCTCCGGATGGAAAGCCATACCGATTAATGACTACATGTTTGAGGTGAAAGACAACAAGAAAGATGCAGTGGTCAGTATTCGTGACAAGAAATGCTCGTGTCAAGTTTGGCAAAAGTCTGGTATACCTTGTTCACACCTTGTAGCAGCTTTATATTCTTTGAAAAGGGAACATGATGTCGCGACTTGGGCACAACATTGGTTCAAGGCAGAAAATTATAAACGGACATATACGGGATCCATATTCCCAGTTGGACATCCGTATGAATGGTTGCGCCAAGATAAGATCCCAACCATCAAGCCACCATCCATGGAAAGGAGACAGGCGGGTCGTCCAAAAAACAAAGACCGTATACTTTCGCAAGGGGAAATAAAACAAGTGACATGTGACCGTTGTAAGAAAAAAGGTCACACTAGAAAAATATGTAGTGCAAAGATCCCAGAATACCAATGTTCAAGCCAACCTTCATCCTTCCGTTCAACAAAAGCTGCTTCAACGTCTCGACGCAAAAAAAAAACCTACTAACTCGTCTCAAGCATCGGTCGATAATTTGTATGATGATTAGTTATTTGTAATATGATGTATTTCTATGTTCTAAAATGTAGTATTTTAATGTATTAAATGGTTAAATTAACAAACATTGTGTGAAAATACAAAAAAACGCAAAAAAAAAAAAAAAACGTCAAGTTCGCATAAAAATCACCAGTTCGCATAATAGAGGCAGTTCGCATATGCGACAGGTTCGCATATGCGATATGCGAGCTCGCATATGCGAAAAAAAGTGACATTTTATAAAATATTTGAAAAAAAGTGACATTTTGTAAAATACACCCCCATTTTTTTACTATTTTGGTAATTTTCCCTATTTATTTAACTTAGAAAACAAGTTGTGAAATGCAATCATATAAGTATTAAGCTGGCCCAAAAACATATCTTTCCAGATTTTCATGTATTTAGAGCCACAAGTTACGATCGCTATTCAGCTCCACTAGAAAATTTTAGCCACTATAGCGATATGAATTGAGACATGCATATAAATTATTTGGCTACAATAGAGTTTCAAACCAACTTATACCTCAACTTTTTTGTAAACGTAATTAATACATACATCTATTTTGTCAGATTAGTTTGCTCCATTATTAGTTTTTTTTTATGGGTATTGTCATATTTGTTTTTCTTTTTTGGTAAATGATTTTTTAAACAGATAGATTATAGATGTCTTTTAAAGGATTTGAATATGATACTTCTTATGTTTGGTGAAAGATTTTTTTATCCAACTAGTAGTATTTGAACGTCATTTGTAATCAGTTTTCGTTTCATGTTTTTGTTAATTTTAATAACGTAGTCGTGACAATGATACGTTCCATTTAACTTCTTCAGGGATTTTTCCTTGATTGATTGATTTGTTTCTTCTTTTTATTCTTTTGATCTGATTCGTGTTTGTCTGATTATGATCTTAGTATTGTCCTTAGTTGTTTGCGTGGTTATTCGTTTGTGTTTGAATTCTTGTTGAAGATCGCAATTATTGTGCTATGTTGACTTCAATTGTTATCGTGGCCCAAAAGGGGTATCTAATTAAGTTGTTTTTTGGAGTAAAAGTTAAAGGTATTCAATATGTTTTTCACTTTGTATATCACTAACTATATACAATTGACTCTTAAAACTCACATTATAACTCATATACCTCATATTCGTAGGATGTATGAAACAAGTTCAAAAGAATGAGTTGATATCGGATATACAAGTAAATTTTGATTTTTTGTCTTCTTTTTAATAGAAATAACCACTTCTTCGTGGTTCCAACGGAGGCAAGTGATTGCATGACCGTCTTTGAGGATGGGTGAGATGAACGATCGGCCATGACCTTACATTTTGCTATGTCAATATACTCGTATAACATAAACCTCTAATGGATTAAACAATGATTTCCATTGAATTTGACAACAGAGATTGTTTATTAAAAATAAATAGTATTAAAGTTTACTCATTATACTCTGTAGATAAATATCATTTTTAGAGCCTCAATTTTGTATATATACATGTTTCTTACCGGGGCTTCTAGACGGTCTTCTATTTTCAGAGCCTCATTTGATATATAAACATGTTTTGTCCGAGGGCCTCAGAAAACTCAGAAACAACCATGCTTGGTAGCAATGGCACTACTAGAAAACTTTCGTATACCGACAGCCAAATCCGTCGAAAATCCGTTGGAGATAGCCCTTACCGACGGATTTTCGACGGATTATGGACGTCGGAATAAGCCTTGTCACAAATTTATTTTCCTGACGTATTTTCCGACGGCAACAGTATATTCCAACGGGAATAGTTGTCGGAATTCCGTCGTAAAACAATTTTAAAAAGCTCACACAATCCGTCGGAAACACACAAACCTCTGACGGATCTCCGACAATATTTTTTGTTAGAAATTTAGAACTCAACTACGGATTGCCAACGAACGGATTACAAATTTTCGACAACTTTTTTGTCGGAAACTCGCCAGAATTTTGGCGGGAATGTTTGGAAACATTTTGATTTTCTATATACCCATGTAATTTCTTTAAATACACAATAAATGTCACATTTTGAGAAATTTAAATATAAATATAATACACAAAAAGTGGAATGTCGATTTAAAATATCCAAATACGATAATAACCATCCTAATACAATAATAGACATCCATAAACGAAACAACCATCCTAGATTAGTTAGAATATATATATATATATATATATATATATATATATATATATATATATACACGCGCAATATTCGCGAATAACAAGATATCCATACTAGCTTACTTAGCTTGAAGGCGATGGAAAATTGTCGGTCACAACCTTAGTTAAAACAGCCACTTGTTCCATCAGCTTTTTCATAGCTCTTTCTCTTGCCTTGTCCCGCTCTACTAGTAGGGCCACCTTTTCTTCTCCTTTATCGGTTTTTTTCTTTTGCTTTTCAAGTTCATCTTGCAACTTTTGTACCTACATAATCAAACTCATACACGTAAAAAAAACTAATATAATCGATATAATAAGTACAACTACAATCTCACGCAACTAACCATTTGAAAAAACAGTAAAACCTACGAGAAGAAAGAAGACTAAACTAACTAACCTCAACAATAGTAACCGTATTAGGCGTACACGGTGTACTGGTACTCGACATACAAGATTTACTCGAGAGTAAAACTTCATCAGGTATCCCAAACAGATTTCCCTTCTTCACCCCTCCACAAGCCTGCGTCCAAAGCTCTATATCGGTCTCAACTGGATGATCACGATTGTTCGACCCAAATGTCTCCAACTCAAGTTCTTTATACTTTCTCTGTAGCAATGAAAACAACCATTACACTAAAAACTTACTGAATACGTAAGTAATCTTAAATATTTATGGATTAATTACGTAACATAAATTTATAAAAAAAAAGATAAAGATAAAGAAAATTTACCATAACATTCTCTGCTTTTCGAATAGTAAACCATTTTTGGTGCACTTCGTGACGGCTCTCCAGGTAACTTCCTTTTAATTGTATGCAAATCTTCATATAGATATGAAAAAGTTATTGGGCCGTTTTTTTCTTTTTCCTAAAAAAATCCTCAATTAAGAGTTAATTGAATGGATAAATAATTAGTGAACCAAAGTTAATTATTCAAAAAAAAAAAAAAAACTAATTACCATGTGCAATTTATGATGAAGAAAGCTTCGAGAACCTCCAGAATGTCCCGACATTTACCCTTCTATTAGTGTGCACCTATTGGCCTTACTTGAGGCTGACATCCTTTTCCATGCATCGGTATTCCATAAGCTATCAATCATTTCTGCCCAGCTTTTTTCATCCATCCATTCTGGTAAAAAGGGCTTAAGGACAGACAAATCGTTCCCAACAGTTACCCCTTTAGCTCTGGCCATTTTCTTTGATACTTCTCTAGCATCCGACATGACATCACGATACCTTTTCTCCATTATGTATTCCCAATTTGCTCTAACTTTCTCATCAAATTCTGGATCCCACTGATATTTTCTCTAAAAAATGCATTACTTATTAAGTTATATATATATATATATATTTCAATTTAAGCATTTTTTTATTACACTTATCAACTAATAAACAAGGCTAAATAAACACCTAAAATCGCTCCCACATCATTTTGTGATTTTCTTTTGGAACCTTCTTCCATGTTGGCCAACATCCATTAAACAACTGCTTGAATATATCAATAATTTGGAAACCCACTTTCTGCTCGGTAAACCTACAATGTGAATAATGTGAAATAGTTAACTATAGTATCAATATTTCTCGATCAAAATACTTGTTAAGAAGCATATACATACATATTCCCATATGGGACAATAGTCTCCCTTGTTGGTGATTGATGATTAGGTGTTGTGTTTGACCCTCTAGTATGTTGTTGTTGCGATGACTCTGTGTTTTCATCAGTGGTGAGAAGTATATCATCCTCCGGTCTGACCTCTGAACGTGTATCAATGATTTGATTCTCTAATCCAAAACCAGAAAGTGTATCTGAGTTGTGACCCTCTAATCGGACCTCTGAACGTGTATCTTCAATGTGATCCTCTGATCTAACCTCAGAGCGTACATCTGAGATTTGATTCTCTAATCCGTGTCCAGTACCACTATTAAATTGAACGATACCCCGACCTTTTCCACCTCTACCACCTGTGCCACCCCTAGCCCCTTTGCCACCTCTACCAGCTCCACGTGCCATAATCTGTACATTTAACAAAAAGATTAAACAGTCAATAACTAAATATTAACATAACAACTTCACCAGATAAGGTATATTTAGAACAAATTTAGAACCAAGTGTAAAACAAAAAATTAAATAAGTATAGCAAAATTCTAAAATTGATATAACATACTACTCCGCAGATAAATGATAGGATAAAACATGATCCTCATATGAATCATCATACATATTTTCATGCTCTTGTTCACGAACACTAGACTCCATAGTATTATCCACACCTTCAGTGTTACCATCTTCGATAGTAATATCCATACCATCATTAATACCATCTGGTTCAATTTCCTCTACTACTCCTTTTGTAACAAGACAAATCTGTTCATTTGTACTTGTGTTAAGTTCACAAATCAACCTTTCACTCACTTGAAAGAAAACTTCCTCGTCCACATTATTATCAACATCACATACTTCTTCAACAACTTCTGAAACTTCAAATATGCTTCGTGGCTTTGTTTTAACAACAACCCACCACTCTTTCAAATCCTTTGTCATTGAAGGATAAGGTGCATAATAGACTTGTTGTGCTTGTGATGCTAGAATAAACGAGTCGTCGCTACATCCCTTCTTTTTGAATTTGATATCAACCAGATTATGCTTGTTTATGACTCTTATCCCTTCAGCCGGATGAAACCACTCACACTTAAACAATACAACAATACACCGATCAATAGAACCACCGTGATACTCAACCTCTATGACCTCGACCAGGGACAATCTTTGAAGCATGCCCGTAGGGGAACTTAAAACTAATTAGTAGGTCTTGGATAACAAAATTAGCCTGCCATCTATCCTTTCATACATCCACCCTCTACCATTAGGAGTCGACATATGGAATATCTACTAACAATTAAAAAACGTTATAAACAGTTAAAAAAAAGTTGAACTTAGGAGGTGTTTGTTTCGGCTTACGTAACGGACTTATGCGCTTATGTAATTTTTTATAAGCTCATAAGTCAATTTTTTTTCTGGCTTATGAGCTTATAAGTTTAATTTATAGCTTTAAATGTTACATAAGCCGAAACAAGAGCCCCTTAATAAGAAGGTAACAAATTAACCAACATTAATATTATATACTAACAAAATAAGAATTTAACGAAACAAGAGGTTAAGTTTTGAAGCTGAATTACAACATTATGAAAGATTGAAGTCATATTCTATACTAACCTGTTTGGAATCCTTGTTGTCTAAAGAAAAGTCGTGAGGTGAGTTGATAGATAGAAGAATGGTGAGCAACAAAATAATATGAGGGTTTTGAGTGTGAGTCAAATCTCCATTTGATATTGTGATAGCTTCAATTTAGGAGAAAATGAAAATTAGGGTGAAAAATTTGGGGGGAAGTTTGTGAGGGAAATAAAAAACACGACATGTAATTTGGGAAAAGTGAAAATAAAAATAAGTAACAATTTTTATACTTGATTTTTCTATCTTATGTCATGTGTGTATTGATTAAGTGTTTTAATTGATATTAATGTTAGTTGATATTAGTAATATTTTTATAATTTGTTTAATTTACTCAATTTGTATATATTTTACATAAATGGAATTATTTTAAGTAACAATTTTTTTTATTATTTTTTAATAATTGCTAATAACATTTAACTTTTGAATAGTTATAAACGTAAAAATAATCCATGAAAGTTTATAAAATAAATTTTAACGTAAGTGGATAAAATATACTACCTTGTCTTAAAAATATTGTCCATAAACAAAAATTGATCAAAATAAAGTAGGTATAGCTATATTGATATCTTGTTACAATATTATCTATATTGCCGTAATATTTAATTCACAATTTTCAGTTAGCAGTATGTAGGCGTATAAATGAGTCAAGCTACTCAAGCTCGACTCCTAAAAAGCTCAATTCGAGTCAAGCCTAAACGAACTCGATACGAGCTTGAACATAACATAAAAAGCTCGTTTATTAGACGAGCTCGAACCCGAACTTCTTACAATGAACTCGTGAACCTAAGAATGATAAGGCTCGAAACAAACCAAGTTTGAGCTTTACATATAAGGCTCGATACAAACCGAGTTTAAGCTTTACATATAAGGCCCGAAACAAACCTAGTTCCAGCTCGAACTCTGTAAAACTTAAACGAAACGAGCTCAAAATCGTACTCGTTTACACCCCTACTTGGTATCTTACATTAGTCCAGTGATATTTATCCGTCGATCGTATCTTTTATATGTTGTATGAGTACATAAGTATATGTATCGGTGTATTCATGTATGTATGTGGAAAAAAACACCTCGTAATCAATGGGGAAATCAGAAACACGAGATAACTAGGTCGGATTTGGGGGCCTTTTGACAGGTTTAGAGGTAGGAAGCGGTATATTAATATATATATATATATATATATATATATATATATATATATATATATATATATATAACGAGTTCGGGTCGGTGACGGGTTTTAACAAGCCCACCCGATTACACATAACCGTCCTCGTATCCAGTTACAACCCATATAGCTAGTTTAATTCTTGTAGTGTATATAGTAGAGATTAATTCTAATAGTGTATATATTTTAGTTCCTTTTAAAATGTTGAAATCTCAATAAGTTATACTTAAATCTACCAATTTTGTTTATTTATTATAATTTTATTTAATAATTATCAGTTTAAAGGGACACGCAAACTTACTATCTAACTAGGCCGACAATAGGTTAATTGTTTGAAAATGAGAATAGAAAATTAACTAAGATAATTAACAATGGAATACTCTCTCTCTCTCTCTCTCTCTCTCTCTCTCTCTCTCTCTCTCTCTCTCTCTCTCTCTCTCTCTCTCTATATATATATATATATATATATATATATATATAATAAATTATTAAGTTTGGTTCATTATTGACATAAACATGTATATGTACACAAGTAATGATACCTCATAAATATGTATGTACTTATGTATGTAAACTAAAAGTTAATAAATGATTTTTTTTTTTTGAATTTAAAGAAACCGTCGGAATTCTGTAGGAAAATCAATAATGCAGACGAATTTTCGACGGTGTTCCAACTGACTAAACCCTAACAAACCCTCTCCAACCCCTAATCCCTAAATTTCCGACGAAATTTCCGACGAAAACAAATAAGAATAAATAAAAATATTTTAATATATTTTGACCGAACGAATTTCCGACGACGTTCTGACAATGAAATTTTTAAAATTAAAAAAATACAAACACAATATCTCTCCCGACGGATTTCCGACGGAACTATCAACTATTGAAGGGTTTGTCGGAATTCTGTCGGTATTTTCTAACAGGTTTTCAACGGATTTCTAACAGGAAATTAGGCTGTCGGAAAGCCGTCGCAAATCTCTTGGAAATATAATAATACGTTTTGAACTTGATTTCTCTCGGGGATCTGTCGGAAATCTGTCAGAAACTTCTGACGGAAAGTTTTCATTAGAAATATACGTCGGTATAGGACAGTTTTCTAGTAGTGTGGGGACGGCATTGGTAGATGGTTTGAAGCTCAAGCTTCCGTTCCATATGTAAAATTCTAGGTTTTAACTTCAGTTATTTCGTATATTGAACAGTAAATATTGGATACATATATTATAATTAAAGTTTCAAAAGTAAATTACATATAATGATTATACAAAACGGACAAGTATATCATATATTTTCAATATTAAACCTTCTTTTAACTAGTTATTGGTATTACTTTTACTCGTTTAGCAAATTCATGTAATGATTTGTAAATCTATATAGTTGATTGTATAACATATTAGCATATTGGGTTGAGTTCATGAAAGACCTTATAAAAATTTGAGACCTAAAGACCAGATCTCAACCATCCAAAAATTATGATCTAAAGGCTAAAATTAAAAGATAAAATTACTTTTTTTTTTTGTTTAAAAATTAATTATCTCATAAACGGTAAATGTATTAAACGAATAAATTGTACCATTAAAACGAGCATTTTCTCCTCTTTCTATAGAGCACCCACTCGATATACTTTTGACGAAATTTATTTTCGGGTTTTTTTACGAGTTTTGAAATTTTATATTACAAATCACTGTTTTATCATATATGATATCAATAGTTTGACATATTATTTTTTTGTTTTTCTTTTTTATTTAAGGTGAATGTATGTAATATAACAAATCTATGTTTCGAAACTCGTATTTAGTGTTCAAATCATATGTGATATTGTCTTACGAATTTCAACATTTGGCCATAAAAGAAAAAATAAAAGTCGTCAAAATTCGAACTTTTTTCTGGGTCTATATAGGTTATACATTGTATAACATTGTTGTGTATTAAAATTCATATTTAGAGTTAAAATCATGTGTGTTATTGTCTTTTAAATTTTAAAATTTTTACATACATAATATCATATATGATTTATACTTATATCATATATGATTTACAGAAATATCATATATGATATTGTATTATCATATATGATTTTAGTATATATCACATATGATTTATATTCATATCATATATGATTTACACTAATATCACATATGATATATTATTATCATATGTGATTATAGTATATATCACATATGATTTATATTCATATCATATATGATTTACAGTAATATCACATATGATATAATATTATCATATGCGATTTTAATATATATCACATATGATTTATATTCATATCATATATGATTTACAATAATATCACATATGATATAGTAGTATCATATGTGATTTTAGTATATCACATTTTATGTCAAAAAACAAGAAAAAATAAAACTAGTTAAAATTCGATTTTTTTTCTAAATTTAAGTAGTTTATACATTTTATAGTAATTCTTTTTTATACAATTTTACGTAATGATGTAAATATCATATATGATATTATCGTTATAATTTCAATACCCATAAAAAAAAAAAAAAAAAAAAAGTCGTCGAAAGTATATAACACCACTGCTCTAATTAAAGATAAAACGAGACGATCGCAACGGTGTATTTTGTTTCGTCTAACGATCAACGGTTTGTGAGATAAATCAATTTAAAAAAATAAAATAAAAATGGGTTTTGGTTTTAATCTTAACCATTAGATTAAAATGGGATCAAGGGCCAAGATGAGGTCTTTTGGTCTCAATGAAATTATAGGTCTTAATTGATCCTTTCTCTTAGCATATTATATATATTTCTATATCATGTTGATATGAAATATATTAAACTTCTTGAAAATGCAGGTTACACCTCGAAAGGAATAAAGCTACATAGCTAGTATATGTCTATCTGAAGGATGTTGGCATGTGTCGTGTATTATATCTATATCTATATATGTATATATATTTGTATGTATATATGTATTACCATACGTGTAATGTTTACACGTAATTAACTAGATATAGCTACATGAATGTATGTATGTTACGCCCTCCAAAACAAAATAATACGTGTATTCATTATCCAAATAGCATGGAATATAATGTATTGAATGTTTTTCGATGACACACTACAGTCTTTACGATCTTATCCGATAGGTAGTGTTGTGGTTCATAGATATCTTAATTGTGCGATTAATGATAAGATTTATTTGTCGACATACACTAAATAAAATACAAGTAGTATCAAACAAATCCATCTAAAGTACAGTAGTTGTTATGTGAAACTCTTACCTAATTATATTTAGTTATATCTTAAATATCTGTACCTTTAACTATTTTTTGAAATTAGTTTTTATTTTATAATGGGTTGTTGATCTTTGAACCCTAAAAATCATGTCTTGTGATTGAGACAATATATTCGTTAGTATTATAATTAGCCATTTTGTGGACAATGGTTTTTAATGTAAAAGCAATTAAGTGTACATGTTCATGTATAGCTTTTTAACGGGTTTTAGTGTATAAAAAATGGGCAAATATTTCATGCATAGCTTGTAAGAGATATGTTGCCATTTGATAATTGATATAGTTTAACTTAACCCCTTTTTATTGAAAAAAATATACATAACTTACGGATTTTAATCCAATTATCATTATTTATAATTAACTTTAATTTTTATCAAAAAAAACCATTAACTTTAAATATATTGTTATTGTATAAAAATTTAACTTGAAATCTCGTTAGTTTTTAATTGTTTAACATATTTGTATTGTTTTTTCCATAGTTAGATTTCACAATTGGGTCAAAGTATGTTGTATTTTTGTACAATTTTCCCTTTTTACATTAATAAATAAATAAACAAAATTAAAAAAATTTACACAATAAAAAACAACATTTTGTGAGTTAAGAATATTCATGACTATAAGTGTGGTGTCCGATGTTAAATAATATGTCAGTTCTTTACTATATAGAGTCTTGAGAAACATACACATGCAATATAATTTATATATTTAAAATAGAGTAAATTACGTTGTTGGTTCCTATAATTATATCAAAATCACTAGTTTTGAGCTTTTTTTAAATACTTACAACATTAGTCCCTATTGTTGTAAATCTTTTACGCCGGTGGTCCATTTTTCTAACGACCATTAATATTTAACGATTTAAACCTCATGTGCCACACACATGAGTGTATTTTAGTCTTTTACATATCCACATATTTTCTCTCACTTATTTACACCACTCATTTTCAACCCACCCACCCAATTTCACGGCCATAACCACCTAATCTATTCACATCTCCTCATATCACCACTACCACACTCCTCCTCCACAAACCCACCTCATCAAATCCAACAAAACCGTCAACTTTATCACCAACATGAAATGTTGAAGAAAACCCACCACGAGTTGACCCCACTGTATTTCCCTCATCGAATCCACCCTTCGCTGCCACAACAACCAATCAGCACTCAATCATCTCAAATCATCTATTTTCAATTCGATTATTACTAATATCTCAAAAATCAATACATTTACTTCGATTCTATTCAGGTGATAAGTTACTAATTAATCCATTACCACTCCCCCCAAAACCCATAGGTAAAAAAATGACTCTTACTTTCCCAATCAAAGAAGCTTCAGCCACAACCGCGGTGGCGGGTTGTTCAGCGCCGTCAATCGCTTCCACAAGATCTTTTCTAGTTCATTCGGTTTATCGCTGCTCTTACTCGACTTCATATGCTGTCAAACGTCCGAGTTTGGATGAGTCACCGATGAGAGTTGTGGAGTATGAGATTAAATGCTCTAAGAAATTTACTTTTACATGTTTGTATTTTTTATTATTTATTTTGTACATCTCTGCTAGAAATTGGTTCATGGACCATTCATATTGAATTATGTAGAAGTGGAAATTGATCGTGTGAAATGTGTTTAGATCAAATAAATGTGTTTAGATCTTGATGTGGGTTTGAGAACTTTTTTAACAGGGAAGAGAGAGAGAGTGCAGAGGGGTGGGGTAAATAAATGAGAGAAAGTATATGGGTATGTAAAAGATTAAAATTCCCTCCTGTGCATGGCTGATGTGAAAAATCTAGTTTACCCAAAATAAACTTTTACTAGATTACTACACGGGCTATGTACCCTTGTGAGTTGTAAAATAGTATAGGTAAATATCGGGTTCGAACACAGGGACTATTTATAATCGAGAATTTTAGTCTTGAAATAATAAGTAACAAGTAACAATTTGGGTTTTAGTCTTAAGAAGACTTGATTATACTAGCGATAAAAATACTTTTTGAATTCAAATATGGATAAAAGACGCTTGCTCGGACCGTTTACGAATGTGTGTTATTTCCTAGGTATGAAAATGTCGATAAACTTCTAATGTAAAATCCTAAGTTCTTTTCGAATACCGAATTTCTCCAATTACCAAACCATGCAACTATTCCTTTCGAATATAGTTAACACCTCGAGTAATTGTGCATAAAGTTTCAAGCCGATGTGTGAGAATTAACCTATAAGCTTCCTTTCAAATAGCTTACTAACTAATAAACCGTTTTCTCTTAAATTATTAACTAGCGTTCGTGTTATTACTTACTTGTTTAAATTGTTGTTAGTGATTCCTTTCGAATACCACTAACTCTTAATCAACTAAAGACCGACCGATTAATTCGTTCTTATTTTAGTAAAAATTACGGATTCCGTTCGAATACCCGTTTTTAGATTACCAAATAAAAGTATAAACAATTCTAACAATATAATTAAAATATTAACCCAAACGGATCCCCGATTAACCTCTACACATCAATCTAATTTCATACCCAAAATCTAACACACAAACGATCACAAATCCAAGCAAACGTTTAAGGTAATTAGCTACTCATAACGGTAACGAAACTAATCAAATAAATGAAAGACATGATTAAATTGCAATTAAAAATGAGAAAATAGTTCAATACCAAACTGTAGGTAACAAGTTCCAAGTGTCTCCAAAATAACTAAACGAAAATGAAATAACAATTGTTTGATGAAATTCCGGAAAAATGATTGTTCCTTCTCGAAAATGATGCCCAAACTATGATGATAAAACTCAATTGTGAATGAAAAGATGATTGTCTTCTGTTTCCCACGTTTTATTTAAGTAACCAATTAATAAACTCTTGGCTTTCCCATGATTAGAAATGAAAAAAAAAACTGAAATGTAACTGCCAAGCGCCTGAATGCGCCGCCATCTGCCCCTATTGCGGCGCATTCGACCTTCCGAGCTGATTGCTTTTCCTCCCCTAGCTGAATGCGTCTCCATTTCCAACTCCGCCAACATTGATTTTCTCATTTTCATTTTTAGGTCCAAAACTCCATCTCTTTTGTTTCAAATACATCTAATCAACCTAAAACATAACTTTACACAAACATAAGCATAAAAGGGTCTTTCAATTACGTTTAGGACTCGAAACATAATAAATATCGCGATAAAATACTCGTATAAATGAGCGATATCAAACCCCCCATACTTAAGCATTTGCTTGTCCCTAAGCAAATCCGAATCAAAACTACTACCAAGTTTACAAAACATACAACTTAAGAAAAGATAAGGAATCACAGGCTCAAATATTTAACTAAATTCCGGTGTTAGTAATTAAAAATATGCGTGAAATTACTAGATCGTAAAACCGACTACGAACATCTAAAGCTACTAAATTACTTAAGCAAACAAAAACCGCAATTTTCTAATGTTAACTCCTAATTCATCCCCTAGTTTTGATATGTCTAAATAATCACCCCTTTTCCCTCACTCTCCAACCGAACTTAGAGCGATCAACCTTTACGGTCGACCCCTATACCGCCTTGCTGTCGGGGGAAACCTTAAAATATCACTAAGCATTTTTCTTCGTTTGAGTACTTCTTTCTTTTGAGAATTATTTGGTTAGTCTACATCTTTTTCTTTTCCTCTCACTTTTGTTCACTTCAAATATTATAGATTTATATTTAAATTTCTTTGAAGTGAACGGTCATAACGGGATTTGAGTCTTCGTTATAGTGAGGATCAATTTCTATTTTGTTGACGAGAAAGACCTATGGCCTTTTTCTTCGCCTCTAACTCTCCAATGGGCTTAACTGATAGTAGGATTCCCCAACTACCCCCGAAAGGGTGCAAGGACTACAAGGGCTCGATACTAAGGATATCTAGTGGTCATCTAGATTTTAGATTTTTCGGGGAAACTTAAGGAACTAAAACGAGAAAACCTAAATTCTTATTTACAAATACTTTATTAACTAAAGATGTTCCTAAACAATTTCACGTTAAAGTACCGGAATTAAGTTAAATAAACAAGCCCCTATCATCTTCCCTAACTACATTTAAGCGTTTTTTTTTTTTTTTTTTAAATGACTCAAATGGGACAAAAATAAGCGTAATGGATATAAAGGGGATAAAACTAACTAATTTCCCGACTCCCCCCCCCCCCATACTTAACTAACACATTGTCCCTAATGTGTTCCATCTAAAAGAAAACTAAACTAAGGTAAATTAAAAGAAAAATAACAGTACAAAAATAAAATAAAATAAAGAAAGAAAAGAAAACCGTACGGGTTGCTTTGAGGTGGCGTGATTTCCGGACTCGACTCCGCACGTGCTGAACTTAATGCCAGACTTGGTAGTGTACACATCACAAAAGAAAAAAATTAATTAGCACGATTAAATTCCTAAACAAATAAAAATAAAAATAGTTCCAAACTAATGACTTCGATACAAACATAGAAACCAATAATGTAATTTACTTTTTAAAATAACTATAACTATTCTTATACTTTAACCAAGTGTCAAATGCATATAAAGAGGAGAAATGATAAATAAGATACTTGTGTATGCCTACAAATAAGCCTAAAAACCTTACCTTGCCACAAGTCCTATATATTAAAAAAAGCAATATATTTTTTAAAATTCCTAATCTACCCTTAATAATTAATTAAAACACTCGGTTTATTTTTTTTTTTCTCTTTTCTTTTCTTCTTTTCTATCTCTTACTCCAGACCTCTGTTGCACCAGACCTTTGCGTAACCCTCGCAACGACATCGGACGACCGTTTCTTCGCTGCAATATTAAAGGTGCAATCCTAACATTGTTTAATATGTTACTCTTACGATTTGGAATATCTAATCTCAAAATCTTTATTTTTATGTCTGATCGTTGGGGATAAATACTAAGGCAAAGGACTATATTTATATGATAATCAATTTTTTGTATGTATATGATAATCAAATTTTTGTGGGACTAGATTTATATGATGATCATTAATTGTTTATAAAATGCATGTGATTGTCAAGTTTGTTTGTAGGACCTCTGTCGAATAACATACGAAGAGGCTATGCAATACTATTTGATCAATAAAACTATTATATGATAATGATTTATAATAGAGAATTTTAAATCTTTATGAGTTGCCGATATCTATTGCTACTGTATGATATATCTCTTTTTTCCAATTAACCAACAAATATTACAATGACACATATAAATGAGGATAAGAACTCCAAATATTAACTTAAATCAATGATTTATTTACTTATTATGCCCTTATTAATTATATGCAATAAACTTTCTTTGTTTTTTCTATACAGACCAGGTTATTTCAATCTTTTTTTTTTGTGTACCGTTCAACGTTATAATGGAAGTCAATCTAAGGGGCGTTGATCATAACGATTACAATGACAACTTTTTACATATACCGGAATCTGCAAATGAACTTCAACATATTCAACAATTACCTATCCAACAAGTTTGCGCAAATGCAGATGTTGAACATTTTCCGGTGCAACAAACCGAAAATCTTGAAACTTGCCCTAGTGTTGACGAGATTCGTAATGTTGGAATGAAGTTTGATAAAGAAGATGATCTTTATGATTTCTTTAAGAAGTATGCCTACTAAGTCGCTTTTGGAATTACAAGAGCGGGTATAAGAAAAGAAGGTGTTAAAAAGTATTACATAATTCAATGTGCTAAAGGAGGTGTACATGTGCCGAAGAACGATCCTAAGAGGACGCAACTTTCGAGCAAAACAGATCAAGATTAATGTGATCGCTCATAGTGATGGGAGATGCATTATATCTCATGTTTTTTTGGATCATAACCATCTTTTAAGTCCAAAAAAGTCGCGATTTCAACGGTGTCATAGAGAAATGGATTCATACACAAAATGAAGACTCGAGTTAATGATGTTGCTGGAATTTCATTAAACAAAAATTTTCATTCATTAGTAGTTGAAGCTAAAGGGTACGAGAATTTATCATTTGGTGAGAGAGATTGTGGAAACTATCTTGCGAAGGTAAGGAAATTAAGACTCGGGATCGGGGATGCCGAAGCACTTCGTGATTTTGTCCGTATGCAAAGAAGAAGTCCAAACTTTTTTTACGTGATTGACATGGATGATCAAGGTCATTTGCACAATGTTTTTTGGGCGGATGCAAGGTCTAGGGCAGCTTACAAATCATTTGGTGATGTTGTGTCTTTTGATAGCACGTATTTAACTAACAAGTATAGTATGCCTTTTGCTCCTTTTGTTGGAGTGAATCACCGATCAATCTATTTTATTAGGATATGCTTTAATTTCAAGAGAGGATGCAGATACATATACATGGTTATTCAAATCATGGCTAGAATGTATGGATGGATGTCCGCCAAATGCAAATATTACAAATCAATGTCGATCAATGCAATTAGCAGTTGCATGAGTCTTCCCAAACTCTCATCATCGTCTTTTCCTTTGGCATATCATGAAAAAGATCCCCAAAAAATTAAGTGGATATAGTGTGTACAAAGAAATAAAGAGGATTTTAAAGATTCTCGTGTGTGAGTATGTGGAGTCTCAAGAGTTTGAAGACGGGTGGTATAAGATGGTTGAAGATTATAGTCTTCAAAATAATGAGTGGTTATGCTCCTTGTTTAACGATCGAACACGTTGGGTGTCGGTTTATGTAAAAATAATATTTTGGGCAGGGATGTCTACAACTCAAAGAAGTGAAAGCATGAATGATTTTTTTGATGGGTATGTGAATTCAAAAACTTCTCTACGACAATTTGTTGAACCATATGACTACGCATTGAAAAGTAAAATGAAGAAAGAAAACAAGGCTGATTTTGAGTCATTTAATTCTTCCTATAGGCTGATAACCAGATTTCAAATTTCAATTTGAAAAACAATTTCATGAAGCTTACACGAATGCCATCTTCAAGTTGTTTCAATTTGAGTTGAGAGGTATGTTGTTTTGCAATTTTTCATTGGTCAAAACAGATGGTACACAATCGAAATTTCATGTTACAAATATCGTGGAAAGAAAATATGGGGAATCTACAAGAAGAGTCGTATATAATGTTAGTTATAATATGATCGAATGTGATATCAAATGTTCTTGTCATTTGTTTGAGTTTCGAGGGATTTTTTGTAGACACATGGTTAAAATCTTGATTGAAAAGGATGTTCGAGAAATCCCTTTACGGTAAATTTTGACTCGGTGGAGAAAAGATGTGAAACATCAACACCACTATGTGACATATTGTTATGAAGATTAGAAAATTGGAGAGCAAGCTAAGAAATTTAAGTAGGGTTGTTTATCAAGGTTCAGACTCGACCGAAAAAGTTATTACCACCATTGCAAGTGTGTTCTAAAGGACGTCCACCATCAAAAAGGAAGGAAACCAAATAATTGTTAAAAATAAGAAGAAAAAGGTAAATGTATTTGTATATTCACTTATCTTTATTATATTTGTTTTTTTTTTCTTTGATATAGTCTTTGATTAATATGTTATTTATGATGATAGGCTTCTGAAGCTCAAAGAAGTAAATCTTTGTCCAATGTGAATGTTGATCAAGTACATGGTTCAATTGCCCTTAAAGATAATTCCTCTATCCGAAAGTACAACTTTGATCTGAACGAATGATAAATAAAGATGTGTTGCAGATGAAGAACCCAAGTTATCTGAGTTGTTTACTTGGTTTTATTTTGGAGCTAATTTGAATTGTTTGCTAATTAGTGGCATTTATTCTCTTTACATTTTGAATTACCACTTTATGTTGTGTTACTTAAACTTCCAGTTAGTATCTTCCGGTAATTTGAAGTTTAAAATTTAGTTGATTAGTATTGACAGTTTTTATTGAAACAAATATGCAGTCGGTCAAGTCGAATGGTGAGGCGTGTGGTGACAAACACACATGGGAGGTTGAATAAATATATTGTTTCATTTGTAGTCATGTAGATTTTTCATACTATCAATTTTGCTTTTGCATGATGTATTTATGATTTAAGAAAAACAAATAATAAGATAATAAGATAATCGTGTGAAATAATTTTAAAAGATAAATTAGAAAGATATAGATCTGTTATATAAAAAAGTTAAAAAAAAATATATTTATTAAGCACATATTAGGAAATACACAAAAAAAATTGATAAGTTTTATGTAATGGACAAGTGTCCTTATCACATTCTTAGGCCTCTTTTTAGATCTATATAATTAGTCATATATATATCAATTCTCTATAAAGAGTCCAATTATTTTATCTATTTTATTTATTTAGAAAAACTCTAAATTATATTCTTAATTACTCTATAGATTAAATTGTGTGGATACATTGCGATGCGTGCCGGATATTATTGTTTATTCGGTTTGGGCTGGGCTGGTTGGGCTTTAACCCGCTTTTGTGGGCTTTAGTGTAAGCCTTCTTTGGTTATTTTGGCCCTTTATGATTGATTCGTCACCCTTACACGTGTATGAGCTATGTTTTATAAGCTTGACCACGTGGCGTGAACCGCCTTAATCTTCATCATCCCTCCATATCTATTCACTCTTCTGATTTTCCCTCTTTTTTTTCACACTCACTGAAACCCAGATCCAAAATCCTAATTTCCGCCATTGATAAACCTTCATAATCAAACCCAATCCATCACTCTCCAAGCCGTCTTAAACCTCTTCGTTACTTACGCAGAAGTGGTAGTGGAATCGTTGTGGTCAATCGACCAATATTTTGAGTTTGTTCTCCTGCTTATGTTTAGTACAGGATTATCTTTCTAGGTATGCTAAAAAGGTGTTGAAATTCTTAGCCAGTTTGGCTTTTGGAGAGTCAAAGTAATGTTCGGTTTTGAAATTAATATGCAGGTTCCGGTTATACAACCTCTGTTTGGACAAGTTGGTCTGGTTTCAGGGGATCGAATGTTGTCGATATGGAGATATGTGGTTGTTGGTGTTGTTGTCGCCGGCTGCTATTGTTACACCTTCAACTGATCCTCTTACTCAGCTACTTCTAGCGGGACCGCTTATGGGTCTTTATTTTGGTGGTGCGTGGACCGTTGCCTCCTGAGCATGTTCGGAAGATTATCATGTAATTTTTTTGTATTTATTTTTCGGTTTATGAGCTTATATAGATAGGGTTAATATATATTTATTTAGTGAGTTGTGAGCTTCTTATGAGTTAAGGGGTCTTTATTTTAAGTTACTTATGGGGTTATGAGCTCATTTGTTTCCGTTAATGAAAAATAAGTTTACTTATTACGGCTTAGTTTATGCCTGGCCTTTCTGAGCTTAGCATGGCTTAAAAGTAGATAATAAGCTGATGCGGATAAATAAGTCGGAAAAAGGTCTTATGAAACCAAAATAACCTGAAACAAACTAAAAAAATTGGAAAGAAACTCGTAAGCTGGAAAAATAGTGTTAGGGGAATAAGCAGAACAAAATAAGCTAAAAAATTCTGAAAATAGGTTAAAATAACACATTAGGGAGGGTAAATATCTATAATGTTAAGTAAATGGAAAAATAGCCCCTAGGACCGTAGCTGAGGATAAAAATGAGTATTTGTGTTGCTTGCAATTTATATATAAGCAGTACGTGGACACACTCCCACAACTCCAATTATCGAAAATAAATTGTCAGACATAGACGCATCGACAGCAGAAGAAAGCAACAGACCCGCAGCTGCAAGACAACTTTCGTTCGAATCGAAAGGTAATTATATTAAAAAAACTGTAACTTTACATACAACCGTTACTATATCAGTTTATTTTTGTATTTGTAGGATAGTAACTTTGTTTTTATGATGGCAGTTGGCCTAACAATAGTACTTTAACCTGCAGGTATTAGATATGATACTTTTGGATCTTCCTGGACTTCTATTTTTCTCGACGTATACAGTACTTGTATTATTCTGGGCTGAGATATACCATCAGGTACTCAATATTAAGAGATTTTGCGTTAATTTTACCTTTACCAGCAAAATTATTATTCTTTATATGCATGGATTTAGTTGATGTCAGTATATGAATAGCAACTCCCTGTGATCTTCAATGGTTTAATTGTTAATTTGGTTCCATTTTCTGATATCAGGCAAAAAGCCTTCCTGCTGATAAACTCAGGTCTGCATGTTTTATTGTCAACGGAGTTGTATAGTTTATTCAGGTAATAGGAAAATGCTCATATCCTTTTTATTATTTTAAAGCATATGGCAATTTCGACCTGTTTATGAGTAAATGGCCGATCTGGGTTATACTCTTATTTCAAATGGGTAATTACTTTAATCAAATGGAAGCGCGTGTTAAGTCACTCAAAGTGTATTGAAAATACAAAAGACTGGCTATGTTTATTCCAAAATGTTAGATTTTTATTCGAATAATAAAGTTTTTGTCTCTCCCTAGGTCTTATTCATAAATATGTTGAGGGGAAGAAAGAGAACATCGATCGCAAGATAGAGACCTTGATCGTCATAAACGTAAATCCGCTTCTTCACTTGAGGACTCTGTTACCGAACTATTTCATCAAGGTATTTCCTAACTCATAATGTCCATTGTCAGTTGTTTTAAACAGATATTCTTACAGAATTTTATATTGGGCAGATATGCGTGATCAAGTTATATGTCTCCGTGAGAAGGTGAAAGGAAGATTAAGTAACTTAGATGAATACCAGGCATTTTTGAAGTGCATCGTGCATTACCGAACAGAACATATTACTCGACCACAACTACAATCACTGGTAAACTCACATACACATTATATCATCACTAAGATTATTATATAATTTTCTGTATTCAATTACTAGATCAGTTTTGGCCAGCCTTAAAAACATTTTCTTTTCATTAGGTGAATAAATTACTCGGAGCTTATCCAGATCTAATGGAAGAAGTCAACGGGTTTATTGATCGCAGTGAGAAAACCGGTAGGCGTCAATAAAACTGTATTTTATTCCGCTACTGGTTAAAAGCTGGTGCATTTTTTTGCTAATACAACTATTAACAATACTTTTAGTTGTTGTACACTTTAGTCAATCATCTGTACTAGGACCATTCACCGTTATAAAAGTAAAACTATCTTAACTATATCTTTTGTTAGGTGCTTTGTGGAGTGGAAATTTACCTGCATCTTTGAAACTAGAGGGTGGGAATCGAGATCATGACAATGATAGTAAAAGTGTATCCAGAGTTAAGCCATCTTCGTCTCCGGTCAACGATGAATATCAGTCAAAACCCATTCACGAACTTGACCTTTCTGACTGTGAACAATGCAATCCAAGTTACCGGCTTCTGCCAAAGAATGTAATTACCTCTTAAAATTTTTACATCTTAGCTTACGCACTTTTTATTTATTTAGTTATTTTATTTCACTATATGTTCTTTTTACACTACCTAATCCCCTCAGTAAGTCAAAGAACTCAAATTGGCATCGAGGTGTTAAATGATCATTGGGTGTCTGTTACTTCTGGTAGCGAAGATTACTCTTTTAAACACATGCGTAAAACCCAATATGAAGAGAGCTTATTTAGATGTGAAGATGACAGATTTGAACTTGACGTGTTGTTAGAATCCGTTAACATAACAGCCAAAAAAGTGGAAGAACTTTCAAATAAGATGAACGATAATTCAATCGAAACAGAAAGTATCGTTCGAGTTGAAGATTATTTTACGGGTAAGAAACTGATAAATGATATTAAACTCATTTTATTTAGAGTTTTTCACTATTTTCCCCCCTCTTTGTTGGTCAGCTTTAAATTTGAGGTGCATTGAACGTTTATATGGAGATAACGGGCTTGATGTGATGGATGTATTAAAGAAGAACGCGTGTCTTGCTCTTCCAGTAATATTAACTCGCTTGAAGCAGAAACAAGAAGAATGGGAGAGGTGTCGTTCTGATTTTAATAAAGTTTGGGCTGAAATTTACGCGAAAAACCATCACAAGTCAGTCGATCATCGCAGTTTCTATTTCAAACAGCAGGACTCAAAAAGCTTGAGCGCTAAAGGTAATTAAAATGTAAGTTCATAATTTTTTATTTATATTTTTAAATACCATACCGTGGTTGTTGTAGTTCAATAATTCTTTTTATTTCATATTACATCATTATTTGCAGATTCACAAATTCATTCGAGGCCAATGATTGAACAACATCCACGCCAATCAGCAAATAAAAACATGTAGGTCGTGTTTGTATTACAGAATTATATTCTTATCGTTATCGGCCTCAATGTACATATAAGAACGAACCCGTGCAACGCACGGGAATCTTTCTATTATAGATTATAGAAGATTGTAGACTTCTAGTTTGGTCCCGAAAATGAATCAAAAGCTAACTAAAATTCAAAATTATTAAAATTGAATTTAGTTTTGGTTTTATTGGGTTCATGCCGAAAGACAAAAACTGAACATCATGCCTACAAAAGATTAATACTTTACAACACAAAAATACAACCTAAAAACTATAAAATTATTTTTAAACTCGCTACTGCTACCTAATCCATTGGGGCACTATATTTTACGAAATATTGTACCATAATATTGTTTTAAATAACAAATTCTTCGAATAATATTATTTTAATAAGTATAGTAATACTTTTAAAGGTAATTGTCAGGTCAAATCGCATAATAGATTTGATGATGTAGCAAAATATAATAATAATAGTTATAAATTTAAGCAAAGAGTTAATCATATAAATATGATTTGTTAATTTTGTTAAGTATTAAGGATTCGGTTTATAAATTACTAGATTATTGTCCCGCGATAGCGCGGAAAAAAATAAAAATATAAATTAAATCATAAATTTTATGTTTATGTAGATTTTAATTTATTATGAAAAAATAATGTTGTATGTATAATACATATAAATACGTTTACGTTTATATACATATTGTTTATAGTTATAATAACATATACACTTTTATCTTTATACACATGTTTTGATATTTTGTATTAGGAGATTTTAGAATAATAATAAGGTAAATTATACAAATGAAAGGCCTATAAATAAATTATAATTATGTTTTTTATTTTAGTAGAGATTAAATGAAATAAAAAAATGTACTTATGTATTTTAAAAATGTAACATCCTAGTTTCGGATAAAGAATATTTATAAATATTTGTTATGTTTTAGTGTTTAAAAGAAATTAGAAATGGAGAAGGACTAACTTTGTAAGAGAAATAGTTAACCTTAGTTAGAAAGGATTGACATTTTTAACTATTATGGTTAAGTAAGTAATTTAATAAAGTCTTGAAAGATGAGGGACCAAGGGTGTAATTTTAGAGAAATAGAATGAGGTGGTGAAAGGTGTCATTTCTAGAATTCACTATGTGTTTATGTGTGTGTATGTGACGGTGTAAAGGGAAAGAAAAGAAGAAGAAAGATCAAAATTGAAGCTAAATAATAAGGAATTCATCAATTAAAGGGAATATTAAGAGTGTAAGAACCCTAATCTTGGTTCTAATGGAAGAAAAAGAAGGTATAATTATATATACTTTAAGTTATTTGATGAAATTGAGTTTATATTATGTGTTATAACATCATTTAGATGTTTAATTTAAAGATAGAAATGGTTAATTTGGTTAATTTAGATGTTTGATTATTTTGGGGATAATCATGAAAGTTGAAGAATTGTTAGAATTAAGCCTTGTTTATATGTTATTTGATGATTAATAATATATATAAAGGTTTAGAAGATTGAAAGATTTATGTATATGAAATTTTATAAGATTTCATGTTTTAGCTTAAATGGGTGAAAAGAGGAATTGTTATGTAGAAATGTTTATTATTATGAGAATGATTTAGAATGAAAGAATTAATGTTAAGAATGATTATTATCATGTTTATGATAGAAAAGATAAGTTAAATGTACTTGAATATGTATTTGAGAGAAATGATGTTAAGTATGTTATGTTAGTTGCCAAACGGGTCATGTGACCCGTTTAGAGGTGGCAAATGGGTAAGAGATGATTAAAGGGAAGAAAACATTACTTGTAATGTGTTATTTATGTTTGATGTAATGTGTTAAAAGAGATAAAATGCTTATTTGTGCATTAGAGAGTTAAATGGGTCAAAAGACCCAAGGAGTGGCAAGTTGGGTAGAATTTGCCATAAGTGTTAGAAGGTGTTAGAAAGAGTTAGAAATAGTTAGAAAGAGTTGTAATGAGGTTAATACATATGTTTATATGTATGTAAGATATATTGAAAGAAAGAATTGTGTTTGGTTGTAGAAACGCAAATTTGGAGAAGAAGAGTAAAAAGGGAAGAGCTTTATATGTTGTAGCTTAATCCGACTTCGAGGTGAGTATACGAAGCTTATTTAATATATGTTGAATGTTTATATTTGTATGTAAATATATTGGAGAGTTGATTTATATACTAGATATATATATGGTTGAGTTGTTAGAAGAAGTGAGAACTAGAAGTGCCGTAAACTAACGTGTAAGTGCAGGAAAGTATTAAAACGGAAGTCACCCCTGCCACTGGCCCAGTTGCGCCGCAACTGATGTGTGTTGCGCCGCAACTGGCACTCAGTAGCCAAGGGTGATTTTCCAAAATTGTTTAGTTGCGGAGCAACTGTTTTAGTTGCGGAGCAACTAGTGCCTAGATCAGTTTTTAGTAAGTTTTAAGGTAGTTTAAGTATGGGAATGATATCCTAACATATTATTATGTTAAAGAATAATAGAGAAGACATTTATATGTCGAGAAGAAGTAGAATCAATTTCACATATCGCGAGGGTATGTATACGAATTGATAGTCGGAAAGAATTAAGAACCAACTTTTTATAGTTGGAAGAAGAGAAAGATGAGACTTTAATTTACCTTAGTATATTTTGTAGTCAATGATAAAGTTATATTATTTTAGTATATAACGAGAATTAAACCGTAGAGTCCTTGTTATGGTTGTTATTTATAATACGGTGGTTGTTCATGTTATGGTTGTTTGTGTTAAGATTATTTATGTTATAAATTGTTATAATGAAAAGAAGTTGACTTTAAATAGTCGAGAAGAAGTAGCATTAACTTTACATACCGCGAGGGTATGTATAAGTGATAGATTCGACAATTTGATTGTCGAGTGAAGAGATAGAATATGAATGGGTTGATGACCCGAGTTAATAGATTGTTAATAGAAAGAGATAGAATATGAATGGGTTGATGACCCGAGTTAATAACTTGTTAATAGAAAGAGATAGAATATGAATGGGTTGATGACCCGAGTTAATAGATTGTTAATAGAAAGAGATAGAATATGAATGGGTTGATGACCCGAGTTAATAGATTGTTAATAGAAAGAGATAAAATATGAATGGGTTGATGACCCGAGTTAATAACTTGTTAATAGAAAGAGATAGAATATGAATGGGTTGATGACCCGAGTTAATAACTTGTTAATAGAAAGAGATAGAATATGAATGGGTTGATGACCCGAGTTAATAGATTGTTAATAGAAAGAGATAGAATATAAATGGGTTAATGACCCGAGCTAGTAGATCGTTTGAAGAATTGGGTCGTGAGACCTTTATTGTTGAGAATGTTTAATAAATGTGAATGACAAGATATGTATTTAAATGGGTTATGAAGTTAATGAGTTGAACACATGATGTGAACTCATTAGTTACGTGTAGACTTGTGTATAGAGGTAGTTAATGTTTATTATTGTTGTTTAAGTAATATATGTTATAATTGATTCTTGATGATTAGAAGAATTTTATGTGTATGAAGTATATTATAAATTGTTATAAGAAAAAGAATGGTTAGATAATTGTCGGAAAAGAAAAGAGGTCGACTTTCATTGTCGATAAGAAGTAGCATTAACTTTACATACCGCGAGGGTATGTATAAGTGTTAGATACGACATTTAGTTGTCGGGAAAGAGAAGAAGAGATTGATACGACATTTAGTTGTCGGGAAAGAGAAGAAGAGATTGATACGACATTTAGTTGTCGGGAAAGAGAAGAAGAGATTGATACGACATTTAGTTGTCGGGAAAGAGAAGAAGAGATTGATACGACATTTAGTTGTCGGGAAAGAGAAGAAGAGATAGATACGACATTTAGTTGTCGGGAAAGAGAAGAAATGATAGATACGACATTTAGTTGTCGGGAAAGAGAAGAAGTGATAGATACGACATTTAGTTGTCGGGAAAGAGAAGAAATGATAGATACGACATTTAGTTGTCGGGAATGAGAAGAAGTGTTAGATACGACCATGTGATTGTCGGGAAGAGAAAAGAAGTAATTGTATAGAAAGAAAGAATAAATAGATTTTTAAAGTAGTCGTGTTAGATGTAATTAACATAATCGTAAGGTATACTCACTAGCTTAACGCTAATATATTATGTTAATTGTATGTTTTGTAGGTAATTGGGTTTTATAGCAAGGCAAGCTAAAGAAGAAGGGAAGGGGACCGTTGTAGAGATTAAATGTTTTATAAAAATGTTTTTGTAAGAGCTTCCGCTCCAAATTGTAAAATGAGATGTTATCGGATATTTGTCATTGACTAAAGAGATGAAATAGTAGCACCGTAGAATATTAATTACATGTTTTTTTTAATAAAAAAAAAAAATAGAGCGTATTTGGTTCCGGGTGTCACAAAAAAGGTGTAAAATGAAAATAATATTTGATGACATCATCAATTTGATCTAACGGCTGATTTCAAAGAAGTGAACCCATCCAACGGGCCTTACTTTGCCATGTGGCATTTAAGGCCCCTCTTTTATTATATATTAAAGATTTCTTTTCGGATCTTGTTTTGTATGGTTCATCCTATTATGGATTTGATCTCTCTGTTATTAAGTTTTTTTTTTAGTACGTTGTTATGATAGAGTAAATATATGATATATAATAAACAATAAGGACTATTTATGATATTACCTTATTTTGAAATACATATCCATAAACACATTTTCACCACTTAATTTTTTATGATTTTTTAATTTAAATTTGTGATTTTCATTCAAACAAAAAAGAAAAAAAATTCAAATAAAAGAAAATTGACAAATTTTTAATTTTTTTTATTTGATAATCATCAAATATAGTATCATAACTCATAATCACAAAAAAAAAAAGTTAATAATATTTAATTATATATTTAAAAGTGTGTTTATTTTCACCATTATAAAAAAATCTATTTTTTTTTTTTATCAAAAAGGTTCAAAAAGTTATTCAAAATATAAGCTTTGAAAACTTTTTTGAGGAAAACAGTTTTTAAATAGTAAAATTAATTTTAGAGGTATTGTCAAATAACATTTTACATTCTCATAATAACCTTTCACCTTTTACCTTTAACCTATACACATCTTTTACATATCCTTAATATATAATAAAAGAGAGACCTTAAATGCCACATGGCGAAATAAGGGTCATTGGATGAGTTAACTTTTTTTATTTCAACCGTTAGATCAAATTGATGATTTCATCAAATACTATTTTCATTTTACACCCTCTTAATATATATAATAACATTCTCTATTTAATTTCCATCTCAACTAAAATAAATAAAAAAATTTCTAATTTACTTATAAAATCAGTCAATTTTGACTATGATTTACATTATTGTTATTATAAAATCTCTAATAAAAAATATCAAAACATGTGTATAAACGTAAATGTGTATATGTTATTATAATTATAAACAACATGTGTATAAACGTAAAGTGTTATTATACGTATAACATTGTCTTTTCATAATAACTTAAAATTTATATAAAGACAATGTTACAATTCAATTTTTATATATGTCCGCGCTATCGCGGGGCAATAATCTAGTTTTCTTTATAAGAAGATTTGAGTTTGCTTAGTAATCTTGAATGGTAATCCATTTTGCTTAGTCCACAAGAACCTAGTTGATATATTAAAGATTTAATTTAAAAATATATAACCATTAAAAGTATTGATATGTGTATTATTTTTACAAACAATTTTTACAATATATGTTCATATTGAGACTTATTAACACCAATACCTCCAATTGGTACCCGATGAAATTTGAATTCCGTAACTCAAGATCAGTTCATCATATCTTACTCAAAAAATAGTTGATTCTTCATGAAACATTTTTTTAAATTTGAAAAGAAGAATTTCGGACAATATAAGTTTTGGTAATTGAACACGTCAATTAAATATGTGTCTATAAATATGTGGGTCTACGGGGTTGCAAACATTGACATTTAGACACGACTATACGTTTATTAAATGTTAATTATTAATTAATATGTTAATTGTAAAAATTGACAAATGAAAGGGTTTATTGTGAAAATAAGAATGTTTCCTAATTACGATATAACTTGTATTCCAAGTAAAGGCTTTGCTATATAATGAACATCAAGTTCATTATTCCAAATCATCTAATAATCGATTAAGGGTTTCCACCCCATCGATTTCCCTTGCTTCTCCTAGCCGATCGATTCCAAGAACCTAAAGGGTGTTTCGGTTTGTTTGGTTTTCGACTACAAGGAGTTTCAAGCATTCGGTTTTAGCATACAAGCTTCTAGAAGTTAGACAAGGGTTATGGAAGTTATGAACGTGTACTAGCATACAAGTTTGTTGCTAAAGAATGTGTCGTGTACAAATTTGTAGAAGAATTTCACTATAAATCCTAACTGAGGTAAATCAACAACAAAGGTAATACTTTTACTTAGTTAATATTGATTACATGTTAAATCTTAATTGCTTATGTTGCGTGTTGTGTGACAACCCGATTAGATAAATATCTATAGTCTATGCTGCAACAGACTGCTTTAAAAAAAAAAGTTTTTTTTATTCCACGATTAAAAGTTGATTAGAAGCCATGAGTTGAATTTCAACCTAAATATTTTAGAGATCGAATAAAACAAGTTGACACGTATACTCAAAAGTATGTAATATTATAAAATTAATATTTGGGATTTGTATGGAAAATATAAAGTTGATTATTTTCAAGAGCACACGGAGTGGAGTCGTTATAGGCTCATTTTCAACTCGATAACGAGCGACCGTTATCGTTACCACTTCGGCCTCACTTGTTGTCACTGTCTTCGTCGTAGTAGCGGCTCGTTTTGATTTTTTTTTTATTATTTTTTTTAAACGGTAAAGTGTTTTTAAAAAAAAAATCAATTTTGATTAAACCAACGGTTATATAACGGTAAAATCTTAAAAAAAAAAATTTATTTTTTTATTTTTACCATTTCACCTATAAATACATCCCCAATTTAACCAAAAAATCACAATTTCTCAATCTCATTCTATCTTTATAATAATTTCATCTATAATCTCAAAATCGTAAAAAACGTCATCATCGTCTTCAAACGCTCACCCAACAAACGCAAACACACATTCAACGCCACAATCACAAACCATCCCCAATTCCGGTTTCGCAAACTACCATAATCAAGCAAACCCATTGTTATCACCGCAAATATCAAATTTTAACCAACAACAATAACAACAATAACAACAAACTTTAAACACATTTTTTCGCAACAAACTACACAACAACAACCCCAACTGATGTGTTTCTACCCCGAACAATTTTTTATGCATCAACAAATATTGTTGCAACAACAACAACACACAAATTATACAACAACAATCACAATTTCTACCACAACAATCACAATTTCTACCACACCAATCACAATTTCTACCACAACAATCACAATTTTCACCTCAACAATCACAAACTCTTCAAGAAATTCAAGAAGTTGTGCAAGAAACTCAAGAAGTTATCAAAGAAACGCAACGACCCGGAACATCTAAGCAAAAGAAGAAAAAGGTGTGTAAAAAGTTGCTATGTAGCACGGCCGAGGAAGTACTTTTGGCGAAGATGTGGTGTCACATTTCGGAAGATGCCGACGTCGCGAATGACCAACCGGACATGCGATTTTGGAGACGAATTGTGTCGGGTTACAACGAACAAGCTCGGGGGCTAGGTTTGGTAGAGAGAAACAAAGATTCGATGAATAGCAAGTTCACGACGATGAGTGGCGCAGTAAAGAACTTTATTGGGCACTATGCGGAGGCTTTACGACTTCGGAGTAGCGAGCAAGACGATGCAAAAGTTTTAGAGGGGGCGCATGATATCTACCTTGATACGGAGGGTGTGCCTTTTAGGCAAGCGACAGTGTGGGAAATTTGGAGAGAACATAGCAAGTGGCGTGCTTTTACGAAAATAGAAACTTCAGTTACGACCGTCAACCTCGAAGACGTTGATGTATCCGACGATATTTTCGCGGATGATCGAAATGAATGACCACACGGAAAACAAAGAGGAAATAAAAGAAAAGAATCATCTGACGCATCCGAAAAGGCTCAATCTTCATCGTCGGCGTTGTGCGGAGCGATTGCTTCACAATTAAAAAAACTTACCAAATCAAAAAAAGATGTCGCAAAAACGAAAAAAAGAAACACTTAAAGTCCAAAAAGAAGTGGCTTATGCAAGTACAAGAAAAGACGATATGTTGTTTCTTCAAACGAACACGGAGGAGATGCCACAACAAGAAGCGAAGTGGATCAAGAGCAAAAAATTACACATTCGGGATGATTTAGCTTTTAGTATTGTTTTAGTTTTAATAATTTATATTACCTTTTATTTTAGTTTTATATACTAGTTTCTATTTAAATAAATTTTATTAGTTTTTATTTTAATAAAATCTTATATTTATCTTCTTCAAATATTTAAAAATAAAATAATAATAAATTTGTGTCCCACTTCTCCCCAAACTCTTATGTCTATAAAGGTGAAATTTAAAACATGATAGTTAGAGAGATAGATCGATATAACTAAAACCCATCCATTCAACTAAAATAAACCCAGAATTTTGAAGGTTACTTTACTGTTATTTGGTAGGTCTGTTCTTGATGGAGGATTTGTGTCTCCCAGATGATGCTCTTTTTCTTGGATTTGATAGCTCCACACAGTAACTCCCTTTCTCTATTTTATTTATTATAATCGTTTACTACTACTTGTTAAACCATATATTTTGATTATTTGACAGGTCATTGAAAGCTACTGTCTTGGATTCTAATTTCCGTATTGTGACTTCTGAAATAGTTAATTTTGATTCCGAATTGCCCCATTACAAAACCAAAGATGGTGTCTATCGAATTCATGGCAGAATCGTTTCCCCTACGTTAATGTGGGTTGAAGCATTCGACTTGATTCTTCAAAGACTTCAAAGTTCAAAGAAACTCCATTTTAAGAAAGTCGCTGCGGTTTCAGGGAGCGGCCAGCAACATGGTACTGTGTATTGGAACAAGGGAAGTTCCGCGATTTTATCATCTTTGGATTCTAACAAGTCTTTACTTGACCAACTTGGGGATGCATTTTCGACTAAAGAATCGCCAATTTGGATGGATAGTAGCACCACACAACAATGTAGGGCTATTGAGAAAGCTGTAGGTGGTGCAATGGAGTTATCTAAGCTGACCGGATCTACTGCCCATGAGCGCTACTCCGGCCCACAGATTAGAAAGATTTTTGAGATGCAACCTGAAGTTTATAACCATACTGAACGGATCTCCCTCGTGAGCTCGTTTGTTGCATCTCTTCTTATTGGAGGGTATGCATGTATTGATCAAACTGATGGCGCTGGGATGAATTTGATGGATATCAAGAAGAGAGTTTGGTCACAACAGGCTTTGGAGGTTTGTTTCTCTTTGTAACTTTGAGATTTTCATTTCGTTTTGAACTATCACTTTTGATGTTTAATTGTTAACGCTGTTGTTTAATATAGGCAACAGCTCCTGGTTTAGAGGAAAAACTTGGGAAGTTGGCTCCCGCTCATGCTGTTGCTGGCTTAATTGCTCCATATTTTGTTGAGAGGTTAGTGTTTCGCGCTCTAGTTTTCTTATACTTTTAAAATGATCAGTACGCTCGTTTGGGATGTAGCCGATAGTATTATTTCAAGTTGGGGGGCATTATAGTCTTTTCACAGGATATGACGGTCTTTTTCGTTAGGTTCCAATTCAACAAGGAGTGTTTGGTTGTTCAGTGGTCTGGTGATAATCCTAACAGCTTGGCAGGTGAATGTTAACTTCCTTTTCTACATTTAACAGCTAGTCACACAGTATATTCATATTTTGCCCTCATATAAAATTCATCTGTTAAGACGAATAAGCAATACTTCACCGATCTAGTTATATTAGTCAATTTGGAGATAAATATTGTCAATATGGTTATCCATCATCATTGAAAGTCGTAACTTTATACGCGCATACTAACGAGAAACAAACTTTAACAGGATTGACAATCAACACACCAGGGGATTTGGCAGTTAGTCTTGGCACGAGTGATACCGTAAGTTCAAGCTCATATACTTCTTTCAATCTTTTTCGTTATCCTTGCTAGGGAACTTACTAAGCTGTGTACCAAATGAATAGCGTACATAAATGTAGCTCATACATTCTGCAAATAAGGAGACATTGTGGTTTTGTCAAAAACCTAAATCAGTAATTTTTGTTATTCGCATAACTCCCCCACCTTATGTTAATAATAAAATTTTCTGATTTAGGTTTTTGACAAAACCACAATGTCTCCTTCGCGGAATTTATGAGCTACAGTTACGTATTTGTGCTTATGCATCACACAATTAATGGTTGCTATTCATAGCGAACCACGTTCCTGTACTGAAACATTCACAGTTTCATGTGACAGTGTTAGAACGATTCTTGAATCATCTTCTCCGTGTTTTTATTCTTTAGTGAGGGTGTAAGACATGAACCCAACACAACTATTTTCATACATTAAATGCATCAACTTTTCAGGTATTCGGAATAACCATGGATCATAAGCCGAGGCTGGAGGGACATGTTTTTCCAAACCCCGTTGATCCCGAAAGTTACATGGTAATGTTATGCTACAAGAACGGGTCACTAACTCGAGAAGGTACACTGTAAAGAATGTTTCTTTGAACAAACTTAACGCTACACAATACTTTCTGACAATCTTGTGATCTTGATAGACATACGTGATTCTTGTGCCGATAAATCCTGGGACGTTTTCAATCAGAGCCTAAAACAAGCTCCACCCTTAAACTGTTAGTTTTACTTGATTATCGAGTTTTGAATCACTCCCTACTCGTTACACTGTTCAAGAACACAAGTGTTTTAAATCTTCAATTAGCATTAACGAATTTAACCTTTTTTAGGCGGAAAGATAGGTTTCTATTACAAGGATCATGAAATACTTCCTCCCATCCCAAGTAAGTTGTACACTCTTCTCTCTATGTTCCATTGCAGTCTACCTTTGATGTTTATATTCGATTTTTTTAACGTCAAATTTCTACCCTGTTGTTGTAAGGTTTGAAAAAGGCTATGAATATACTCATCTTTCTTATTTTGTCAGTCGGTTACCATCGATACACCCTCGAGAATTTTAAAAGTGACTCCTTGGATGCCCTTATCGAACATGAAGTAAAGGAGTTTGATCCTCCTTCTGAGGTTAGTATAATCTTTTTGCCTAGTTTTTCTGTTACTAAATACGCTTTGCAACGTAACTAATTTTCGTAAGTTTGTGTAAATCTTGCATACAGATTCGAGCACTGATTGAAGGACAGTTTCTTTCTATGAGAGGTCACGCAGAACGATTTGGGATGCCATCTCCTCCAAAACGAATAATTGCAACTGGAGGAGCATCAGCAAACCTTAGCATTTTGAGTGAGTTAGCTTCCATTTTCGGCTGTAATGTCTACACGGTGCAAAGGCCAGGTAAATCTCGTCATAAATCAAAAGTGAAAAGACATATATACACATGGAAATTTATATATAAAGAGTTTGTTTTCGTTGAGCAGATTCGGCTTCACTAGGGGCTGCATTGAGGGCGGCCCATGGCTGGCTATGCAAGAGTAAGGGCAGATTCGTGCCGATTTCAGAGATGTATAAAAACAAGTTAGACAAGACCGCTTTTGAAGCTAAACTTGTTGCAACAGCGCAAGACGAAGGACTAGTTGCAAAATATGGGCTTTTGGTGAAGAAACGGATGGAGATTGAGACTCAGCTTGTTAACAAGTTGAGTTATTGATGAGATGCATTACAATAGATTAAGGTAAACGATAAATAGTATTACTAATAAGTGAAAATAATAAAAATTAGAAAACTTGTCTTGTCGTGTTATGCATTACACTTTTCTTTTTAATTTGATTGTTGCCATTTTGCATAGAGTTTTGTTATAAATATGTTTATAAAACAGGAATCTCAGTTTTATTTAGATATCACATGTTATTGTGTTGATTAGTTTTAATAAGAATGAAACAACGAACAAGCGAAACACGACCTGATCCATTTCATTCGTATATAAAATGTAAAGTTATAACCTGTTACCAATGGGGACATTCGTTTTTCCGCACCTATTGGTTCAAATCGAATGGAAATGGCATTCTGTTAAAATTAAAATAGGTTAATTGAACTTATATAGATATATGAATTAAATATTTTTAGTGTCAAGTAAAGATGCAAGTTAAATGACTCTGTTTGGATTTCAGAGTAGTAATAGTCCTGGAATCATTCATGTTTCTTCAGCTTTTTTTTACCTTTTATTAATATCGTACAAGATAGCACTATTTAAAATCATAATGCTACTATAAATGTACATTCTTTTAAGTGTTATTAGTGATTTATTTAATTTGTTTGTACCAAAATCTCGATTATTAAACTTTTTTAACAAAAGGTTTATTTAGCTTTAACAGATACCATTAGTTTAGATAGTGAAAACATTCCACAAATGGTAGAAATGGTAGAAATCAACTCGTGTTCGTATATATGTATTTTTACGACCATTTATTACGAGACAAACTGATCTTTATTTTATCGAAACTTTTATATCATATTCAAACAAAAACATAACGTTTCATTCATCAACAAAGAAAATTATTTAACCACATTAAATCAAAAAACGATAAAATAAAAAGCACAAATCAACTACTATAACATATCAAAAAATTAACCTTATATAACTTTTAGTGTATATAATTTGTGAAACAAGAGCATTCTTCTTTATATTAAATATGAAATATTGGGGAAAACATAGGATAAAAATAAATGTAAGCAAAAAAAACAAGTGTAAATGTTTTAAACAACATGAATATCAATATATTCAAAATTAGCAAGGTATTAATAAAAACATAAATATATAAAATATTAGTGTCTAGGTTAATGGAAAAGATTCATGCCTGGCTCCAACCTGTTATGCCTAAAAACATCCAAACTCAAATGAAGAATGTTGTTGTTGTTGTATGAAATCCCGGATGGTTCTTGAAACCCAAAAGGGCATATTTGTCATCTTCAAGAAGCATTTTTACACACATAGATGAGAAATGGAGGAAAAGGGTATATTTAATGTGGTGAATAAACACCATTTGTGAGCACCAAGAAATGGGGGAGGCGTGGGTTTTAGAAAGAGAGAGAGAGAGTATTGGGATTTGAAAGGCAATTCCTAACTTTATTTTTGTTTGCTTTTTGTGGTAACAAGTCTACATTTTGTCGCTCTCTCACTCTTATGCTCCTCACCCTTTTAACCAATCTCACAATCTTTATTTATTTTTCAATTTTTTCTTTTGAGAAAATCACCAAAATAATCACATGACAATTCAAAATTACCAAAATACTCACAAGATTCGCGACATTTTTCTCGAGCTAATTTTTGTCTTTTAGTTGTTGTCGCGAGATTAAAATTTATAGAAATAAGTGGTCACAAATTGGCGCGAGATTAAAATTTCGCGAGGACGTGGCCAATTTGTGACCACTTATTTCTATAAATTTTAATCTCGCGACGACAACTAAAAGACAAAAATTGGCGCGAGAAAAATGTCGCGAATCAGGTGAGTATTTTGGTATTTGTGAGTTGTCAGGTGATTATATAGGTGTTTTTTTTTTTTTTTTTTTTTTTTTTTGCAAACTTTAGGGGTTATATTAAAAAAATTAGAGATGTATTATTTTGTTATATTCTTAAAGGGCATGTAGTCATATGTTATGACAAGTTTTATGTCTCTATAACTTGAGTTATGGCTGGCCTTGCTGTGTTATGGGTGGTGTTATGAAGATCGCGTTACATACGTAACGCGTGTTATATAAATTTTTTTTTTTTTTTTTTTTTTAAATAATATTTATAAAGTTTAATATAAATAGGTGGGTTTAGAGTTTCGTGATATGACTGTAGGATAATTTTGATGTTATGTTATGAGTGAGTTATGTTGACGTGGCCATAACACCGAGGGTTTCGGTATTCTGATTGCGAGCGCTCTTATCAAAAATTGTTGGTGATTTTCGTGTCATCGAAGGTCATTTAGGTAATGTGATTTACTAGAGACTGACGTGACTTCATATTCAGCTCGGATACGAGTCAGGGAAGTGTAGAGTGCACACTCGTTGAGCTGATATGAACTCAACCACGACAGTAAAGCAGGGGTCAAGGGGAAAAACCTAAACGATTTTTACTAATCAGCTTTAAGGCGATTACTTAAAATTCCCGCCAAATTCCCAACTTTTGGGACAGTTTTCAGACAGTTATAACTGTCTGAAAACCGTCGCTAACTGCCAGAAACCGTCACAATATCTGTTTCTAATACAGAAGATTCAGTCTCATTGAACATATGAAAATTCATACAATTTCCTTTACTTTTCCGATTTGTGATTCAGTGCCAAGAACACAAATTGACAATTATCTTTGTATTATCCAGATTAGGATTTCGTGCAACCCAGACAATTGATAGGGTCGAAATACTTAATACGGAAAGTGAATTTACACGATATATAAGGAAATCCGAGATTATCACATACAAACCCTAATTTCTAACAAAAACTATTTATGTATTTATTGTATCAGCTTTTACGTTTACGATACATGATTTTAAATATTGTATTTGTGTTTCACAAATCTTAAAATTAGGTTAAAATTCTTTATTTGATTACCGAAGAAAAAAAAAGAAACACACAAAAGGAAGAAAAATATTTTATTATTAAATTTTTTTTTTGAAAGGCAAAAGAAAGAAAAATATTGATAAAAGACTTGTACATTATGTAGCTAACCTCTCAAAATTCATGGGTTTATATCAAACCATATCTTTTATATCGACTTCACAATTTAATACACATCATCATATACTAAAGATATTTATGTGTTTCATTCCTTAATCTCAACCCTAAAACCTATCAAGCCGAAGCAATTAGAAATGGAAATAAAATCGAAGCTTAGAACAACACAATTTTAGAACATTTTTCAGTATATTTCACTCGCTATTAATGGTAAAAATGTAGGAGCTCGAAAATCAGTTAAAGTTGAATGCTAACGGCTGGACTACTACATTAGGATTATAGTATATGGACGTATGACGAAGCTGTGCTTCTTCGACTGAGAGGGTACGTATCACAAATATCACTTTATGACACAATGAATTTTTTTCTCACACTTTTGGCAGGAACCGACCTAAGAACCATTTGCATAAGAGTTATTAGGTGTTTTTTGTATGTATTCTCATGTCATAGTTTGTTCTATTAATTAGAACTCCCAAAATTATGATAATATTATGAGAATAAAACGACTGATAAATCTTACAATAATAACAATCATAATTGTCATAAGAGTGACTACATAACTAAGTCACTATAAGCGTGTATAACAATTATTTTAATTAGTCAAAACAATTAAAATCAAGGTGTTTACTTCAATGAAATATTGAAATATACCAAGTTTGCAACCCACTAGATATGCAACTGCATATATTAGTATGCACTTGCATATTATGGTATATATCGTCTCCAGACATTAGTCAATATACATTTTTTTTTTCTTTTTCGGGAAGTTATCTCCCTCACCACACTATTTTGGGATCTAGGTGATACTGGTTTAACAAAAAAATTTCAATTACATCAAAATAACAACAATTTTTAGATAATATAACTCCAAAACATGATGTATTAAAATATTTAGTTTATTGAGAGTTTTTGGTTTAAGTTATGGTTTTGATGAGTTATATATTATCATCACTTTTAGTTTATAGTTGTCTTATTTTATAAATTAGTTGTCTTGTTTTACATTTTTTTAGCTTGACTTAACTCTTATTTATTTGTAAACCCAATTCTATTTTATTTAATCTAACATTTTTCTTAAACCGAATATTTTAACATTCAAGAGTCCTTTCATGTTATTACATATTTTAATTTGTTATACATTTATTAAAGAAAAGGATATACCGAAATATAAGTAGATTATAGACCGCCAAAGAATGCAAATGCATTACACATTGTTCATATTTTTTAGGAGTATTATTTTATTATCTTTTCTAATTTTAGGAAATTTTAGCTTGTACATAATTGGAGGTATATATACACTATGAAGAACATGTTTAAAAATATTTTAATTGATATGTAACCTATCATTGTCTACGTACTGCAGTTGATATATTATTGGAGTTGAAATGTTTCCAGTAGGCTATATCGTACCAGAATTGACATGTATCCTGATGGATTATATCGTAGGGGGGTTTATCGGTTGGGGTCCTTGCTGGTTGTCGACAAGTGAGTTGTTCTTGCTCTTGGCCATGGATTACGCTATGATTTGTGGATCCTAGATTATTATTATGGCCCATCTTGACGTTTTTGACGTATGGGTAAAACGATTTTAAAGTATTTAGGGACGACTTATTGTCACAAGAGGACAACTAAATTTATGATAAACGGACATAGTGTCTTTTTACAGGACCGAAAGACTAAAACCTTAGTGAAGTTAAGCGGATCATATCAACTGAATTTTATTAAATATATAAAACGTATGATAATTGGTTCAAAATGCCCAACAACCAATACATAATGAATACGAATGAACAAACACTTATGATTAGCACAACAAATTGATTGATCGTACACACATTCTATGCAGAATAAGTAAAAATTTATTATTATTTTTATGTGGTCTCCAACCGTTTATCTAAACTTTTAATATTAAAAAGTAATAAAAAACAATAAAACAAATCTGAATGATAGATTTACTCATAGATAAACCTCGGTTTACCCCGATTTAATTTTTATAACGACATTGTTCAAATTATAAATCATGTCAAATCCAATAGGAGATTAAGACACTTTTTCTTTTGAGTATTAAACATTTACCATAATACTAATAACATCTTTTTGCATATATTTGAATTTTTCACATTTATAAGGTCTACTTTTTGATATGTCTCATAACCTCGAAAGATTAAATGGTGTTGTTCATGAAGAACATATATTTATACATATATGAATATATAATTAAATTATACGAATATTGTTTAAAACCTTGCAAGCCGCAAAAGTAGGAGAGATTGCCCTCAAATGCAGGTGTAGTTTTTAATGATCGTATAAGTAAATTATGCATGTCTACATATTTTAACAACAATTTATGGGTTGCTATTATCAAAACTTTATCGTTTAATAATGATATGGTTTATGAAATGGATGTATTAACATTATAAAATACGTACATAAATAATGATACAAAGAGCTCTTTCGTGGACCGAGAGAGAGAACTAATAAATACTACATGAGAGCTAAATATAATCTAGATACAAGGCTAATGCACATATACTAACATTCCCCGTAGTTTTATCGGGAGGAGAAATCCGAACGTTTAAACTAGAACGGAAGTCTGTACATAGAGTGGATGGCAATCCTTTTGCTGAAAATATCAGCATACTGGGAGTGAGAAGGCATATATAGAAACTGGACATGACCGAGAGCGACAAGGTCACGAACAAAGTGAATGTCATTCTCTACATGCTCTGTTCGTTGGTGCTTGATCGGGTTGACAGTCATGTAAACTGAGCTAATGTTGTCAAAATAAACGATCGTTGTGACAACCGCGACTTTCGAAGTATTATTCCGACATTTTCGTGTACCGTTTATTTTTTTATATTTCGTTTTGACCCTGCTATGTATTTATTTTGATTATTTTGCGTTTATTGCGTATTATTTATTCATTTATTATTTGGTTGCGTCTTATGCACGTATGAGTGTATCGAGTTTATAAATATTATCGGAGTATTTTATATGTTTATGTTTTGTCGGTTTTAGTATCATTTGGTTTCTCGTCTTTCATGACGAAAACCGTATTAGAACTTAAGTGCCTTGTAGAAATATGTATGCTCGTAAGATAAGTAAGGGTGACTTATGCCTTTGATTATGCGATAAAATTAACGTTAAAACGTATTAACATAATTTTTTTTTTTTTTTTTTTTTTTTTTATCAATATACCATTATTAATATTTTAGTATCATTACTTATAGTATTCTATCACCATTATATTTATTTTCAAAATATTCCTTGACAAGATTTTAACGGAGAAAGATTTGCGGGTACATTTCTTAACGGAAATCGTTAAGTGAAAACCCGTTTCACCTACTTACCTCTTTACACTTCCTTCCTCCTTCCTTTTATTCATTTTCCCCCTTTCTTTTCCTTTTATTTAGCCATTTCACTTTCTCTCTCTAGAAAAACACACAAACATCCTCTTCCTTCTCTCGAGAAACTCCTGAGATTTCACCATCAAAATCCGTTTTCGAAGCTTGGATATCGATTTATACCAAGGTTACAGATAACGTAAGGCGTGTCGTGGCGGCATGAGTAAGCCTCAAGCTTTGAAAGAAAAGGCGAGACATGGCGTTTTTCAAAGCGTTACAAGGCGGCAAAAATTTTTAATATATTTTATAATTTTATATATACTTATATATATTTTTACTATAATTAAGTTATATATATATTAATAAATTATCAAAAAGTCTGTTTTAACATTTAAGTATATATATATCCTAAGATATAGTCACAAATTTTACAATCAAATGATTTTTATAGGCTATTTTAACTATTTTTAAACTTTTTTTTTTTTTAATTTCTTTACAAAAAACTCGCGTTAAGTCGCGCCATGGGACGCCATGACCACGTTTTTTTACCGCCACGCCTAACAAAGACGCCTTGCATGTTTTCGTAAATTCTCGCCGCGCCTCGCCGCCATGGCGCGCCTTGGCGCCACTATGGCGCGTTATTTAGAACCTTGATTTATACACTTATCTTCATCATCTCTCCGATTTTCTCTTCGATATGGTAAGTTTTTCTCCAGTTTTATTTGAAACTTTATTTCATGATTTGTTTATAAAAACACCTACTTTCACCTTTAAAACCCGAGATTTATTGAGTATTAATATACATAAACATATCCTAAGAACATAGATACAAAAATATAGCATTTTCAGCCTTAAAAACGTTCAAAATTGAGTCGTAATGTGGGTGTCACGGCTGCTCGGCGCAACAGCAAGAGTGGCGCAACAAGCCCCTTGTTGCGTGACACTCCTGCGCAACACCAAGCTTACCTGCGCAACAAGCTTCCTCCGTAACAACCCTTGCCTTGTGTAACAAGACGGCGCAACAAGCCCTTGTCTTGTGCAACAAGGCAACGTAACAACACTATTCTTGTTACTCAACCTTGCGCAACAACCATCTTGTTCCTTGTTACTCAACTTGTGCAACAACAAATTTCTTGTTACTCGAGCTGCGCAACAGCAGCGCAACACCATGCTTTAGTTTCCCAACAAGCACCTAAACAACCTATTTTAGACCCCGGAAACATGTTGCGTAACACCCTTCTTTCCCGTAACAAACCCTAACGTAACAAACCCTAAAATGGCGCAACAACTTGTATATTTTCATATTATGACACGGTTTTCGTTATATAAACTCTAAACCTTATTCAAAACCGCTTATACCTACTTGTTAGTATACATAAAGTATTATACTCATTCACACATACGTTTTGAACTCAAAACGTAATTACAATATGGAAGATGATAATTATTAACACGGTTTTGCTAAAAACGTATGACTTTTGATAAAATACCCTTCAGTTGAGCCTTTAAACTCAATCATCATCATCTTATTTTGGTAAAATCAGGACTTTTCAATCTATTATATCTTTTACGTTTAATATGAGTAGCTAATTTCAATATACATTTGCTTGGATATGCTATCGTTTGTGTGGTTGATTTTGAGTATGAAATTGTTTGATAGGTGTGTGTTTGGTTAATTGGGGATCCATTTGGGTTTAAACTTTAATTGTATTATTAGATTGCTTATGTTCTTATTTGGTAAACAAAATCGGGTATTTGAAAAGAACTCAGGAATTTGCTAAAACTGGAATGAAATAATCAACCGATCTATAGTTGATAAAAGTTATCGGTATTCGAAAGGAATCGATAATAGTAATTAAAATAATTAAGTTTAAACACGAGTATAGTTTATAAAATAAGAGAAATCGGTTTATTAACTAGTAAACTATTCGAAAGGAAGTTTAAAGATTAATTCTCACACACCGGCTTGATTCTTTATGCATAATTATTTGGGGTGTTAACCATATTCGAAAGGAGTGGTTGCACGGTTGGGTAATTAGAGAAATCCGGTATTTGAAAGGAACTTGGTTTTACATAAGAAGTAAATCAACATTTCGTACTTCGAAAAGATCATACATTCGTAAACGGTCCAAGCAAGCTTCTTTCTCAATCTTGAATTACAAAAAATAATCAAATCGTTACTTTTAGTGAATTTATAAAAACCGCCACTTTGTTACATGTCATTTGTTAATCTAATTATACAATTTACTATAGTCCCTGTGTTCGAACCTAGATTTTCCAATACCATACTACGATCGATAAGGGTACACTGCCGGTATCGTAGTCTAGAGTAAGGGTATTTTGGAAGACTAGATTTTGCACATCAAGTTTTTGGCTCCGCTGTCGGGGACTTGATATAATTAAGTTGTTAGTTTGTTTTGGTTGTTAAGTCTTTTGTTGAATAGTATTCACGGTTTTTCTTGTTTGAGTTGTAATTTTTAGGAGGTTGGTTAGTGGATGAAAACGAGATCCCAAGAGAAACACGTTTTTAGTCCATTTTCGGATCCGGAGAGAGTTTTTCGGAAACAAGGGGTAAAAGCGGTACTTTTTAGTAAAAGCGAGTCTTCCGAGGTGGAAGGAATTTTTTTTTAAGCGAAAGTTATTTTGAACCAAGCGAGATGTCGGAAAATGGACAAGACGGTGCAGTAAACGACCATGTGATCAACCGTTTGACATACCGATGATCAATCGGAATCGGGAAGTACTACTAACACGAGGGTCACCGATTATTGCACCAAACTTGGGGGATGATTTTTCCGTTAAAGGTCATCACCTTCAGATGATTCAAGATAGTTCCTTTGATGGAAATTCAAAGGCCGACCCGAATAAGCACATTGCAACATTCATAGAAATTTGCAATATGTTCCGTTATGGCGTTGGTTTGGAGGAGGGAGTCATGCTTAGCTTTTTCCCGTCATCTTTAAGGGGATAAGATAAGACAAGGTTCAATGAGTTAGAGTCGGATTCGATTGCAACTTTGGAGGAGTTAAGGCAAGCTTTTGTGACCCGTTTCTTTCCGCCCATCTTGGGTGGAAAATTATTAAATCAAATTCGGAGCTTTGCACAGTGGGATAACGAGACCACAACGGAAGCATGGATGAGACTCAAGGTTCTCTTGAGAAGTTCTTATGGACATGGGTAGGATCGTGATCAAATAATAGACATTTTCTATTATGGGTTGGATAATCGTTCTCAACACGATTTGGACCTTGTTGGTGGAGTTAATTTCTTGTACAAATCACCAAACGATACATATCGTATGATGGAGGATCAAGTACAAGCGGGGATTGCCAGAGATCGGGTGAATAGGAATAGAAAGGTTCAAGGCACGGTTACCCAAATAGAAGGTGGTAGTGGAATTGGAACATCAGAGATCGTAAATGAGATAAAATCTATATGGGAGCAGATAAACAAACGAACGGGTCATTTGGAAAAAGATGTCCATTTGGTGAGAAATGGTTGCGGAAAATGTGGAGGTCCATATTACTCGGAAGGTTGTGAATCAAAGACGGAGGATGTTAATTATGCACACTATGGTTATCAAAACCGTGGTGACTATCAAAACCGATAACAAGGAGGAGGTAATTATGGGTATGGTGATCAAAACTGAGGGCAAACAAATGATGGACAATTTCAGCAACATCAACAAAAATCGAGGAATGACGAAGAGGATTCAAGTCTTAAGGATATGATAAAAGATTTTATCCATACACAAAAGGCGAGGAACGATGGATTAGCATCTTCGATCAAGGTGTTAAATGATAAGCTTGAGCAAGGACAAAGGATCACTCAAGCGGGCATGCAAGATTTGGAACGGAGGTTTGAGCGGTTAACTGATAGGTTTTCATATCGACCAACGAGTCAACTACCGAGGTCTACCCAACCAAACCCGAGAAACCCGAACAATCAAAACAACCAAGGTGGTCAACCTAGTCAAGGCTCAAGGTACCAAAAAACACATCATCGAGATGAACAAGTTAATGCAATCGAGACTCGTTCAAGTTTAATGTATGGGGGAGTTGAAGAGGAAAAGAAAAACGTTAACGAAAATTCTACAGCAAAGGGATGGTTGCAACGCCGTCACCACCACTGCGCCACGGCAGCATGCAGATAAAAAACAAAAGGGAAAAGAAAAACCAGTGACTGCGATGCAATCGTCACAGCTGCGTGGAGGACATCAGCAAGATGTGTGATATTTCCTGCTAAGATAACTTAAGTTCATACCTTGTTCGATATAGGACCTTGGGCAAGGTAAGGTTTCTCGTTCCGTAAATGATGGAAACCGTAAGCCACTTGATCATCCATTCCTGAATCAAAAAGCTATATTTATAAGATAGTAAAAAGAATATTCTAAATCAAATTAACTGAACAGAATATACTAAAATTATATTTTATATTAAAATTAGATATGGATTACATTAATATCACATGTGAGACATATGGATTACATTAATATCACATGCTCGTGAAAACGCTTTACCAAGATACAATGATTACGCACACGAACAGATCTAAAAGGCAGCGACATTATCAGATAACGACGAAATGTGTGCATTTACTTACCTGAGGATGAATCCCGAGCTGTTTCAGGCCGATAACTGGAGGAAGTTTGTAGCATTTGTAAAGAAGATGAGAGAAGGGAAAGATGTGGAAAAATGTTGGGTCGAATGGTAAGCCTCAATTGTATTAAATCATCATATCAATACAACGTGTTTTCTATCATCTACAAGGATCTATATTTATAGACCTTGAGGCTGGTTCTAGATAAACTAGAATTCTACATCTATCTTTATCTAAACTAAGATAAATCTTATCTAATCACAAAAGGAAACATAATCTAATTATAATTCTATCAATTAGATTATTTTTGCACGGCAAGTTGGTCTTCCGTAGTAACTTGGTATGACCCCAGTAACTTGACTTCATCCGTAGCAATACTAGTGTCAGTAGTAACTTGGTTGAACAACCGCACTAACTTGTCTTCCGTAGTAACTTCTTAATGTCTTCCGCATTAATCTTGTAAGTTACTTTATCCTTTGTTAGCGTATTGTTTAGGAGTTAAACTAGTTTGACTAAGTTATAACCCAACAATCTCCCCTTAACCTTGAAATTTTATAACTAATCAAAAGTACAAGTTTCAATGCTTCAACCGTATTAACTACTTCTTTACAAAACAAGTTTAACTACTTCAAGTTGATTACATTTTTATTCGTTCTTCCTTGTCTTGCCAATCAGCATCCTTTCCTTTTGCTTTTTCGTCTGTGATTTGTTCCAGTATTCTCCAAACTAGTTCATGCGCTATTCTTGAATCAAGAAGTCCATATAGCTTGATTTGTATCATTTCTTCCAAAGTCTTCAAACCATGTGGATATCGTTTATCTACCAACTAAAACTCCATGGCTCCCTCCTTTCTTACTAGTGAGTAGACGCCACTTCGTTCATAAACGAACCACTTGACTACTGGATTCAATGGACCTCCCTTCTTGAATACTGAACTCTTCTTCTCATAACCTGGTTCAAACAAACCACACAAAATGTCCATTGCAAGATCAGTACCTGAGCATTCTCCTTTTCGATGAGAATATTTGACTTTGCCTATCTGGTACATTCTCTCTAAGTCATCTCTGTCACAATCTCTTATTGCTCTGTGGAAGGCTGGAATGACTGTTTTCGATTTGTCTTGCCTTGTAATTTCATATTCTGTTTTCATTTGCCTACCAAGGAATTTCCAGTCAATGATCATAGGAGGCTTCACAGCTAAAGGAGTAAACCTTAGTCCTTCTTCATGATTAATGTATGATGAACAATCTTCTTGAGTAGCTTTAGGAGCTTGTTCTTCCACATCAGGTTCTTGTTTAACATTCACAAAAGGAATGTTAGGACTTTCTTGAGAGGCACTTGGAGTAGTAGAAGTTTCTACTCTTTGTTTCTTAGCTAGACCATGAACTCTTTTGGATGCTAGCTTCTTCCTCTTTGGCTTCTCAATTGGTTCATCCATAGCAGGAGCAGTACTAACAGGTTCTTGCTCAGTAAAGATCTTTCTGCCAGTTTCAAGGGCAGCTTTCATTGCCTTCTCCCTTTCTTGCTTCTTCTTCTCTTGAATTCTGGCAAGAGCAATTTTCCTTTGAGCATCATTTTTCTTCTCCTTCTCCACCAACTCCAAAATTCTAGCCATCTTCATAGGTCCTAAAGACCTACCACTGTAGCCTTTGGTCTTCAGATAGGAGGTAAATTTCTGCCTATCTTCAGCTAGCTTGGCATTTATGGACTCTTTCTTTCCAAACACTTTCTTCTTCTCAGGTTTGGCTTTGGCTTTGACTTGCTGTTTGAGCATAAGTTCATCTTCTTCAAGCATCTTTCTGGCAAGCTCAGCATCAGCTTTTTCTTGACCTTTAAGGAAAAGGTCTTCCAGAATCTCTTCATTAGCCATTTCTTGAGCACGGATTGCATCTTCCTCAGCTATTCTCCTTAGCCTTTCTCTTTCAGCCTGTTCATCTTCATCAACAAGATTTTTCAAGAACTCAGCAGAAGCTCTTTCTTGTTCAAGCCTTTCCATCTCCAACTCTGCTAGCAGATTTTTAGCATCCCTTTCTGCTGCAACCTTCTCTCTTTCAAGCCTTTCTCTTCCTTTGATTTCTCCACAACCTTTACCTTGCCTTTATCTTTGTGTTCTGGATCATCAAGGTTGACTTTGACAAGTTTTCCATCCACATTGATGTACCCATTTTTACCTGCAGACACAAAAATATCACTTTGTTTTTCAGGCAAAGTAAGATTAGCTTGTTTGGTTTCAGAATCAGCAGCTGCTGCTTTAGCTTTTTGTCTAGCAACTGCTGCAGCTATCACTTTATTTCTATCAGCTTCAGCTCTTTCCCGTTCTTGTTTCAACTTGTCTTCCTTAATCTTGTGATGCTAATGTATCCTCATCAGACATAACATCTATTCTTGTCATTTCTTGATGAATTAGCTCATCCGCAGCAACTTGTTGATCAAGGGTACTAGCAGGAGCTTCCGATGTTGTGGTAGTAAGTGTTGTAGCTTTAGAAGAAATAGCTTGAACAGTGTGAGAAGCTTGATAGAAAGTTGGAGGAGTTGTTGTGAACAATGGTGGTTGATCATCCATAAAGCTCTCCGTAGAAACTGGAATGTTGACAGCAGTAATGGTATCCGTAGGAACCATCTCAACATCCGTAGTAACTGGAGCAGTAGCAACTGAGTCCGCAGTAACAACAACTGACTGAGGAGTAGTAGTAACCATTTCTTCAGTAGAAACCATGAAATCAGTAGGGTTGGTAGAAACTGTTGTGTCTTCCATTTCTATTTCCCTTGTATGCTCTTCGTCCACTGTTTCTTCAACCATTTGCTCCCCCTCAAGCAATTGTTCCTTTTCAGTGGTTTCATCTACCACCATTCTTTCTCCTTATTTATCCACCATCATGTCTTCTCGTTGTGTCTCCCCCCGAAGTGTATCATCAATCTCCATGTCTTCATTTTGTTGGGAGGTTGCAGTAATGACAGTTTCTTCACTCGTTCTTTCTTCTCCCCTGCTCTCCTTAGATGATAAAATATGTGTTTCATGTTCTTTCTCCCCCTTTTTGTCATCTGGAGGAGAATCATCAGAGGATGAAGAGCTGGATGGTCTGGGGGAAGTTCCAATGCTGCGTGTGGTGGTTCTTTTGGGCAATAGTTGAGCAGAAAGAAGTGCCAGCTGAGCCAGCAACTGTTGCACCAAACCTGTGAGAGTGGCAAGAGTTTCCTCTTGTTTATCCACCCTAGCTATGACATTTTTGTACATACCCATCAATTCATTGGTTAAAGTATAGCTACCCTCACCCCTTTCCTGTTGGGTACCAACAGGTGGTTGATCATAGGGTGTAGAAAAACTCTCCTGCCTAGCAGGAACAGGTATCTCTCCCATGGTCTCTTGGCGCCAGGGACCACCTTCCTAATGATGAGAACCAGTCATCATCAAAGTTTGGTGTTGCCGTGGTTTGGGTCTTAAAGATGTTGATACTTTCCTGAGCTTCACGATAAGAAGTGAATGCTGTAGTAGTATTAGCCCTCTCCACATGGTCACCCCCCTCCTGATGGACCACCTCAGTGAGCAAGGGGGTATGCTCAATGTTTTCCCCTCAATATGGAGTCATTCCTGAAGAAGTTTCAGGTAATGATGTTTGAGTGTGAGTATGTGGGATAGTTTGAGACACAAGAGGCCGAGGAACATTCTTTGGTCTTTTTGAAGCATCAGCAGTGGATGGTGTGTGAGGTGTAGAAACTGTGGGTGGAGTCACAATAGTGGTGACTGTGGCAGTAGCAACTAGAGTAAAACTCATAGTAGCAACTGGAGGTACACTTGCAGTAGAAACTGTAGTTGTATCCTCATGGGTTCTAACCTCAGCACTTGCTACAAATATGGCAGTAGTGCTTCTGGTTGTGACACTGGGAGCTGGTGGTTGGGACAGAGGTGAAGTCACTTGTCCTTCAGCTGGAGGAATTGTGACCACCATCATTGTAGAGAACAATGGTGTCACATTGGAAGAACTACCCTTGTTAACTTTTCTCATGTTTGTAAAAACTTTCTTTGTGTGTGCATGAGAAAAGAAAACATTCTCATATGGAGAAAGGTTTTGTAGTTCACAGTTAAAAATTTGTTGTAGGAATCTTGGATACATTAAAAATTTGCGTTTGATATTAACCAAGTTCCACTTCATGCCCTCAAAAATTAAGTTTGAAAAATTATATGTTCGGTTGGTGGCCAAACATACCATGGCAGTAGCTAAAGAAGAGCTACCTTCATGCCAACCCGTTCGTTTTTGAGACAAACATTGTTGCAAAGTATGCAACAAAAATTTCCATTGGGGGGACTGTTTTGCTTTTGAAAAAGTGGAAATATTTAGGTCCCCCGTGTACCCCATTCTTTGAAAGTTTACAATAAGAATTTCATTGGTAAGAGAGGTAATTAGAAAGAGTGTCATACCAAGCTCTTGGTGCTTGATGAAGTCCATAAAGAGCTTTGATCAGTTTATACACTTTGTGAGGATGTTGAGGATCCTCAAAGCCAGGGGGCTGTTTGACATAAACCTCTTCCTCAATAACACCATAGAGGAACGCACTCTTGACCTCCATTTGATAAACCTTGAAACCCATGAATGAATTAAATGCTAGAAATAGTCTGATAGCTTCAATTCTAGCTACTGGAGCAAAGACCTCCTCATAGTCAATACCCTCTTCTTGTGTGTAGCCTTGTGCAACCAGTCTTGCTTTATTCTTGACCACAATACCTCGTTCATCCTTCTTGTTTCTGAAGATCCATCTTGTACCTATCACCTTCTTACCATAGGGGACGTTCACTAATTCCCATACTCCTTGGATCTTGAATTGTAGGAGCTCAGCTTGACATGCCTCTATCCAATGTGTATCCAGTAATGCCTCTTGGATTTTCTTTGGGTCCATTTGAGAAAGAAAGCATGCAAATAAACACGTGTTTAGAAGAGTGTTCATAGGATCCCTCTTGGACTTGGTTTGACTTCTAGTCTCTATGGAGAAGTCAAGATCACCAATTATTTGAGAAGGTGGGTGATTCTTCGCAATACGAGAAGATGGGATCTTCTCAGGCCTTAATTCAGTGCCTAAGTTTGTGTCATTCAAATCGGGCATATCATTGGAGGGATAGTAAGCAGTAGATGGAGGAGTAGTAACTGAAGATGGTATTATATCAGTGTATGGTTCAAATGTTTCAGTGAAAATTTGTTCAACTCCATTTTCATCTTCTTGTACTAAGTGTGGAACGCCATCGGGCCGTGTTGTATCATCCTTATCATTAGTTGCTACATCTTCATGTGGAGTTGCATGAGGAGACTCTTGTGTTTCAGTTGGGAATATGGGATTAAAAAGTTGAATGGGATCCTCCATAGAAACAGGAAGATTGATGTACTCCATAACATCTAATCTAGCAGTACCAATGATAGGAGCCGTAGTAACTGGCTCCGTAGTAGGATGGTCCGTAGGAATAGAGGGGTCTGTAGTAACAGTAGCCGTAGGAACTGAAGAAGATTGAAATTCAAAGTTAGAGTTTAACGATTTGGTTAAGGCATCCAAATCGAAAACCCAATCTGGTCCTTGACCCTTCTTGGTGTAAGTATGTTCATTGAAGGTCACGTTGGAGCTTTCTTCTATTATCTTTGCTTTGTGATTGTAAACACGATATGCTTTGCTCTGTGATGAGTAACCAACGAAATTTCCTTCATCAGCTTTGCTATCAAACTTGGCAAGATAGTCTTTAGAGTTTAAGACTGTACAAGGACACCCAAAAGCTCTTAGGAAACTGATCAAAGGTTGTCTCTTGTGGAGGAGTTCCTAAGGAGTTTTGTTGTGAGACTTGACTAGAAGGACCCTATTCTGAACATAGCAGGCAGTGTTAACTGCTTCTGCCCAGAAAAAGATGGGAAGATTGGAGTCTCCCAACATGCTTCTAGCTGCCTCGATCAATGTCCTATTTCTTCTTTCAGCAACTCCATTTTGTTGAGGAGTTCTAGCAGCACTGAATTGTCTCTCTATTCCTTTCTTATCACAAAAATCATTCATCACTTGATTCTTGAATTCTTTGCCATTATCACATCTAATTTTCTTGACTTTGAGGTTAATTTGATGTTCAATCTTGGTGATGAAGGTGATAAGTAACTGACTTGTTTCATCCTTGGTACCAATAAAGTACACCCATGTGTATCTTGAAAAGTCATCAATGATGACAAGGTAATATGACTTCTTTGCAAGGCTCTTTACATGGTCGGACCAAATAGATCCATGTGGAGTAAATGTAAAGGTGTGTTGTTAGTGTTGATCTCCTTTGTCTTGTGAGAAGATTTGTGTTGCTTGCCCTTCAAACATGCTAAGAAATTGTCCTCAAGATTAAATTACTTGTTGGGGAGACCTCTAACCAAGCCAGATTTAACTAGTTTGTTGATGTTCTTCAGGTTCATGTGGCACATTCTCCTGTGCCATAAGGTGGATTCATCTAGAGTAGCTTTTGAGAGAAAGCATGCTTCAGATGAATTGAGTTGAACCTTTGACATATCAAGACAATAGACATTGTCCCTCCTGGTGTTCTGAGTAAGATCATACTCTCATCTAGATGTATCCAGGCTTCATGATGATACAATCAGATGCAGTGAATATGGTTGTGTGTTTCTCATCACAGACTTGAGAGACACTCAACAGAGTGTATTGTAACTGTTGCACATAGTACACATCTTTGAAGTGTAATGTACCATTGCTTATTGTTCCTTTTCCAGAAATTCGTCCTCCTTTTGGATTTCCTCCAAACGCAACATATCCTCCATTGAACTTTTCAAAGTCCTGAAGACATGACATGTTGCCCGTCATGTGCGTGGAACATCCACTATCTACATGCCAACTGCTCTCACGTTCTTTGGTTGGCTGAACCTTCACATAAACGAATGAAGTTAGTTTCTGGTGGGAACCCAAGCCAAAGCTGACTTGGGTTTGCCCATTGCATCAAAGTAACTCACCTTCCTTTGGACTAGTTTTGAAAAATCAGTAGGGATGGGTGGTTGAGTTACTTGAATCTTTGGTTGCCACACTTGTTTGAATGTTTTAGCTTTTGAAACAATTTTAGTGTTGACAGTTTTTGATTTAACAATAGGAACAGATACTGGTTTGACAAGCTTTTGTTTCCTAGTGTTGATAGAATCCGTAGTAACACAGTTACCTTTGGCAGTATTAACCCTAGCAGTACGAACACGGTTATTTTTCACAGTATTAATACGGGCAGTATTAACACCATTATATTTGGTCGTATTAAGTTTTGCAGTAGAAACAAAATTTTGTCTGGCCGTAGGAACTCTATACTTATTGTTAGAAAATACGTTACGTTTGTTCACACTATTTCTTCCTGAGTGCATAGTAACAAGATTATGATTTGCTTGATTTGTTTTGTTACTATTGTTCATGGATTTGTTTTTATGTGCAACCTTTCTTGTGTATCCCAACCCATGATGTGGTTTTTGAATCACTTGCAATTGATTTTGAGGATTATGATAGCAAATGTTTGCATAGTGATTCAATTTACCACATATAAAACATCCCTTCGCTGAACTTTTGATAACCTGACCTTTTTGAGATTTTACTTGGTTCATATTTTGTTAGTTTCCTCTTTTACCTATATGTTTCCAAGTCTTTTCGTTTTCTTTGGGGACTGTTTTGGTCTTACTTTCAATGGGTGTTTTTACCTTATTGATGGGATCATTACATGGCATGGACACTAGACTTTGTGAAGACTGTTGAGTAATACCTTCCATTGTGATGAGGTGATTTTCTAAAGAATGTCCTTATTTTTCACAATGTTTAGCTTACTCTCTTCAACTAAGTCCTCAATAAGAACGTCATTATAGTTGATTGGATCAACATTGAATGATTCTTTTGGAAGTGTCTAAGAGATGGGAATCCTAGTTTCATCTACGGATGGAGGGATATAGTTTTGGTTAAATGGAGGGGCAACTTGTTTGTATCCTAAGCCAGATTTTACCTTTCCATGTATTTGTTGTTGACATAGGTCATTAACTGATTTTGAAGCAAATTCTAATTTCCCTACATCTGACTCAACTTTCTCATGTTCTTGTTCTAATCTTATGATTTCTTCTCTAGCCATCTTAAGTTTAACTAGTAAATCCTCTCTTTGCCATTCAACTAAGCTAATTTTCTCTTGATAACTTTGTTCATTTATTTTGTGTGACTTAATTTGGTTTTCTAAGTTATCAATTACCCTAGCAGCTGACCGTCTTTGTTCTTCTAATATTTTAATCGAATCACTCATTAATTGATTGTGATTTTTATATTTAACAATTATAGCTTTACAATCAGAAGAACATAGTTTAGAATTTACCTCGGCCATGAGAGATGGAGTTTCAGGATCTGTTGAGGATGAGTCAATAGCCATTAGAGCATCGTCTTGAGTTTCTCCTTGATCATCATCAGTCCAGTCATATCCAAGAACATTGTTGCCAATTTCTGTAATTCTGAGGTCAGTATAAACTAGCTCCGCAGTAACTATGTCCTCCGTAGAAACATTGTCGTCCGCATCCATTACTACTGCTATGCATGCATGGTGAACAATAGTAGTGGCTTCCACGTAAACAGGATTTTGTTCTTCAGAAATCAATGCCCTGTTTTGACTAGTTTCTTCGGCTAAGTCATTCCAATCGTATCCAAATATGTCCTGTGACATGAGTGCACTTTGATTGTTGTCTTGAGTGGGTCGTGAATTGTTGGATTTTGACTTCTTTGGACATTTCCTTGCAAAGTGTCCTAGTTCATTACATTCGTAGCACTTCACCTTGCTCTTATCGAAAGCAATTCGTTCATTGTTCCTCGGATTGAATCTTCTTCCGGTTCGATTTACAAATCTCCTTGCACGTAGAGTCAGCATGGCAGATTGCCACTTTAGGTCTATCTCATCCCAATCATCTTGATATATTTGCTTCACATATTCACTAGTGATATTTGAGCTTTGTGAGATGAATGCTTCGAAAGATATCTCTTCTCCACTTTCATGTTTTGTTCCTCCAGAGGTAGTGACGAGTGCAGTATTAACATTGTTAGTACTGTGGCTGCTGCTGCTAGATTTTTCTTCTTCCACCTCTGACTCAAAGAGTCGTAAGTCGTTGTAAAGATCATCTAACTCCAGTTCTTCTAATGTGTCTCCTTGTCTATAGGGAACCGTGTAGATTTTCCATTCCTTACTTAGAGCTCTTATGAACTTTCGATTTAGGTCATCTTTCTCATACTTAATCCCTGCGCTGATCATCTCTCCTGTGAGCTTTTTTTATATATCAAACGTCTGAGTCATTCTTTCGCCATTCAGAGAATTGAAATTTTCATATTCCTGTTTAAGAAGCGCTTTCTTGTTCTTCTTTGTATTCTTTGTTCCACTGAATATTTTCTCCAATGCTTCCCACAGAGATTTTGCATCTTGATGTTCTTCGAATTGTGATTGGTATTCGTTGGGGATGGCGATTAAAAGAATACCGAGAGCCTTGATTTCCGTTTGTTTTTCTCTTGTTTCCAGGTCAGACAAAGTTGGACGAGTAAGGACTCCAGGCTGTCCATCAGCTCCTTGATTGGTAGCATGCTTGTTACCATTGATGATTACATCCCAAACTGTATAGTCGGACAATAGGATGTGTTGCTTGATTCGTAGCTTCCGTAAGTCGAATTCGTTGCTATTCAGAACGGGAACTTTGCCTATTGCAATTTCAGTCATGATGTTTTTTGTGAATTTTTGCGTATGAGGATTATCAACTCGTTGATCAATGGATCTAAAGCACCTCCTGTGCTCTGATACTACTTGTCAGGATCGAATAAGCTAATGTAAACTTATTAGTTTTCCCTTCGTTAAGATCTTGATCTATTGAAGAAGTTCAGCAGCGGATGAACACTTCAATATTTACGAGTTATCGAACAATAGAATATCGTAAGAATAATAATAAGAACAAACAATAATATTGTCGAATGGTAAGCCTCAATTGTATTAAATCATCATATCAATACAACGTGTTTTCTATCATCTACAAGGATCTATATTTATAGACCTTAGGGCTGGTTCTAGATAAACTAGAATTCTACATCTATCTTTATCTAAACTAAGATAAATCTTATCTAATTACAAAAGGAAACATAATCTAATTGTAATTCTATCAATTAGATTATTCTTGCACGGCAAGTTGGTCTTCCGTAGTAACTTGGTATGACCGCAGTAACTTGACTTCATCCGTAGCAATACTAGTGTCAGTAGTAACTTGGTTGAACAGTCGCAGTAACTTGTCTTCCGTAGTAACTTCTTAATGTCTTCCGCATTAATCTTGTAAGTTACTTTATCCTTTGTTAAGCGTATTGTTTAGGAGTTATAGATTATAGGAAATTGAAGGGTGTGTATAGATTATAGAAAATTGAATGAGGCGACAAGGAAGGATTATTTTCCCCTTTCATTCATGGACCATATGATAGAGCGTTTGGCGGGTAATGAATTTTATTGTTTTCTCGATGGTTTCTCCGGGTATTTTTAAATTCCAATTGATCCCGAGGACCAAGAGAAAACAACATTCACTTGCCCGTTTGGAACGTATGCTTATAGAAGGATGCCATTTGGACTTTGTAACGCATCGACAACATTTCAAAGGTGTATGATGACTATTTTACAAGATATGGTGGAAAACTCAATGGAAATGTTTATGGATGATTTCTCGGTGTATGGGAATTCGTTTGAGGCATGCTTGGGGAATTTAGATCGTATGCTAACACGGTGCAAGGAAACCAATTTGGTCTTGAATTGGGAAAAATGTCACTTCATGGTCAAGGAAGGGACAGTTTTAGGGCATAAAGTGTCGAAGACCGGGATTGAATTTGCTAAGGCGAAGATAAAGGTGATCTCGAAACTACATCCTCCAATAAACGAAAAATCTATTAGGACCTTTTTGGGGCATGCGGGGTTCTATAGGAGGTTTATCAAAGACTTCTCAAAGATCACGAGGCCTTTGAATAGATTATTGGAGAAGGATATGAAATTTGAGTTTTGAAAGGAGTGTACGGAGGCGTTTGATTTGCTAAAGTAGAAATTGACGAATACACCTATCTTGGTGTCACCCGATTGAAATTTACCGTTCGAACTCATGTGCGATTCTAGTAATTTTGCGGTTGGTGCGGTATTGGGGCAAATAATCGGTAAACACTTTCAACCGATTTACTTTGCAGGCAATACATTGAACGAGGCACAACAAAACTATACCACTATCGAGAACGAGCTACTAGCGATGGTCTTTGCTTTTGAAAAGTTTAGATCATATTTGGTGTTGAGTAAGACGGTGGTATTCACGGATCATTCGGCTTTGAAATTTCTGTTTTTAAAGTTGGATGCAAAGCCGAGACTTATAGGTGGATTTTAATTCTCCAAGAATTTGATGTGGATGTTCAAGACAAAAGGGGGAGGGAAAACGAGGCGGAGGATCATTTGAGCCGTTAAGAAAACCCGAGCCTTGGAAAGCTAAAGGAGGAGGAGATACATGATACTTTTCCGAAAGAACAATTGGCGTTCGTTGGGAGAGTCAACGGTGAGAAGGATCCATGGTTTGCGGATACAACAAATTACTTAGCGGGGGGGAGTTATAAATAGGGACTTAAGTTACCAACAACGAAAGAAACTATTTTCCGATACGAAGTATTACTTTTGGGAGGAGCCATACTTGTTTAGAATGTGTGCGAATGGTATGGTGAGAAGATATGTTCATGGTGGTGAAACGAGAAGAATTCTTGATGAATGTCACCATGGCCCAACGGGAGGACATTATGGTCCATCGGTAACGGGGAAGTAAGTGTTTGATGCCGGTTTCTATTGGCCTACAATTTTCAAGGAGGAACATACTTTGGTGAGAACGTGCGATTCATGTCAAAGGAAAGGAACGGTGTCGAGAAGGGATGAGATGGCACAACAAGGGATCCAAGTGTGTGAGGTGTTTGATATATGGGGAATCGACTTCATGGGTCCTTTGAAACCATCAAATCGAAACGTTTACATTTTGGTGGCAGTTGACTATGTTTCTAAATGGGTTGAGGCAAAAGCTCTACCACTAACAATGCCGCTGTGGTTATTGACTTTCTAAAAAGTTTGTTTTGTAGGTTCGGGATGCCGAAGGCGTTGATAAGTGACCAAGGGAGCCATTTTTCTAATGCACAATTGGAGAAGGTGTTAAAGAGATATGGGGTGACACATCGGTTTTCTACTTCTTATCTTGGAGAAGTGGGCAAGTGGGCAAGTGGAGAATACGATCCGGGCAATCAAGAGAATCTTGGAGAAGACGGTCCACAACAATCCCGCTTTATGGTCAAGAAAATTGGAGGATGCTTGATGGGCATTTCGGACCGCTTTCAAAACACCAATTGGTACCACTCCTTTTAATCTTGTATATGGGAAACCTTGTCATTTTCCCATGGAGATAGAACACAAAGTTTATTGGGCATTGAGAGAATGTAATACCGATTTGTTGGCTGGTGGGGAAGCTCGGTTTTTGCAATTACACGAGTTAGATGAGTTAAGGTGGAATGCATACGAAAATTCTAGTCTTTACAAGGCTCGGACCAAGGCAATTCATGATCTAAAAATACCGAGGAAAGAATTCAAAGAGGGCGATAGGTTTTGTTATTCCAACCAAAATTCAAGTTTAAAGCACCTAAATTGAAATCCAAGTGGACGGGTCCTTATATTGTAAGACGGGTTTTCTCGGCGGGTTATGTTGAACTCGATACGGAAGGAGGGGGTCGTTTATTATGAATGGACAACGAGTTAAATTATATTTTGAAGAGGATGAGGTGAATTTGAGGGTTTTGGAAGACGGGTTTAACCCAAACTAAGCACGAACCAATGGAACGAGGAGTCAAGCTAATGACTCGGGAAAAACGAGCGATTTCGGGAGACAACCCGGTTTGTTGTATCTTTTTCCTTTTTACTTTTATTTTTCGTATTTTTGTGTAGGTTTTAAATAATTTTGGAGTATGTATTAGTAATTGGTATTGGGAATTATACAACTTAGTTAAAAAAAAAAGTTATTTGGTCCTCCGCTCCACACAATACACACACTACTAGGGGCGATCTGCAGAGAATTTTTCTAGGTTTTTCAAAAGTTCACCAATTCATAACACGAGGAGATCGGTAAGTCTTTACAAACATAAATCTATCAAATCTTTACATGTATTTAGGGTTTATATCTTAAAATTGAATTGGGGAAAAACCTAGGGTTTGAGTAATTAGGCCTAATCTGTGAAATTAACTTATGAGAACATTTCCGCTTGTTGTTTATTTGTGAATTGTTTGTTAGTTTGAATGATTAAACGGGTAAAAAAAAGACAGATGTTTGGGCGAACTAGGTATCCGCTGCGCCGCAGTGGGTCTTGACTACGACGCAGCAAGGGGACAGACCATATATATATATATATATATATTAACGGTTTTGGTGGTTGTGTGTTGTGTATGATTGTAAGGGAAACAACAAGCTGTCGAGGAAACTTTGAAGGGAGCAAGCAAGCGGACAAAAACAAAGGGGTACCTAGGCCTCCTAAGGTTTCAGCCGAAGCATTGTTGATGAGACCCGAGCCACATCCTTGGCCAAACTGGCGCGGATACTCAAAAAACCGAAAGATAGAGTTAAATAACAAGTTGGAGACGATGCAAGATAAGCCCAGTAGTCAACCAAGGTTTTTGAGTTGGGACGTGTGTAACGAGATTGGGAGTGGGGATGAATTGGATAAGTTGTTGATGACGAGGTTTGTGCAAGATGAGGACGACACGGTTGAGATTCCGGTGTGGAAAAGGGCGTTTGAAATTAAGGAAAACTCATACCGTGAATGGTGCATGGAATTCTATTCAAGCCTTAAACTTGATAAGCTACCGAAACCAAATTATCTCGTTAGGACTCCGGTTATTAGTTTTCGGTTAGCAGGAGTTGAGCATAACATCACGATTGTTCAATTTGGTATTTTAACGGGTTTGTATACACAAGAGGAGGAGGAAATGGATTATATGGATATGTATGTCAAAGAGGGGGAGTTGAATTCGGATAGAGGTAAGAAGAGAACGGATAGAGTTTGGAATGAATTGTCGGGAAATGAAAAGTGTGTGTCATCGGTGAGTCGGGCCAAAAGCATTAAGTCTTCGATCTTGAGGGTGGTGCAAAAGATGTTAGCTTATTCGTACCTACACCGATCGTCTCAACACGATAAGGTTTACATTGAAGACTTGTGGATTTTGGATTTGTTCTCTTGTAGGGATCCAGAAAGGTACGCAAATGTACCGTGGGTGTTAGCATGTTATATGGCGTAGAAGGGACCGGGGCGACAAAGGAATAGCCCAATGTTATGCGGACATATCATTACAAGGATAGCAAGAAACTTAGGTCTTGCTACCCCCGTAAACATAAACCTTTGTAGCCCGACAATCGGATGAAGCTAGATAACGAAACATGACTTGGACACTTCGGAATTGATTGCACCATCGGGAAGAATCATTGATGAAGAGGGCGGACAAGAACAAGCACAACAAGTTTCACGACCTCCACCTCCACCTCAAAGAAGCGGCGGTAGTAATATGCGGGACAAGATTTACCGGATTGGTCATGAGATAGATGGGCAACGTAGGGATTTGCGAAGTATGGGCGGGTATTTGGAATACCATATGGATCGATATCAGCCGACTTGGGAGGCAATGGCGCAACAATACCATGAAAGTCAGGCAGGTTCTTCGAGTGGGTGACCTCCATAAAACCCGCCACCGATGTTCCCAACATAGCAACCCGAGCAAGGAGACGAAGACGACGAAGATGAAGCGGATTGAAGTTGTTGTAAGTTCAACCACTGCAACGCAGTAGCTTCTGACTGCCCCGCAGTGGTGGTGTTTTCAGCTAATGTTTATTTGTTGGTTCCGTGTTGGACATGTTTGAACAATTTAACTTCTATGTTGTGTCGGTCGGTCGTGAACTATTTTTAATTACTTGTTTGTGTGCTTGTTTTTTTTAATTAACGAGTTTTTTTATTTGTGGTGTATAATTTTGAAAAATCTGGCAGTAAGTTCTACACCGTGTGGAATCAAGTCGGAAAATCAAGAAACATCAAACGACTACGCACGAGGTTTATCTTCTTTTCCTTATTTATTTTTGTATTTTTAGTTGCGTGATTTCTCTTAGGTTTTTTTTTCTGTTTAGTGGAACACATTAGGGACAATGGGGGGCTCGGGAAATTAGTTAGTTTAATCCCCTCTTATATCCATTATGTTTTATTTTGTCCAATTTGAGTCTTTAATAAAAAAAAAAAAAAACAAAAAAAACAAAAAACAAAAACGCCTAAACGCAATTAGGGAAAATGATAGGGGCTAGTACATGTAAATTCATTCCGGTACATCAACGTGAAATTGTTAGGAACATCTCTTAGTAGTAAAATACTTGAAGAGTTTAACGTTTTCCGACTTTAGTTCCTTACAGTTCCCCGAAAAATCTAAAATCCGGATAACCGCTAGATTTCCTTAGTACCGAGCCCTATTAGTACTTGCACCCTCTCCGGGGTAGTTGGGGAAACTTAGATATCAGTTAATCCCGAAAAGAGTTAGAGGCGAAGAAAAAGGCCACAGGTCTTTCCCGTCAACAAATTACACTCATCCTTACTATAACGAAGAATCAAATCCCGTTACAAAAACTTTCACTTCAAAGAAAATATAAATTACAAATCTTTAATATTTGAAGTGAACAAAAGTGAGAGGCAAGCAAAATGCGAAGATTAACCAAAAATTCTCAAAGGAAATAGATTATGTGATATTGGAGTATCCCCCGGAAGCGTAGGCATATGGGTTGGCCCAATGGTAGGCTGATCGCTCCGACTTAGGTTAGTGAGTTTTGGAAAAAGGGTTGTTATTTGGAAAAATCTAAACTAGGGGTTAGAATGGGAATTGACTTTGGAAAATTGTGGTTTTTTTTTATTTAAGTAATTTAGTAGCATTTGATGTTCGTAGTCGGTTAACGATCTTGCAATTTCACGCAAATCTTTGATTATTAACACCGAAATGTAGTTAAATGTATGAGCCTGTGATTCCTTGATTTTTCTTAAGTTGTATGTTTTGTAAAATTAACTTTAGTTTATGTCTGATTTGCTTGAGGGCAAGCAAATGCTTAAGTATGGGGGGTTTGATATCGCTCATTTACATGAATATTTACTCGCGATATTTATTATGTTTTTAGTCCAATACGTAATGGATATGCCCTTTTGTACTTATGTTTCGTGTAAAAGTATGTATTTAGGTATTTGTTCGTGTTTGGAGTAAAACGAGACATTTCTTACAAAAGAACGCAAGGAAGGAACAAAAAGTAAAATATGGCGAATCTGGCAAACGACTGCGCCACAGTCATGCCCACTGCGACACAATCGTTGGTTTTTGAGCTGTTACAAATTTTAATTAAATACCATCAAATGCCGCTAATGAGGAGACTTTTGGATTATCATTATCTGGTGTAGAGCATTATTTTCGACAATTATCAATCATAGAATCATTCTAATCATTGGAAGAAAGAAGAACATCTTGTGGAGAGCTTTTGGGAGTAATTCTTGAAGCTATTATACTCATTTTATTACGAAGTGTTAGTCGAATACAATTCCAAGTGTTGTTTGGTTTCGTATTACATTTCAATTGAGCCTTTAAACTCAATCATCATCATCTTATTTCGGTACAATCAGGATTTTTCAATCTGTTATATCTTTTACATTTAATATGAGTAGCTAATTTCAATATACGTTTGCTTGGATATGTGATCGTTTGTGTGGTTGATTTTGAGTGTGAAATTGTTTGATACGTGTATTTTTGATTGATTGGGGATCCATTTGGGTTTAAACTTTAATTGTATTATTAGATTACTTATGTTCTTATTTGGTAAACCAAAACGAGTATTTGAAAAGAACTCGGGAATTTACTAAAATTGGAATGAAATAATCAACCGGTCTATAGTTGATAAAAGTTATTGGTATTCGAAAGGAATCGATAATAGTAATCAAAATAATTAAGTTTAAACACTAGTGCTAGTTTATAAAATAAGAGAAATCGGTTTATTAACTAGAAAACTATTCGAAAGGAAGTTTAAAGATTAATTCTCACACATCGACTTGATTGTTTATATTATTTGGGGTGTTAACCATATTCGAAAGGAGTGGTTGCACGGTTGGGTAATTAGAGAAATCTGGTATTCGAAAGGAACTTGGTTTTACATAAAGAATTAAATCAACATTACGTACTTAGAAAAGATCATACATTCGTAAACGGTCAAAGCAAGCGTCTTTCTCAATCTTGAATTACAAACAATAATCGAATAGTTACTTTTAGTGAATTTATAAAACCTCCCCACTTTGTTATTTGTCTTTTGTTAATCTAATTACTCAATTTACTATAGTCCCCGTGTTCGAACCTGAATTTGCCAATACTATACTACGAACGATAAGTGTACACTGCCCAGTGTCGTAGTCTAGAGTAAGCGTATTTTGGAAGACTAGATTTTGCACATCATGTGGTCTATGCACTATAGCCCCTAATTTTGTTATTATCATTGGCCGATGACTCTAACTGGCAGGTCACTGATGTTTAGGCTCTTCGAGTTTGATTAGATTGTGCCGGTTAATGTTCGTATCTAATCTCCTAACAAGGAAACAATTATCTTACCTATAATCATTGAAGTTTAGGTCACCTTGTTTTATAAATCTCTTAAAAACATTTGGTTGATATAGTAAAGCTAAGTTTAATTGGATATGTACTACCTAGATTTCTAGACAGTTACACTAACTTTTAGTCAAAGAACATTTACTTGACTAGCAGCCTCCGTTTGTTGACTTTGTGTTTTACAACATAGTTGGTACTATGAGGGTCAAGAGTGGTATTATTTGTGCCTGGCGTGACTGGCATGACATAAGCCATATAGGTAGTCGAGAATCATCAATTACTAGGGGGCCTTTTGATACGCCCAAATTGTAAGTCTGAAACGTATCGGGGGGATTTAAGTTTTTATGTTTGTCAGGGCTATGTCTCGAAACCACTATACTAAGAATAGCAAGTGATAAGTTGACCAAAGGTTGTCGTATACGGAAACTAAATTTGAAATAAAGTTTTACGTGTCTTTTTATTTCCGTTTATCGGGTTTTAAAAAGGGGAGTTGGTTTTTGTTTTGTTTTTAAAAATAATTAAAGTAAAGAAAGCAATAAATAAGTAAATAAACAAGTAAGATAATTAGGAAGTGTTTGTCATGATTTTATAGTTTAGCAGCTTAGGAGTGATAATATGTTGAGTTAACTTATTTCAGTGACTCTGATTAGAGTTAATTACACGGATGGTCCTTATCCTATTACCCAAATGACACTTTCCGTCCTAACTTTTGGATAAGTACATGGATAGTCCTTTGTTTGGAATTTCTGCACATGAACGGTCCTTTGGTCCGTTAGGGTTAACTCAATTCCGTTAGTTATATCATAATGACCAATTTACCCTTTTTGTTTTATTCGTAAAGGACCATCCGTGTAACTAACTCTTTTTTCCCAATATATAATTTTTAGAGTTAATTACACGGTTGGTCCTTAACCTTATACCCAAATGGCACTTTCAGTCCTAAATTTTGGATAATTACATGGCTAGGCCTTTATTTGGAATCTTTGCACACGGACAGTCCTTTGGTCCGTTAGGGTTAACTCAATTCCGTTAGTTATATCATAATGACCAATTTACCCTTTTTGTCTTATTCGCAAAGGACCGTTTTTGTAATTTTTTTTCTTTGCTATTGTTTTATAAATAAATAAAAAACATATATTCATTACCACCACCATCACAAAAGATGCATTAACTATCACATTTTCAACTGTACCATGCTCTTTCATTAACTCCACCATATATTCATTACCACCCCACAACTACCACCAGAAAAATAATGGAATTTATACAACCACCACCGCCACCGACACTAATCTATTCCTCAAGTTTACAATTACAACGACGTCGTTTCACATAACACATCATCCTTATCATCATCTCCTACGTCATCATTAATCATAGTAGTTATAATTATATCTTCAGCTATTATTGTTACCGCAACAATCTATTTACTAATCCGCTTTATGTCATGACGTTGTAACATTACGAGATTTCCGTAGAATCGACGCACCGAAGAGGCGCGTCTGATTGTACTTCAGTTGATAAGGACTCTATAGTTACTGAACCACCTCGGGGAGAAAATGAGGTTGCTGAGAATGGCAGTGGACGAAGAAATTTTGGTAACGAGATTACGTGGATCGTGTTTCAATTTCGCTTTCTTCACGAACGCAGTCGTTTCGTGGCTCCGGTAGGTTTTTCACCGGAAGTAGTCGCCGGAATGAAACGGTTGAGGATTTTGAAGCTGGAAGAATCGGAGAAGAGATTAGTGAGCTTTTCCGGTGGTTTTAAGTGGTCTTACTTTTGCTTTGATGGGTTTTGAAAATTAATAGAAGTGAAAAAGGTTGAAATGAGATCCATGTTTGTTTTTTTTAGCTTATGAAATCCATGTCTTTTTTCTTTATGTTTTTTTATTTATTTATAAAACAATAGCAAAGAAAAAAAAATTACAAAAACGGTCCTTTGCGAATAAGACAAAAAGGGTAAATTGGTCATTATGATATAACTAACGGAATTGAGTTAACCCTAACGGACCAAAGGACTGTCCGTGTGCAAAGATTCCAAATAAAGGCCTAGCCATGTAATTATCCAAAATTTAGGACTGAAAGTGCCATTTGGGTATAAGGTTAAGGACCATCCGTGTAATTAACTCTAATTTTTAATCTAAATAATAATTTGCAATAAATAATAAAACTAATCATCACTACCAAACACCATGTTATCTTCTTTATGAACATTTCCATAGATCCCCTTTACCTCAATATAAAAAACACCTCACATCATCTCTCTGAGAGTAATAAACACCTCATCTCATAATTCTCATCACACACAAAAAGGCTCAATCCGTCATTTCACTCCCCCCCCATCTATTACAATGTATAAATAAATATCTTACCATAATAAAAATCCCAGATACAAAAAGTGCTAAATCCATAGCTGGAATTAATGGGCGGAGTACATCTCTCGGCACACTAATGGGCGTCTCCACCACTTTTCCGACCATCACATTCCGCGTGCCGTCGCAACGCCGCGACGGAAATCGTACACCGTCCGTCACGCTCGGATCCACCGGCACGCGCCGTCAGAGAAACGAGAAGGTGACAGATTTGGTTACGCAGTGGCGGAGGAAACGGTTGAGGAGGAGGTGGTGGTGGTTGTGTAGTGGACATGAGTTGAAACCATCGTCGCTTGGTGATTTTTTGGATACTGAACGACGGTTTGGTGAAGAGGCGGTGTTTGACGGTGAAGACGATGGTGAGTGGTGGTGACGGTGGAGGAGGAATGTTGTTTGCTGATGGTAGAGTTTTGCCACCAGTGGTGGTGTGTGACGTGGCACGTGGTGGTGATGAGGAGGAGAGGATGAGGATAATGATGAAACGACGTCGGTTTGTTCGATTTGTAGGTTTTCGGTTTGGATTGCTGGAATATGCATTGGAGGTGCTAGTTAAGATTTTTCTTTTTTTGAATTTTAGTCAGTTTAGTAGATTTGTTTGATGAAACTGGAAACTGAAAATGTATGTATATAGGAGTTAATGAGATTGTATTTTTCGAATTCGATGAAATGAAGAAAAATCACTGATATGATCATTAGTGAAAACCCAGATGATGGATTTGTGTATATATAATGGAAAGAAATTGTAAAAAAATAATTTCTGGAAATCTAAATTTGGAAAACAAGAAAAGAAAAAAAAAGAGAAGAATTTAGAGATGAAATGAAGAAAAAGAAAAAATTATAAAAACGGTCCTTTGCGAATAAGACAAAAAGGGTAAATTGGTCATTATGATATAACTAACGGAATTGAGTTAACCCTAACGGACCAAAGGACTGTCCATGTGCACAAAATACAAACAAAGGACTATCAATGTACTTATCCAAAAGTTAGGACGGAAAGTGCCATTTGGGTAATAGGATAAGGACCATCCGTGTAATTAACTCCTCTGATTATTTGTAAATCTAAAATATGTTGGTTAATTTTGGTGTATGCACTATGACCCATAACGGTTGTTATTATCATTGGCCGATGACTCCAACTGCTATGTTACTAAAGTCTAGGCTCTTCGAGTATGATTAGACTATACCGGATAGTGGTATTTAACCTCGTAACACCTGAATAGTTATCCTACTTCTAGTCATTTAAGTTTAGGTCACCTAGTTTTATAAAATACCTTACATTATTTTAGTTTATCTAGCAAAACTAAGTACAATTGGATAATTACCACTTAGGGTAATAGATAGTTACGCTTAGGTTTTATTTAAAGATCAGTGTTACCTAACTTGACATCCTCCATTGGTTAACTTTGTTTCAACATAACCGAAGTTATGAAAGCCACAAGCGGTGTTGGCCTCACATAGGTCGCCATGAATCATTAACTACTAAGGATACTAGACTACCAAATCGGGGAAAACACTAATACGACTACTCCCCAAGCATGGCAACTAACTGGTATACTTATATAATCAAACAATCAAACAAGAACATTAGTTTTAAAAGTAAAAGGAAAGAAGTCACCTAGAATAAGGAATAGAAGTTGTGATTTATTGCCTTAATTACAACGAATCCGCCTCCGAAGAAACTTTCGTAGTAACAATCTCCCCTCACACCAATTACCTATATTACTAGCTAAACTACTATCTAAACTACTTATAAGAAAGAAAAAAAATTACAAAAGAAATTTTGTAGAGAGAAACTAGAGAAAGAAGCAAAGATGTGAAAATTAGGTGGTTGACCTGGAGAAATGAGGCAAGTATTTATAGCTAAACTACTCTCCACCCGCCAACGCCACCCGTTGTCATCTACCCCACCCACCGGCGACCATGTTAGAGGTTGTGGTGGTCATCGGCGCTGCTGCTATTTTGGAGCGTTTTAGGTGCGTTTCCGATTTTCGGGCGTTCTATCTTCGGTATGTTTTTGTGCGGAATGTATTGATAATTTTCCTAGGTCCTTTAAAGTATCCTAATAAATGTCGGAAGGTCAGAATTGAGCTCCAGTAAGGGTTTGCGGATTAACCGTAGTTCCATTCTTTTAACGGTTTGAATCTGGTTTAGCCGCAAAATGTTGGGATAAGTGTTTTGGTAATTTGTAAGGGGAATTGGGTAGTGTGATTTTATGGGATGTAACCATATAAGTTCAGTTAGCGGTTGAGGATTTTTAGGGTTTTACGGGTGTTTTGGGATAGGGGGTTTTGGTGGAGGTTTGATTGTATAAATGTCTTTTTCTGGCATTACCAAAACCTTTTAAAGTTTCTTTGACCTAGGGACTTCCTATTCATTGTGCGGTTGTCGGCTACATCTCCGGTTCTCTAGACGTTTGCTGATAAGATTGTATTATGCACAGTTCTTCATGTCTTGGATAAATCTTCATCCGTACATGACAAGTGTTATATCTAGATCTTCTGATGCAATTGAGTCTTCAGATGGTATTTTGGAAGTGTCTTGTCAACGTCTTCACGCAAACTGCACCGATTACTACCACTTCTGCCTCTTTTAAGCTCTTTTCTGCAGGTTTTACACTTTTGTCCCTTTTTAAGGTACGATTATCTAAAACGTTATAAACTAGGGAAATATATCAATTCCGCTTAATTTATATGCCGTAACGTCAAGTATGTTATATAAAATACGTCCTAGAATGTATGCTATTAGGACAATATCATCATGTAAGTAAGGTTTTATAAGACAACTTTAAACTAATATTTTTATATCCTAAACTAACTCTATTGCGACATTACGACAAACACTAATATGACTACTCCCTAAGCATGGCAAAGAGAAAGCATACAAGCATAATTAAAAAATCAAAAAGAAAATTAGTTATGAAAGTAAGGATTAGAAGTCACCCTAATTAAGAAAAGATAAAATGTGGTTTAACGCTTTGATTACAACCAATCCGCCTTGAAAAAGCTTCCCAATTACAAACTCCGATCACACTAATTACCCGATGCTACGATTACTACCAAAACGAAATATAAGTTAGAATGACTAGAAATTAAGCGATATTTTGAGAGGTGTGAAGTTGGGTTTTGAAATAATGAGCATGCTATTTATAGGAAACCAAGAACCAACTATCCAATCCCTCACCCCAACCGTCGAAGGCCAAGGGTTCAATTCGACGGGCAAGGGGATCTAGCCGACAACATGAGCATGGTGGGGGTGTTCTGGTTCGTTGGTTCGGCTGTTCGGTGCGTTCTTGTCGGTCCAATGGCTAGTTAGTGGCTCGGGTTTGTATGGTGCTAGCTTCTAGAGGTCCCTTGGAGTGCCGTGAGCAATGATAAAAGGTAAATGATGGGTACGTAGTGTTCTGGTGGTTATTGGTTTCTTAACCGTAATTCTACTATATGTTGAGTTAGAACTAGGGTTTGTCTAGAAATATATGAATAGGCGGTTTTAGGTGATAGGTTGGGGTAAATATAAGGTGTTTATGATAATGTAATAACTTGAAGTGGAAATAGATACGTTTAGTGAAGGTTTAGTGAGATAGGGTTTTTGGTGGATGAAACCTAGTGTTTGGGGTTATTTATAGAAGGTAGAATTTTGTGGCGGTCTAAGGGGATGAAGTGGCTTCTAATAACATTGTTAATATGTCCAAAGACTTGTATTGACCTTGGGGCTTCCTGAACTATGTCAGGATCAAGGTTGCATCTTCAGAACTCTAGACGTACGACTAATAAGCTTGTATTATACATGGCTATGCATGATAAATGTTGTCTAGGTCTTCTAAATGTAGTAGACTCTTCAGAAACTCTTCCGGACGGAGCAATCTCATTTTATCTTCACCGTTTCCACCATTTTAGCTCATTTTGTGTTTCTTTATACATGTTTTCTACTAGTGAAACTCCAAAATGGCATAAAACTAATGAAATATATCAATTATTCTTAATATATATGTCATAAAATCAAACATATTGTATAAAATATATGTCTTTTAAGATACATATTGACCCCCCCCCCCCCACCCCCACCCCGCGACACACCAATCTTAGAACTTATCATACATTAAAAAGAATTTTTCACGTACACCTACATCGTTTTGGCGAAACCCATTTCTACAAACTTCGATTCGAGTGATTCGAATTAGAGAATAAACTTGTAAAGAGAGATAAAAAATGTGTTGTCACACCCCGCCAGTGGTGGAAACGCAGGGTGAAACTGATTGGTGATCTTCATAACACAACAGTAATATAAAGAATATAATCTATATGAATAAATAAATTAATAATGTATTTTTATGACGTCGCCATACTCAAGGTATTAACCTTAGTACACGAAAATCGTCAAACACTACAAGAAGAATATTCAAATGTAAACATCGACGAATGAAGGAATACTTGGGCGTGCAAACCCGAAAAGTAAATCAAATGTATAAATAATAATGTCCACAAATGCAAAAGATATCCTGAGGTCATCTAGAGTCCGACTCAAACATCCAAGTCCTATGCCTGCTCATTACCTGAAAGTAAAGCTGAAAATGTCAACATAAAGTTGAGCGAGTTCATCGATGTGACAACCGTCACTCTCTCCGTCGTTAGTTAGTCTAATATGCCTGTAGATGATTACTGCATTTTACTAAAAAAATTAAAACTTGATTATTACTACTGTTACGAGATTAAAAGTAACGTTTTCTAGTATAAGATGACTTCTATGTTATGTGTGTATACTTGTTGTAATGCTTTCGTTAGTTAAGTGCACAGTAGATAGTTCCCTAGTCGAGCTCCTAGATGAATTAACGGGAACTTTATGTTCTCGTACTATAAGTGGACCTGGGTATATCTTAGCTTATGAATCTCTAGTGATAGATTTATAACAATTTCTTATTTATCGCTCGTTTCTAGATTACGTTTATCGTTTTACTTTTACGTCCCGTGATTATATTCGTTTTCTAGTATTTTCCTTCACCGAGTTAAAAATTGGTTGTGGATCATATTTGGTTAAAGGATTGGGCTTTGGCCTAGTCTTGACAAATAACTAGACCCAACCCATCAAAATTAATCTTAACAATTACCTAATAATACTTAAACCTAATTAACAAACCCTAATTCTTTTTTTTGCTCAAACCCGCCACCCCCCTTTTGCAGCCCCTCTTTCAAACGCCAACCACCATTCTCCACCCTTTCAGCCGCCAATCTCAGCCACCAAGGGAGTACTTTCGAAGCTTCATCTCCACCTTCATCGAAATAGTCCTTCATCTCACGAAGGTATTCAAATTCGTTATTGTTGTTTTGGTTTTAGCCGAAATAAAACCCAAATTGTTGGTTCCATGAAAACGGTTGTTAACATCTCTTCCTTATGATCGATTCCAGCAGTCATAGCAGCCATTATTTGAGCTCCTTTTCATCTCCATTGAAATAATCAGCCATCATACTAAGGTAATAAGTTTCGTTGTCTTGATTTTGAATATTGGCCGAAAACCCTTTCATGAAAAACATTTTTGGTGATTGACATTAAATGATGATCTATTCCAACATATTCATAACATCATTCTTTTGTTTCAGCACCAAGTTTTGATTTCCATTTCGTTAACAGTTACACTAAGTGTAACTAACAATTACACTAAGTGTAACTAACACTTACACTAAGTAACGTAACTAACAGTTACGCTTACTAGACTAACAGATACGCCACCCAATTAACTAACGTAACTAACATTTACGCTACTAAACACACTAACGTAACTAACATTTACACTAAGTGTAACTAACAGTTACACTAAGTGTAACTAACAGTTACACTAAGTAACGTAACTAACAGTTACGTTGAAAAACAGTTGTTCAATACAAAAAGAGTCGAAACAAAACTCGTTTGAGTCCAATCTAATTTGATTATTTGAGTAAAATGTCTAAGTTTATTAACCTACTTCGTGTAACCAATTAGACTACTATTATAACAATTAATTGGATTTATACTAAGTTAATAGCTAGTCTAAAAGGTACTAAAAAGGTTCGTCTTGTCTACACCTAAATTATACGACACTTTAATATAATAAACACAACATTCATAAGTATAACGTTTTCGGACAACTTAGGTAACCGCTTTTGCTTTTGTCATATCTTACTCGTATTAAACTCTTTAATAATGATGTCTTAGTCTAAAAAGTAGCTCTCGGTGTCTAGTTTTCAAATATGTTTCCGTCAACGTATAATTCCTTCTAGAACCATAGTTATCTCAGTTTGAGGGGACCTATGTGACGCTGAATAGTTTGTCGTTTGATTCAAAGTCGTTAACCGTCGAATTCTATTATTACATTATACTTTTATCTAGGGGAGCTCTAGGACAAGTGAGGACACTACTTGTGATCGAAATACTATGCATATTACACACATTTCCTATTTTATCGCTCATTCGATAAGGTGAGTTCATTGGCCCTATTTTCTACTGCTTTATGTGTTTTAAACTAATCGGGGGGAAGTAAAACTCAACTTACTATTTAAAGAAAACGGATACTAGTTTCAAACTTACCATAAATAGATATTTCTATTTATGGAACCTTACTATATTTGGAAACCTTCTATTTCGGGAAATTTACTACTTTCGATAAACTTACTATAAATAGAACTTCCTATTTATAGAAACTTACTACTTTTAGAAACTTACTATTTTCAGAAACTTTCCATTTTTGGAAACCTACTACGAATGGGATTTCATAAAACGCTTACAAACTTATGCATGTTTTCAAAAAATTACGAGATTACTATTGTGGGTTAATTCAAACGTGCTCTTTAGTAGATATGTTCTACTAATGGAGTCTTCTAAACGTGCTCACTAGTACTAGTTGAGTCTTCTGATCTACTAACGGAGTCTTCTAAACGTGCACATTAGTACTTTTTTTTTTTTTGAACGGCAAAGTTAGTAGTTAGTGATTCGAGTCCACAGTGACATCCAATTGGGCAGTATGCGAGCCTCGAACCTTCTCCTTAGGGAATAAATCCCACTCCTGCTTCTAAGGGCCCCTGAAGGTCCATGGTGAGACTCGAACTTGAGACCTCATCATGAAACCTCCCCAAGATTATCCTTGGTGGCCAACTGAGCTAGCTCGGTGTCTTCATACGGTAGCTTGGCTACTACTACTGATACTGTGGGTATTACTTTCTTACTTACTTGCATAAGATTACTTGTTTCTTTTACTTACTATTATTACTGCTGAATTGAGATGCAATTGCTTGTTAATTACCATTTTTAGAAACTTACTATTTCGGGAAACTTACTAAAAATAGAACTTCCTATTTTTAGAAACCTTCTATTTTCGGAAACTTACTAAATTTAGAAACTTACTTTCAAATGCTTACTAAACTATTTTATTACATACTCGATGAACTCGCTCAACCTTTGTGTTGACTTTTTAGTTTTACTTTCAGGTATTGATCAGTCATACGATCTAGCTGGATTGGACTCCTAGAGACTTAAAGTATTATTGCATTGTGGCTTGAATTGATACATTTATTTACTTATATTTCGGGCTTGCATACCTAAGTACTTTATTTTCATTTTCGAATTTATTTTGGATGTTGTTTCATTGTAGTGAATGACGTAATTGTGTACCACGGGGTTTTACCTTGGACATGGCGACGTCATGACACACGAATATTATTTATTTCATATAGTTTGTTTCTTTATCTACTATTGTGTTATGACGATCGCCAATCAGTTGCACCCTGCGTTTCCGCCACTGGCGGGGTGTGACAATCGAGTAGTAGTAAAAGAAAGTAATCTCATAGTACAAATCAGTAAAGAAGTATTTTGTAACTAATGCATTTTAAAGTAAAAAAATATCATCACATCGCATAATACAAGTATACATCACAAGCATTCAGTATAGTGGGAACATAGCAAGTGCACCTCATAAAGAGCGTGCGATATTGGTATGAAAACACATACCGATAATCCATCATAGTAGGTGCACCTCATAAAAAATGTGCGGTATCGGTATGATATACATACCAATAATCCATCGTAGTAGTGCACCTCATAAAGAATGTGCAGTATCGGTATGACACACATATCGATAATCCATTGTACTAGTGCACCTCATAAAGAGTGTGCGGTATCGGTATGACACACATACCGATAATCCATCGTAGTAGTGCACCTCATAAAGAGTGTGCGGTATCGGTATGAAACACATACCGATAATCAATCGTAGTAAGTACATCGAAAGTAAGTATTGAACAACCGTTTGTGATGTTTTAGAAAATCGCATTAGCTTTTATTACACAATTTAAAGCTTCGAAATATCGTAAGTTTCTATAAATAGAAAATGTCTATTTATGGTAAGTTTCTAAAAATAGAAAAGTTTCCAAAAATAGAAAGTAGTACATCATTCTCGTAAATCATTTCATTTCAAGTTATTTTGGTTGCTTTACTTTCCCCCGATTTAAAATATAGAAAACAGTAGTAAAATTGGGGCGATGACTCACCTTATCGAGTGAGCGAATGTAAACGGTATTGTGTGTATATGGCGTACTTAGTTGGTCACAACTATAGTCCTCACTAGTCGTAGAGCTCCCCTAGATAAATGTAGTAATGTATAAGTATAAGATTCGACGGTTAAAGACTTTGGATTAAACGACAAAACTTTTCAGTGAACACATACGTTCATTCAAACTGAGATCAATCAACTTCTAGAAGGAATTAGACGTCAAAAGAAATATATTTGAAAACTAGACACCGATGGCTACGTTTTAGACTAAGATATCACTATAAAAGAGTTCGTTATGAATGAGATATGATTAAAACGAAACTGCTTAACTAATCTGTCCAAAAACGGTATTTTAATATATGTTGAGTTTATTACGTTAAAAGTCTTATAATTTAGGTGTAGACAAGATACATATTTTTAATACCTTTTAAACCAGTAATTAATTTATAATAAACCAATTTAATCATTTTTAAGGTTATCTAAATGGTTACACAAAATAGATTAACGAACGTAGTAATTTACGTTTAAAAACTCAGATTTGACCAACATTTACTTAAGTGTAGTTTCCGAGGGTTCTAAAACGAATTAGAGGACGAGGTTTATATTTTCAAATAGTACATTGGGAGAAATACAACGAGGAATCAAGATTCATCTAAGAAGCATTTGTTATGACCAAGATATGATCAAAACAAGTTGGACAAAAGCTTGCTGACCCGTTAAGTACTTAATGTACCCGAGTTTGTAAAAACGTTTTTAAATATCAAACGACCACGTAAAATTACCAACACCTCCAGATCATTAATTTGACATATAAACAAGGACTCCATGTTTTAAAATCTCCATTTATAAGCTTTTAGACCATACAACAAGTTAGCCCATAATCGGATATAAAAACTCAGCTCCACACGCAGATTGACCCATGTTTACTAAACACCAGTTCTAGGGAGTTTGGCAATGAATTAGAATACGAGTGTTACGTTTTTGAAAGCTAGATTCCAAGAACAAAAATTTCCAATAAGGTCACATATCCTAATTCAATACCAATGAGGAGTTACACATTGAAGTAGACATACTACAATAGAATTTCCGAAGCTGTCCAAAACCGAGACTTATTTAGTTAAATTTAAAGCGAGTTTGAAAACACATTACGAGTACTCAAACGCTCCCGATATTTGATTATCATATTTTAGACCACTGATGAGACATCCAAAACAAAATCATTTACGTTCCCGTTTACTAGATCGTTACACAATTTCCTATTGATTACTTACAATTTTAAGTCGACAAATTAAGATTAGACCCATGATCACTATTTTACAGATTATGGGAGTTTGGAAAACAATTAGACGACATATCTTATATTTTTAATAACTAGAAAAGGAGAGCTACAATTCACATTTAGACCACAGATTCTAATTCAATATAGTCGAGAAGCTATTAACCGAACAAGATAGGTAAAATTTCCGTTCAGCAAGATTTCAATATATATCACGTATATAGACTTTGTATTCGGGTTTTTAAGAAGTTCAAAACTACAGACTCGAAGACATAACTCGTATGATGTTTATTCATTTTAGCAAGAGATATAATCAGTATTGTACCAAAACAATAACTCCCAAAAACGTTTATACAATAACGAATAAGAATGAACATAAAATTAGGATTTCGTATCCTTGAATGCAACGGTTTGATTCCAAGCTTTGATCAATGCCGAATCGAGTACCCCAAACCACGATGATACAGTAAAAAGGCTGCCAATACCTATACGATGAATCGGCTAAGGTATAACAATACCAATACGATGGGTTTGTGACAGTGTGGAACCGATTATGACATGATCAAGAGGGATGACGAGTTGCATTAAACCACTTAATGATCACGATTAGAATAGACAACAACATTTCAAACACAACATACACCGATTAGATCTATTCCCCAAAACAGAAACCAATACACGAAAAGGAATTGGTTAAGAGACTATAGCACAAACACTTACACGTTTGATTAATGATGATCCAAGGATCCCAACGAATGAAGATAATGGCTGAACTATAGGAGGAACTATTGCCTGCCAATGAGACATAAAACATCAGGTTTAGAAATGATTAGGGTTTCGATTTTAGGGATTCACAAAGCAAAACCGAAATACTATTACCTTGGATAAATTGATGGACGAAAAGATGCTTCACTGCAAGAGATGATCGAATAGAGGATAATTGATGATGGTCACCAGCAGTGAACTCTAAGGAACCGAAAATGGCTACATCAAAGGAAGAAAATCCGAAATGAAAACTGCAATTAGGTTGTTTCGGCTAGCAATACGTCACAAGAACGACGACATGATACCTTGTTTGATTAGTGCTTCAAGACGACGAAATTTGGGGCTGAATTGATGAACTCGATGGTGAGGATGGAGAAGAAACGAAATTGGCTACAAGGGGGTTTGTGGTGGCGGGTTTAGGAAACAAAAAAAGATTAGTGTCTGTGTTTATTTTAGGTACTAGGTTAGAACATCAAGTAGTGTAGTAAGGACTTTGTTGATCTAAGGCTCGGTCAACACGAAACTTGGAATATGGGTTCAAGGTCTATTTTTAGGATATACAATTATACAAATGTGGTTGAGAAAGGTACACGAGGATGGTTTATTTTAAAATGCCATGCAAAATCTAAACTGAAGGCTCGAACTAGTTAGATGAATATTCTAAGTTTAACAAAGGTAGTTGTTGAAATATAAATGTATCAACAAGTTCATAAACTAAAGTATACTAATGAATCAAATACTGACTTCTCGATAAGTTATCTAGGAGCTCGTCTAGTGGAACTAACTATTGTGCACCTAACAAAAACGATAGCATCACATAAGAAGGTATACACACATATCATAGTAATCATCATACAAAAGAAAACGTAAATAAATATTTATAAAACGAGAGCATCACGTACGGTAGATTAGAAATCCGAAAGTAAGAAGATCGGGAAATCGAAACGAAATAGGAATTTCAATTGAGGGGTGGAGTCGTAAATGAATAAGAACGTGATTCCAATACGGTAACTAGATGAGGCATCCAAGGATAGAACATACAAATTTGCTTCCCGTATTCATTATCACATTGATAACGCTTACATTTTATTTATGTAGAAGTATAAGAGTTTAAGTCGAATTCGAATAAAAACAAGAGATGAGATTTCTAAGAAATGAGAAGTGAATAAAATAGAAACTCCTTCAGCGTCGTAAGTCACTGCGGTTTTCCGTCTTCCTTAGGCGATAAGTCGATAGGTATGAGTAGTGAGAAGATATGAAATAGCAAAAGATCATAGAATGAATCTATATGAAGGACACCTATTTATAGTCTGGGCCAAACCACCTAGTTCTCTATAACCATGTGCTCTGATACCAATCTGTCACACCCCGCCAGTGGCGACAACGCAGGGTGCAACTGATTGACGATCGTTATAACACAACAGTAATGTAAAGAATATAATCTATATGAATAAATAAATAAATAATGTATTTTTATGACGTCGCCATACTCAAGGTATAAACCTTAGTACACGAAAATCGTCAAACACTACAAGAAGAATATTCAAATGTAAACATCGACAAATGAAGGAATACTTAGGCGAGCAAACCCAAAAAAAAAATCAAATGTATAAATAATAATGTCCACAAATGCAAAAGATATCCTGAGGTCATCTAGAGTCCGACTCCTACATTCAAGTCCTATGCCTGCTCATTACCTGAAAGTAGAGCTGAAAATGTCAACACAAAATTTTACGAGTTCATCGAGTAGTAGTAAAAGTAAGTAATCTCATAGTACAAATCAGGTAAAGAAGTATTGTAACTAATGCATTTTAAAGTAGAAAAATATCATCACATCGCATAATACAAGTACACATCACAAGCATTCAATATAATGGGAACATAGCAAGTGCACCTCATAAAGAGCGTGCGGTATCCGTAAGAAAACACATACCGATAATCCATCATAGGAAATGCACCTTATAAAGAGTGTGCGGTATCGGTATGACACATATACCGATAATCCATCGTAGTAGTGCACCTCATAAAGAGTGTGCGGTATCGGTATGACACACATACCGATAATCCATCGTACTAGTGCACCTCATAAAGAGCGTGCGGTATCGGTATGAAAACACATACTGTAGGATCGATATGATTACTTAGATCAAGATTTATCAAAGAAGTTCAGCAGCGCAGATGAACACTTTGATATTCACAAGTTTATGATAATCGAATATTGTATATAAAAGAACAATAAGAACAAACAATAATGATTACCATCAAGCCTCAATCTATTAATAAATTAACAGACGTGTTTCTTTACATACAAGGATCTATAAAAGACCTTGAGGCTAAACCTAATTTTTCTAGGAAACATCTAACACAACCTCAATCTATTTGATCAGAATAGACGTGTTTCTTCTGTCTTACAAGGATCAATTTGACCTTGAGGCTGAACAAAGGGGAAACGATCTCAAGTGGTGAGATCGTTTGGTGTTTTCCTAAATAATAAACATGATGAAAAACCACACCTTTACAATGTCTAGAGATCTCTTTATATATAGAGTCTCATATGACTTACATAAGGAAACTAGTTACATAAGGAAACCTAGTTATATTAGGAGACTAATTGTTTTAGATCTTTATCTTGAAAATCAAGTCTTCCATAACAGATTTGCAGGAGTAGTAACTTGCAGGAGTAGTAACTGAGCAGTAGTAACTGAGGAGTAGTAACTGAGTAGTATTAACTGAGCAGTATTAACTGTGTTCTTTTGAACCGCGCAATACTAACTGTTGTATGTAACGCAACTCTAGAATAACAATCTCGACAATTTAATCCTAACAATCTTCCCCTAAACTTATGCTTTCTACATGCGAAGCAATAAGTTTCTTCAATGTAAATTGTTGATGAGAATGCTATCACAACTACTATTTCAACTTTGTCTTCTCCATGTTTCCTTGATGTATATGCTCAGTTTATATTTTGTATCATCAAATCAAAATATTATCCCAACAATCTTCCCCTATTTGATGATGACAAAACAAACACTAAAGTGAGAACATTAAAAACTTCCCCTGCAACTGAGATCTCTTGTGAACAAGTTGATACTTCTTCTACCGTTGATATTTCTATCAAAACACGCCACTTTTTTTTTTTTTTTTTTAAGTAGACTTTCGATATTTTGAAGCCTTCAAATCTTGTTCCATGCCACCACACTTTATATCTTCCCCTTTTTGTTATCATCCATTAGGGGAACATCTCTTTACGAACTATGAACCATATTAAACTCCCAATCTAAGCTTTCCAATGTATCAAATTACCCTCCGTGACGCACAATACTAATAATGAATTCGAAAACAGTAGAAGCTCAAACTAGTTGTAATAAAGTTAAAGTAGTATACCTTCTTCTTTGAATCATCAAGTGGTGCATGTATAAGATCACATCCAACTGTTCCAAACCTCATATCCACTTTTGGAACATATTCTTCCCCTTAAACCAATATTCTCGGCTGGTTCACCAACATAGGAGTAGTACTAATTTCATCATCGTATAGAAAAATGTGTACTGTAACACTAACAACGTCGCAGTAGCATTAACAATAAGAGCAACACTAGGTAAAATTTGCAGCAGATTAAAAATTAAATAAGTTCCCCTTGACAAATCCGATCATGCTCAAATTGTTACACATAGTAGGTCTGTGTCTCTCGAACCACATATCCAAAACCCAAGACAATCCAACGCTTAACGAATACACAATAACCTTTTTACCACAGCTGCGCTCTGTAAACAATAAACATTCAACTTCCAATTTTGAAATTTTACATCTCCTTGAGAATACCTCTGATAACGATCAAATTTTAACACACCATAGATCCATATTCCTTGAAGCACATATCCAAAAATCACGAAGATCCAAGTGTGTAACGAATAAACAGCGATCGTTTCAGTATAGATAAACACAATAAATTTAACCTTTCAGCAGCAGATTTAGAAAATTAATACCTCACGGATAAAAGTTCAGATCGAAAATCCCTTCGGTCAGATTGTGCGTTTATATCTGAAGTATCTACAGTCCAAATTTCGTCCAATTCCGACGGCTAACGAATGAGTTATGCCCTTTTTACTACGGCTGCCCAGATTATGACGAACATAAACCCTAATTTGCAAATTTGTAGATCTTCTTCTTTCTTCTTCTTGTAAACTTGTGGATCTTTGATCTAGAGCACCTCCTGTGCTCTGATACCACTTGTAGGATCGATATGATTACTTAGATCAAGATTTATCAAAGAAGTTCAGCAGCGGAGATGAACACTTTGATATTCACAAGTTTATGATAATCGAATATTGTATATAAAAGAACAATAAGAACAAACAATAATGATTACCATCAAGCCTCAATCTATTAATAAATTAACAGACGTGTTTCTTTACATACAAGGATCTATAAAAGACCTTGAGGCTAAACCTAATTTTTCTAGGAAACATCTAACACAACCTCAATCTATTTGATCAGAATAGACGTGTTTCTTCTATCTTACAAGGATCAATTTGACCTTGAGGCTGAACAAAGGGGAAACGATCTCAAGTGGTGAGATCGTTTGGTGTTTTCCTAAAGAATAAACATGATGAAAAACCACACATTTACAATGTCTAGAGATCTCTTTATATATAGAGTCTCATATGACTTACATAAGGAAACTAGTTACATAAGGAAACCTAGTTATATTAGGAGACTAATTCTTTTAGATCTTTATCTTGAAAATCAAGTCTTCCATAACAGATTTGCAGGAGTAGTAACTTGCAGGAGTAGTAACTTGCAGGAGTAGTAACTGAGCAGTAGTAACTGAGGAGTAGTAACTGAGTAGTATTAACTGAGCAGTATTAACTGTGTTCTTTTGAACCGCGCAATACTAACTGTTTTATGTAACGCAACTCTAGAATAACAATCTCGACAATTTAATCCTAACACATACCGATAATCCATCATAGGAAGTGTACCTCATAAAGAGTGTGCGGTATCGGTATGAAACACATACCGATAATCCATCGTAGTAGTTCACCTCATAAAGAGTGTGCGGTATCGGTATGACACACATACCGATAATCCATCGTACTAGTGCACCTCATAAAGAGTATGTGGTAACTGTATGACACACATATCGATAATCCATCGTAGTAGTGCACCTTATAAAGAGTGTGTGGTATCGGTATGAAACACATACCGATAATCCATCGTAAGTACATCGAAAGTAAGTATTGAACAACCGTTTGTGATGTTTTAGAAAATCGAATTAGCTTTTATTACACAATTTAAAGTTTCGAAATAGAAAATGTCTTTTTATGGTAAGTTTCTAAAAATAGAAAGGTTTGGTAAGTCATTCTCGTAAATCATTTTATTTCAAGTTATTTTGGTTACTATACTTTCCCCCCGAATTAAAATATAGAAAACAATAGTAAAATAGGGACGATGATTCACCTTATCGAGTGAGCGAATGTAAACGATATTGTGTGTATATGGCGTCCTTAGTTGGTCACAACTAGAGTCCTCTCTAGTCCTAGAGCTCCCCTAGATAAAGGTAGTAATGTATAAGTATAAGATTCGACTGTTAAAGACTTTGGATTAAACGAAAAAACTTTTCATTGAACACATACGTTCATCAAACTGAGATAAATCAAGTTCTAGAAGGAATTAGACGTCAAAGGAAATATATTTCAAAACTATACACCGATGGCTACGTATTAGACTAAGATATCACTATAAAAGAGTTCATTTGAATGAGATATGATTAAAACGAATCTGCTTAACTAATCTGTCCAAACTATACACCGATGGCTACGTATTAGACTAATATATCAATATATTTTTATGTATGTTGAGTTTATTACGTTATAAAGTCGTATAATTTAGGTGTAGACATGATACATATTTTTAATACCTTTTAGACCTGTTATTAATTTATAATAAACCAATTTAAGCATTTTTAAGGTTATCTAAATGGTTACACAAAATAGATTAACGAACCTAGTAATTTTCGTTTAAAAACTCAGATTTGACCAACGTTTACTTAAGTGCAGTTTCTGAGGGTTCTAAAACGAATTAGAGGACGAGGTTTATATTTTCAAAAATTACATTCGGATAACTACAACAAGGAATCAAGATTCATCTAAGAAGCATCTGTTATGACCAAGATATGATCAAAACAAGTTGGACAAAAGCTTGCTGAGCCGTTCAGTACTTAATGTACCTGAGTTTGTAAAAATGTTTTTAAATATAAAACGACTACGTAAAATTATCAAAATCTCGAGATCATTAATTTGACATATAAACAAGGACTCCGTGTTTTAAAATCTCCATTTATACGCTTTTAGACCACACAACAAGTTAGCCCATAATCGGATATAAAAACTCAGCTCAACACGTAGATTGACCCGTGTTTACTAAAAACCAGTTCTAGGGAGTTTGGCAATGAATTAGAATACGAGTCATACGTTTTTGAAAACTAGATTCTGTCACACCCCGCTAAAGCAGAAACACGAGGTGCGAACAGCAACGATATCATTACACGAGTCATAATAAAACATAAGATTTCAAGTCATTTAAATCGAATTAAAAAGTTTACAAGTTTGAAAATAACCAAGCATTTATCGTATCAACATAACAAAATACATGATTAAGTGTTTAACAAAATTCCCAAAATGATTAAATAGGTCTTCTCCCAATTCGCGATTCACGTGACTTGCCTGACCCATGCATGATATGCACTTTGTGTCCTTACATTTGGTTTCCTGAAACATGAGAAAAAGTGTCAAACTACATAAAGTAGTGAGTGAGTTACAGTTTTCTAGTCCTCGACTAAAAATAGTTTGCGACAAGTATAACAATACTGAAAAGATAGTTGCGAGAATCGTATATTTCAGAACATATACGCGCGAGATAAGTAAACTATTGATTGAATTAATGTATAACGACTACTTAGGCATAATATAACTTAAGTGTTCACACTAAACCGATTAACCAACCGCGAAGCCCCTTACCCGCACTATCTACGAGGAGTCATGTTCGATCAAGTAATATGTACTTAGACTGCCATCTAAGTAAGGAACGGTCATTTTCTAAGTATCGATACCCATAATTACTAAAAGGCTTAACAAAGCTAATAGTGTGTTACAAAAAATTGGGCACTTTTGTAACTTCAAAACTGATAGTAGTCACTTATGGTTAGTTATATTCTCTTCAAGAGTCACGATGGTCATACAATCAATCAAAGTTCATACGAGTGTCGTTTGCAAGTGACAATAAAATGTGTTCATACGGGTGTCGATTGTGGCAATAAAATATGTTTGCATATAAGTAAGTAAAAGTTTGTTTCTCATGCTTCCCCCAAAAGAATTATTTGAAAACATTAAATAAAAGTGGGGATGTAACTCATGGTTTGCTAGAGACGAGACGTGTGCGAAAAGTGGTCGGAATGCTTCGAAATCACGGAAATCCTAAAGTGACACCAAGTTATCGAATAAGTATGATTGTTTATGAGTTTATAATATCGTTAGTCAACGAAAATGCCTATAATATAAGTGTTGTGTTTAAGTCTAACAAAAAACGGGCAGCGCTTCCGCGCCATAATTTTTAAATTCAATTTTTAAACACTTTCCCGCTTACAAATGTCATAACAATAATCTTTGACTTATAAAAACACCCTAGGGATTATATGTTGAATAAGTTACCCTATTACATGTTATAGTTCATGAACTTCAGTTTCGAACATAAGTTTAAAACAACAAGTTTAAAGTTACGCTCAATAACGATTTGAATATGATTTTGTAACATGTCTGCACGTCGACCGCCTAGCGGTGGTGAGTTCACCACGACCGCCTCACAGTGGAGGCACCGTGGCGCGGTCAGGAGGGTTCACCTCGACCGCCTCGCGGTGGGGGCACCGTGGCGCGGTCGTGAGACATCACTTTTTTTTTTTTACCAAAAATCGTTTTTTGGGTGAAATTTGTTATTTTGACGATGGGTTTCGACATACAATAGCTAAAAATAGTAAAACCTTTTATAATATCAGTTTAGTTTGGATTTTCATCCATAATTACAAGGATTTAACATAACCTTTATCAAAACCCGTTTTTCTATAGAAATAGTCATAAATCTTCATAAAAACTTGTTTTTAGCTGTTTGATCATACATGCAACGAGTTAATCTTGTAAAAACAGAAGATTTAAAAGAGTTTTACGAGTGGACGGTGATTTGATGAAGATTGGAGAGTTCCTTTGGTGATTTTAGCCCCAAAATGCTAGAAAATAGTTTATGAACCCCAAATGGATGAATGCTTCTTTCTCCTTTTGACTATGGAACGATTTTTGTGGTGTTTTTCATGAATTATTTCTGCAAATGTGGCTGTGATTATTGAAGTTTTGAGAGAGTTTAGTTGAGAGTGAGAGAGAGAGAGTGATAAACAAATGTGTGTAAGTGTGTGTTTGTGTTGGGAACAAATGAACTTGAAGAGGGGATTCTAGGCCAAATTACTGGACCAAAATGAGGTTTGTAGCTTGCAAAAGACAAGTGTCAAGTCTTTGACACGTTTTTGTGTGAGTCACAAAATTTGAATTTTTGGCTGTCTGCACCCTCCACCGCGGCGAGCTGGAGGGCACATTTCGACTTGTTCGTTTTTCGTTCGTTTTATCGTTAAGCATTTTCGTTTGTTGAAATTTTACGGTTTGTTATGAGATGAACTTAGGCAAGTTCATTAAGTGTTTTCTTGGTATTAAGATTCATTTAGTGATTCCGATTTCGATTCCGACTCTAAACACGTTTACGGTAAAAGTACAGTTAAGATCAATAACAGATAACTCAAAGATATAGTATGCGGATTTCACCTGAAATTTAGACGATTGTCACAGATTCCAAGACCAAAAATTTCCAATAAGGTCACAGATCCTAATTCAATACCAATAAGGAGTTAGACACTGAAGTAGACAGACTACAATAGAATTTCCGAAGCTGTCCAAAACCAAGACTTATATAGTTAAAGTTTAATGCGAGTTTGAAAACACATTACGAGTACTCAAACGATCCAGATATTTGATTAACATATTTTAGACCAGTGATGATACATCCAAAACATAATCATTCACGTTCACGTTTACTAGATCGTTACACAATTTCCAATTACGATTACTTACAATTTTAATTCGACAAATTCAGATTTGACCCTTGATCACTATTTTACAGATTCGAGGAGTTTGGAAAACAACTAGACCACATATCTTATATTTTTGAAAACTAGAAAAGGAGAGCTACAATTCATGTTTAGACCCTAGATTCTAATTCAATATAGTCCAGAAGCTATTAACCGAACAAGATAGGTAAAATTTCCGATCATCAAGATTTCAATATATATCACGTATATAGACTTTGTATTCGGGTGTTTTAGACGTTCAAAACTACAAGACTCGAAGACACAACTCGTATGATGTTTATTCATTTTAGCAAGAGATATAATCAGTATTGTACGAAAACAACAACTCTCAAAAACGTTTATACAATAATGAATAAGAATGAACATAAAATTACGGTTTCGTACCCTTGAATGCAACGGTTTCATCCCAAGCTTTGATCAATACCGAATCGAGTACCCCCAACCACGAAGATACAGTAAAAAGACTTTCAATAAGAAATCATGGTTTATCAAAACCAAACAACACAAGACAACGAGTAAGATTTGTAAAACATAATTCACAATGAATCGGCTACGGTATAACAATACCTATACGATGGGTTTGTGACAATGTGGAACCGATTATGACTTGATCAAGAGGGATGAAGAGCTGCATTGAACCACCTAATGATCACGATTAGAATAGACAACAACATTTCAAACTCAGCATACACCGATTAGATCTATTCCCCAAAACAGAAACTAATACACGAAGAGAAAGGAATTGGTTAAGAGACTATAACACAAACACTTACACGTTTGATTAATGATGATCCAAGGATCCCAACGCATGAAGATGATGGCTGACCTAAAGGAGGAATAATTGGCTGCCAAAGAGACATAGAACATCATGTTTAGAAATGATTAGGGTTTCGGTTTTAGGGATTCACAAAGCAAAACCGAAATACTATTACCTTGGATAAATTGATGGACGAAAAGATGCTTCACTGCTAGAGGTGATCGAATAGAGGATAATTGATGATGTTAACCAGCAGTGAACTCTAAGGAACTGAAAATGGCTGCATCAAAGGAAGAAAATCCGAAATGAAAACTGCAATTAGGGTGTTTCGGCTAGCAATACATCACAAGAACGACGATATGATACCTTGTTTGATTAGTGCTTCAAGATGAAAATTTTTTGGGGCTGAATTAATGAAATCGATTGTGGGATGGAGAAGAAACGAAATTGGCTGCAAGGCGGTTTGTGGGTGGCGGGTTTAGGAACCAAAAAAAGATTAGGGTTTATGTTTATTTTAGGTACTAGGTTATTAGTAAGGACTTTGTTGACCTAAGGCTCGGTCAACACGAGACTTGGAATATGGGTTCAACGTCGATTTTTAGGATATACAATTATACAAATGTGGTTTACAAAGGTACACGAGAATGGTTTGTTTTAAAATGCAATATGAAATCTAAACTGAAGGCTCGAACTAGTTAGATGAATATTCTAAGTTTGACAAAGGTAGTTTTTGAAATATAAGTGTATCAACAAGTTCATAAACTAAAGTATACTAATGAATCAAATACTCACTTCTCGATAAGTTATCTAGGAGCTCGTCTAGTGGAACTAACTATTGTGAACCTAACTAAAACGATAGCATCACATAAGAAGGTATACACACATATCATACTAATTATCATACAAAAGAAAATGTAAATAATTTTTTATAAAAAGATTTTTGTAAACACGTTAAGAGCATACGGCATACTAGGTTAACCTGAGTCGGAAAAGTATGTTTAACACGTGTCATGACGTCGCACAATCATAAAGAAACACTTATATTTTGTGGAGTGAATCCATAACAACAACAACAATATCAAACAATATCAATAATCCAAATGTAAATCTCAAAATATGAGTAACAACCAAATAAGAAATCCATACATAATCCAAAATTCAAAATAGTAATATGTAATATCCAAATGCACAAGAGAGGTTTTTTAAGTCCAAAGAAGATCTACCCATTCATATGCCTCATCATTACATGAAAACATAACTTAAAATGTCAACATAAAGTTAAGCCAGTTCGTAAAGTTTAGGAAAACAGTAAACGTAAAAACCTTGTCACCAAAACAGTAGTTTAAAAACTGAAATTTAAATAGAGAATACCATCTCCTTTGCTATACGAAATTTGTAAGTTGAAACGTCAAATTCGTAGTACCAACGATAACATAAACGATTTGAATAAATGTTTTGGACCATATGTGTAAACTAATATGCAAAGTACCTCCTAGACATTTGTATCCGAGAACATTGACAACCTGACAACTTCTCATAAAATTCCACATACAATAAGTACCACACAGAAAATTGTAATAAGTCCACACATAAAATTGTAGGGAAAATGCATTGGATGGTCATCGTACTATGCAAAAAATTCCGTCTAGGTCATTGTACAAATTTTTCGTTTATATACATCACTATAGTTCAAGAAACCTTTTAAATTATAACCTTAACTTTAAAAAACCGTTTAAATCGATAAGTTTGTTGACCTACAACCTTTTGTTAACCGCCACGTCATCGGTTTTATAATAACCCTTCTCCAACGTTATAAAAAAAGAATTGCAGGTTGAAATCAACGGTCCCTAAAATCAATTGGGAAATTTGCAGGTTTAAAACATTTAAGTATGGCCTACATTACACAGATAAAACATTTACGGAGCTAAATTTGCAGAGAAACCTCATCAATTTCATACATGAAAACTAATATGTTTGACAACAAAAGTCAAAGTTTAGTATACAAATCTTAGTTCCAAAATGCAGTTACAGTTTGACTTTCAAAGTCAACCCAATTCGATTCAACTTTTTAATATCAAGATATATACAAACCAAACATCCCAACAAAGAACTGCCAGCTAATCTACACTACAAACATACCAAAACCAACAATTATATAATCCTAAATTTCCTTAAAAATCACCAATTTACCATTTTAAAACTAACACATTGACTTAAAAAGTCAAAATCAAACATACCCTAGTGAGAATAAGAGACGAAACCCTAACATCATTAGCTAAAAAATTAGCAATAAACTCAACCATGGGTGTCTTGCCATTACCACCCCACGTCAGATTTCCGACGCTGATCACCGACACCGGTAACCTGTGTTTTCGAATGAATCCATAGTGGTAGAGAGTGTGACGGAGAGTGAGAGAGATTTTGTAGAGAGAGAAAGAGAGAAAGAGAAGAGGGATGAGAGAGATATGAAGAGGAGAGAGACGAAGAGATTTGGATTTGGGTGTGTATGCTATTTCATTTACTATTCTTCTCAGTTTCTTGTGGGGGTGACGTCACCGGTTGATTGAGAAAAAATGACTTAAGTAACAGGTTTCTTGAACTATAGTGATGTACATAAACGAAAAATTTGTACAATGATCTAGACGGAATGTTTTGCATAGTACGATGACCATCCAGTGCATTTTCCCGAAAATTGTATATACATATAGTTACAAACATACTTTAAGTGTCCAAGAATAGCAAACAATTGAATTTTAAAAATTTGTATAAACTAAGCTATGTTTTCCCCCAAATAGTTGAAAACATTTAAAACAGAGGTTACGAAACTCACCTCAAATCCTTGTTCAAGCTAGTTAAAAATAAAACTTATGCGTACGGGCAGTTGAGCTTCCTAAACGAATGTTATCCTTATTCACGTTAGAAATGTTCCAAATATAAATTTTAGACTCTTTACTGAATTTTTATTATGTGTTGTTAATTTCGTAAGTTTTCGATCTCGGTAATTTTTATAGAAATCTAACAAAAGACGTTACAACAAAACGTACAATTCTGGATAGCAAGTTATAAACCATTTTTGTAAAAATACTTAAAGACATCTAAAATTCAAAACAAATTCATTTTAAGTATTGAACTCAGTAGAAAACCACATATCCAAAAACCATGGTCTAACTCATCTCTATGAATGAGATAAACATATTTCAAGTCGACCCGAAACTATGCATATCAGAAATCACATTAGACTAATGTTTGCACTTTATCAGTTTGAACGATCAAAAATTGGAAATAGGCCACGAGCTTTATAATTACAGAAATTAGATTCCAAGCTCTACAACCTAGGAGAAAGAATTTATCAAAAACACTTTCTTATGACCTAGATATGACGTGACGAAGTGAAGTGAAACTATTCAGAATTTTCCAGGAACGTTTATAACACGATTCATAAAGAGGTTTTGAAATATCAAACAATTACGTAAATTCACCAACAAATGCAGATCATGTATTGTATATATAAAGAATGACTTCAGGTTTTAAAGTATCAATTTTCACACCGCTAATACATAGAACAATTGTACTCAAAATCGGATGTAGAAGATTAACTTAAAACACAATTTAGACCCACGTTCACTAAAATTCAGGTCTAGAGAGTATGAAAATGAATTAGATGATGAGTCTTATATTTTTGGAAATTAGACTCCGAGAGCTACTACTTTAGTTCAGATGTCATTTAAAAATACGAATTTGTGATTAACGTATGACCTCAAGAACACATAACTATAAAGCTGATCACGAACATAAACTTACAACGAAAACTTTAACATTCCAAAAACGTTTTACCAACACACGAGACTTTAGACTCATGACCTGAATTCAAATCTTAAATAAAAACACTTGTAAAACATATTATACTAGTGAAATCCCACCAAACTTAGTCCAGATTCGTTTTACAAACAACTACTTTAAACCTTATCGTACAAAACCCTAATTAACAAACCTTTACTAAACGTTCTCTTAAACAATTTTTTTATTTAACAAATAACAATTATCACTAATAAAACTTTATATGATTATGTAAAATAAAACACAAGAATAGAAGATTACCAACAAGAACGAAACAACAAGAGTGTGTGCTAGAATAAAGAATGAGATCGAGAGAAAGAGGATTGGTTTCTCCTGCTTGGTTGCTGTTGATCACGAACATGGAAAAGAGAAGAACAAATGATTGGTGCTGCCTTGGATGGGGAAACGATCGAACAGGAGAAAGGAGGGGGATTAAGTCGAAATCGACTTTAGGGTTTTGAGGGTTTCGGACGAGAGGTTTGGGAGGTTCGGGTTCAGTTTTAATTTTTTTTAACATACTACTATATAGATAAGATACGCAACAATGATAATCGAAAATGGAATGACGTAAAAAGAAAAGTTAGTATTTTTGAAGAAAATACATGTTGCATTGTGAGGACCCTGGCGGATTTCTTTTGTTTCTACCATGTAGACTACTCCCAATGCTTGTTTTCTCCTAATTTCTTTGATTCCCAAGTTCTTGGTTTCTAGTGATGGGTAGTAGTGGATTTACAAGACTTCTAGTGTTTCTCACGGTGTTGTTCAATTTAGGACTTGTGTCTTGGTAGTGATCCATATTATTGCATTTGGAGTTTTCTCTATACTCACACGCTTTCTTTCGGGTAGATGCTTCCGATTTAACTTTGCATTCTTCTGGAAAGTATCCCCCTTTAAAACAGTTCATACAAATGAGGCAGGGCATATCTAGATCATGGTCATAATTACAAGCTTCACATCTTGGTGCTTCTCCTAAATGCACTCCTTTACCATAATTAGTCTTTGCTTTCTTTTCTCCCTTATTTAAACTTCCTTGTCTACTTACCTTAACAGTATCCGCACGTCTCTCCTAATTCCTTGACAAAGCTCCGGTTTCACCATCTCATTATTGAAGGCACTAGCCTTTAGTATCGCACTCTGAATGGTCGATGGCTTAGTCGCTGAAACCATTCCATGGATTTGGGATGTAAGACCATAGATGTATCTTTCAATCCTCTTTGACTCGGGTGTAACGAGATGTGGTACATATTTTGCGAGTTCGTGGAATCTATCGGTGTAATCAGAAAGGTTCATTCCGACCACTAAATGATTCAAAAATTCAGACTCTCTCTTTTGTTGCTCATCCCCGTTTCTAAATTCCCGTGCTAACATGGCCTCGAATCCATTGTCGTTGTTGTCATCATTATTGTTTTTATTGTTGCTCATAACAGTAGTCACTTGTTCAACTATGTTGGGTATTAAACCCGCGAGTTGTTGAGCAATGAGATTAGCAATGTTTGGGTTGTTATTGTTGTTGATGTTGCGAGTAGATCGTTTGGGAGGCATTCTATAAAATAAACGGTTACAGATTGAAACAGGAAATACTAACATGGAATAAGAATAACGCACGATAACAGAGTCTTTAGTGATGTTTATATCAACTAATACAAACATGGTCATATAAATACACACATATAACAATACCGTTCTAAATATGTTGGCCACCCAAAATTATAAATGCATTCCCATATGTACACACCTCTTCGTAATGTTCACATCAATTAACGACCAACACTCACCTAATTATATACCATATAATCACGATGCAATTAATAGATTACGATGTAAGTTCTGCAATAAATTCAATAATTCGAGAGCACTGAATATCCAACCATGAGAAGTCTAAGACGTAAAGGTCAAGATGTAGTACTTGTGATTGGAAACAAGGTATATGAAGAGACCATGGCTTAGGATGGTTTTTGATACTTGGGAGGTTTGTGTGGCTCCAAATTGCATTTGGGATTAACCGCTACACATCAAGACGTCACTGTTACGAAACTGGAGACTGGAAACATGGTGTAGAAAACCCTGGGTCTCACTGCACCACGTCACTTCCTAATGTGCCGCAGTGAGGGTCCAGACCTGATGGCTTTGTTTTCGTTCGCTTGGGTGCGACGCAATGTTTCCCACTGCGACACAATGAAGTCTCATTCCAGAATTTTATGATTTGCAACCTTTCATTTTCCCTTGTTAATGCCCTAGTTTGATTCTATCATACGTAAACGTTTTGGGCAACTTTAGAACTCAATTTGTTTTTTGAATTTATATAATCTTTATTCGTGTTCCGCTGCAATACGCATTACATAACCAACCACTCAAACATTAAACCAAGTCTATAAATAAATATAATAAATAAATAAAGAAAATGGACACGAGTTGATTATTCGTTCCACGAGCATGTCGACAAAACTTCTAGACAAGTCCGTAGGGTTTTCGCTGTCAATCTTCGTTTGACTAACACTTCGGGGTGGTTCAACCGTCTCTCCAGTAGGTTCATTACCACTCTCACAACTACTCACTGTTTTGTCAAGTTTCGGGCTCGCTTCCTCGGCGAAAACTCGGTACTTGAATCACTATTCGAACTACTATCAACAAAGAACAAAACTCCGTTTGATGGAAGTTTCACTTTCTTACTCGCCCTGAGCTCCTGCGTGCATCCTTCCCTGTAGCTCCAAAGTACCTTACATATCCTTTTGGGAGGAAAGTTGTTGACACCTTAGCTGGTTGAACCTTAGAGTTTCCGATGAGAGGTGAAATCGGTGTAGGCGAAGGTGTATGATCATGCGTCATCTAAACATAAATAAAAGAAAATCGCAAGTAGAAAATTTCGAAAAAAATCATTATGCACAACCTATTAAAAGTTCTATATAAGGACTCTTAGGTTATAGTCTAGGTCAATTCAAACCTAATTCACTATATAACCAGTGCTCTGATACCAATCTGTCACACCCCACCTTTGGCGGAAACGTAGGGTGCAACACGATTGACAATCCTCATAACACATTGTACAGTTTAAGAGAATATATAATATGAAATAAATATAATTTGATAAATACGTGTCATGACGTCACATAATCATAAGCAAACACTTAGGTCTTGTGGAGTGAATCCATAACAATAGTATCAAACAATGTCAATAATCCAAATGTAAAAACTCAATATGAGTAACAACCAAATAAGAAATCCATACATAATCCAAAATTCAAAATAGTAATATTCAATATCGAAATGCACAAGAAAGGCCTTCTAAGTCCAAAGAAGATCTACCCATTCCTATGCCTGATCATTACCCGAAAACATAGTTTAAAATGTCAACATAAAGTTGAGCCATTTCGTAAAGTTTAGGAAAACAGTAAACGTAAAATCCTTGTCACCAAAACAGTAGGTTAAAACTTAAATTTAAATAGAGAATACCATATCCTTTGTCATACAAAATTTGTAAGTGGAAACGTCAAATTCGTAGTATCAACGATAACATAAACGATTTAAATAAACGTTTTGGACAGTATGTATAAACTAATATGCAGAGTACCAGATAGACATTTGTATCCGGGAACATTGCCAACCTAACAACTTCTCATGAAGTTCCACATAGAATAAGTACCACACGGAAAATTGTAATAAGTCCACACAGAAAATTGAATACACATATAGTACAAACATACTTTAAGTATCCAAGAATAGCAAACAATTGAATTCCAACCATTTGTATAAATGAAGCTATGCTTTCCCCCAAATAGTTGAAAACATTTAAAATAGGGGTTTCGAAACTCACCTCAAGTCCTTGTGCAAGCTAGTTAAGAATATCACCTATGCGCACGGTCAATTGAGCTTCCTAAACGAATGTTATACTTGTTCACGTCAAAATAGTTCCAAATATAAATTTTAGACTCTTTACTGAATTGTTATTATGTGTTTTAATCTCGAAAGTTTTCGATTTTCGGTGATTTTTATAGAAATCTAACAAAAGACGTTACAACAAAACGTAAAATTTTGTAGAGCAGGTTATAAACCATTTTTGTTAAAATACTTAAAGACATCTAAAATTCAAACCAAATTTATTCTGATTATTGTACTCAGTAGAAAACCACATATCCAAAAACAAAGTTCTAACTCTTCTTTATGAGTAGGATAAAAATATTTCAAGTCGAAACGAAACTATGCATTTCAGAAAACAAATTAGACCAATGTTTGCACTTTATCAGTTTGAACAATCAAAAATTGGAATTATGAGACGAGCCTTATATTTCAATAAACTAGATTCCAAGCTCTATAACCTAGGATAAATAATTAATCAAAAACTTTTTCTTATGACCAAGATATGACCTGACGAAGTGAAGTGAAACTATTCAGAATTTTCGATAAATGTTTATAACACGATTCTTAAAGAGGTTTTGAAATATCAAACAATTAGTTAAATTCACTGATATCGCATATTTATACACTTATTTATATGCGATATTTAGTCGATTTTCGTATAAAGCATGATGGATAGGATAGGTATTTGCATTTAACCGTGTGAAAAGTGTTTTATTTAAGAAACAGGTTAATATGATCGGGAAGTGGAAGATTGGTCGAGAAACGAAAGTGAAAAGACGTAAAATGGTGAAACTGGTAGCTAGTGTGACGCAGTTAGTAGGTAGATGCGGCACAGTCAGTCAACAAAAGTCAAACGTGCAAGAAACTTCTAGAAATCATACTACGGCGCAGTAAATTAGCAAGGTGCAGAGCAACGTGGAATTTGAATTGGTATCAAATTAGGAAAGGTGTCAATGCGGCGCTGTGAATTGTTTTATTGCAATCCGGATTTCTTCCTATAAATACAAACCAAAACTCAACAAAAATTATTCAGCTTTTGGTATTCGATTTTGAAGTTCAACATTCGGTTTGGGAGCTGCAAGGAGAGTTTGAAGCTTAGTTTTGAAGTTTTATCTTCAACATTAACGTTTTACGCAATTCTTATGTTACTTAATCGAATTATTGGTATTATGTCTACTTCCTTTCTATTTTTTTACTTTATTATGAACATGAGTATCTAATAACTTTACCACTTGTTTGGAAATGGATCTTTTGTGATGATTTAGCTTATTATGATTGAATGTTTTTAGGTGTTTATGTTTAATCGAAGAACCTTTATTGTATACGTCTTAAATATTGTTCAAAGTTACTTATATTCAATTTTTTTAGTTGATATTCAGGGTGTTGGAGAGGAATCTAAAGTTAGATTAGTTAATTGAACGAAAAAAATCAATCAGTTTTTAATTGGTTTAGAATTGCTAAAATTCGAGAGGAATTAGTAATAGTAACTTAGATAATTAGACTAAAACAAGAAAGCTAGTTAATAATTACAAGAGATTGGACTAGAAAACTAGAGAAGCTATTCGAGGGGAAGCTTTATAAAATTAAATCATCAAACACCGGCTTATTTCTTAACGCTTAGTTATCTAGGACTTTTTACTGTATTCCAGAGGAACTGAAGAGTTTGAAAAAGGTAATTAGGTATTCGAGAGGAACTTAATTATACATTAGAAGTTAAAAACAAACATTCAATTATGTAAGTTTAATTAGATCATTTGTCAGGGTCGAATGAGTTATGTAAATACAACCACACTTTGAATAAAGATCTTGAACTATCAAAGAAGTTTAGCAGCGGATTTAAACACTTTGATATTACAAGTTTATTGATTAAACGAATAATGTTTATAATGAACAAGAACAACAACGAATATCAATAATAAGCCTCAATATATTAATCTTAATGATCGATCAATATACGTGTTTCTCTTGATACAAGGATCTATGTATTTATAGACCTTGAGGCTAACCTAACAATTCTAGGAAACGACTAAACAATTACAATTGTAATATAACTACAATTGTAAATTAACTACAGATAAGGAAAAGATAATTACAAATCTATTCTAAAGTTATCTAAATTCTTCATGCAGTAGTAACATAAGACGAACAGTAGTAACAATATCAAGCAGTAGTAACCATCAATCTTGTAGTAGTAACCAATACACTTGCAGTAGTAATTGGTATACTTAAGTATTAACTGGGCAGTAGTTGAGCAGTAGTAATGTGCAGTAGTAATGAACTTTAACTGATTTTCAAACAGTTTAATCCCAACAATCTCCCCTTAAACTTGAACTTTAATTATCATTAAAGTAACAAGTTTCATTACATATAAATGATGATTAAAAAACTAATTCTTACTGTTCTTCTTCAATTTAGATCTTTCTTCCTTCATCTTTAGTTGTTCTTCATTTCGTTGAAGCACCATTCTCCATACCAAATCATTGGCCATCTGAGACTGTCTTAGGGAAATCAACCTGATAGTGAACATCTCATGTAAAGTACCAAAGTACAAATCATACTTTCTTTCCACCAAGCAGAACCTAATCACACCTTGTTTTTTTAATGATTGAATGCACCCCACTTCTTTCATACAGAACCCACTTGATCACTGGATCATGTCCTCCTCTGTGAAATACATTGCTATACATCTCAACTTCAGGAGTAAACATACCATTTAGCCAGTCAAGAGCAAGATCAATTCCAGAGCATGAACCTCTGTTTTTTGAGTACTTTCTTACTTCAATTTCATGCAGTCTGACTATGTCTTGTCTTGTGATGTCTTTGATCATTCTGGCATGTGGTACTTCTTGTTGTCAACTCTTGTAACCAATTAAGTTGTTTTGTTTTCCCCTCCAACAAACTCCCAATCAATGACTTCTGGTAGCTCAACTGCTAAAGACTCAACATGTATGCCTTCTTCATGAAGAATCAAAGCTGAACAATCATCAGGAGATATCTCTACATCTCCTTCCGTCTCCACTTTTGCAGTAGAATCAACAAGAATAAACTGATTTGAAGCAGTGGTTGATTCATCAAGTGGAGTTTCAGCATGAGTGGTTTCAACTGCAATATTTTCCTTCTCTGCAGTAGTTGGCACCTCAACTCTCTGTTTCTTGTTGACTTATTTAGAAGAAATAGACTTCTTCCTTTTCTGCTGCTCAGGAGAAACAATAGGTTGAGATTTATATGGATTAGGAATTACCTTTCCATGTTCATCTATCATCCTAGCTCCAACTTCATGAGCTCTCTTCACCAACCTTTCAAATTCATACCTCTCATTTTCTTGTTGTTCTGTTAACATGGCAGCTTCTTCCTTATCTTTCTTCCTCTCCTTTTCAAACAATCCAAGAATGTTTCCAAAGCTCATGGGACCTAATGATTTACCACTATACCCTCTGGCCTTCAAGTAGTTCATGAACTTTTGTTTGTCAGTAGTTATCTTTTCTTTCCTGATTGTCTTTTTGACTTCTTTGCAGCTTCACTTATTTTGATCTTTACTCAGCCAACAAAGTTAGTCTTTCCTTCTCCTCTCTTTCAATCCTCTCAAATTCTCTCCTTTGGAGTTCTGTATGTACTTCTCTTGAAATGTCAGCATCTCCAGAAACATTCCATAGTCTCAGAAGCAACCTGTAAGGCAACAAGCTCATCTAGTCTCAATTTCTTGGCTTTTTCAGTTGTCTTTTCAGTCTCTTCTTCAACCAAAACTCTTTTACCTTTGCCTTTTACTGAAGAGTCAGTCGGGTCAACCCTTCTTCCTCCAATATACTAGTGCACTGGTATGTTGATTTGTCTTGGGTGAGGAGTAATAATTGGAGTCACACCATATCTTTCTGTAGGATACATCACATAGTCCTCACCCTCAACAATTCTTCATTCAGAACCAATAGGAATAGACACTCCTTTTTCCTTGGGTCTTTTCGCTTGTTATAGTTTCCTCTTTTGAATGATATCACTTTTTATCTTTAGTAACTCTTTAGCAAGTGTTCTTTCTTCAATTGTGGGTTCTTCGACAACAACAGTAATCACAGTAAAAATGGTTGGAGAAACAACAATAGTAACCACAATTGGAATGGTTTCTGGTTGAAACAAGTTGATCAACTGCAGAAGTAACTACAGTAGTAGCAATTTGATCAACTGTAGAAGTAGGAACCACAGTAGTAACATCCTTTTCTTGCTCCCCCTCAACTGTAGTACTAACAATTATTTCTTCTTGCTCCCCCTCAGCAGTAGAATTACCTTCACCATCAATTACCAAATCTTTCTCCCCCTCAACAGCAGTAGTAAATGTAGCATTACTAGCTTTTTCTCCTACTCATCATCATATGTTGCATCAGTAACAACAAAAGTAGCATCAACAGTAGTAATAGCTTGGTCACCACCTTCTGTCTCTTTATCTTTCTCCCCCTCAATGTCAGCTTCTTCCTCCTCATGTATTGGAGATAATACTGCAGCAGAAACTAACACTGCAGTACTAACTCCAGAAGTAGTAGAAACCTCATCATTTTTCTTTATAGCTTCAATCTCCCCCTTTTTGTAATCATCAGCCCCATCTAAAGAAGAACTTGAGGAATCAGAGGGCAAGGGAGAGGTACCACATCCTTCATCACAGACCTCTTCTTCTTAAGCTGAAATTTTAGTTGTTTCTGCTTCTATACCAGCTTAAGTACCAACTTCTTGAGGACTGCAAGCTCCTCAGCCTGTTTATCCACCTTGGCGGTAAATTTTAGGCACATGTCCATCAATTCCAAGTTAGAGTATTCACAAGTATCCTCACCCCCTTTCCGTTGGGTACCAATAGAAGGAAGATCATAGGACGGAACAGTAGAAGGAGCCTCCTTCCTAGAAGAAGCATCTTCTTCCCACATGGTTTCTTGGCACCTGGGTCCACCTTCCAATGCTGCCTCAAAAGAAGCATCATTAGATAGTGTTGCCGATGGTTGGGTCTTAAAGCCTGTCAAGCTGTCATGTGCACCAATAGGTGATGCAACAGTAGTTTGAGCCCTTCCATCATGGTCATCCCTCTGCTTAAAGACCACCTCCCTGAGCATGGGGAAAATCTCATTGTGTTCCCACAATAAAGTGTCAACTGAGGGTTGTTCAGGCAACGTTCTTTCCATAAAAGGTTCAGGGGTAGGTTTAGACACAAAAGAAGGAAGAGTTCTCCTTGTCTTTCTTTTGAAATGTAAAACAACAGGAGGTTGTTGTTTGGTTTGAGAAGCAGACTGAGTGGATGATTTAGTCCCGGATGGAGTGACAGTTGGAACTGGTGAGGTACTCACAGTTGGAACTGTAGAAGTACTCGTTATAGAAACAATGGCGGGTGTAGGTTGAGACAAAGGTTGATCACTTTGTCTCTTACCCGAAGAAGGTGTTACCCCCATCATTGTAGAGAAAAATGGGGTAACATGGCCAGAAAAGCCCTTATTAACTCTTTTCATATTAACAAAAACTTCTCTACCATGAGATTTAGGAGTAAAAACAGATTTGGATTTAGAAAGATCATGAATCTCACAGTTTAGTATATGTTGTAGAAACCTTAGATACATCAAAAAAATTTGATCAGGATGAGCCAAGTTCCATTACATACCATCAAAAATCAGTATGGAAAAATTGAAAATTTGGTTTGTTGCAAGACAGACCGTGGCAGTAGCCAAAGAACTCCCTACCTCATTCCAACCAGTTCTTTTCTGAGAAAAGGGATTGTTGCAAAGTATGAATCAAAAATTTCCATTGAGGACACAACAAAGAAGGTGTTGTCATTTGTCTCTCATATCCCATTCTCTAAAAGTTTTCAAAAAGAGTTTGAATAGGGAGAGTAAATATACCTTCTGCATCGTGAAGATGAATATGATTTCTGGGAGATGCTTCAGACACAATGATTTTTCTTCCATCCACAGTTGTTGTGATAACAGGGACATTACTTTGTGTAGAGACAACAGCTGTAACCCATAAACTCCTAACATGATCTTCTTGAATCTCTGGGCAAACAGTCAAAGCATATTGTATATGAGAATTGTTCAAGAAATATATTATTTGATGAAACTCCTGATTGTCCTTGGTTTTAGTCAGATTAGCACATACATTGTGTTCATTAATGAACTTTAGGGTTGCCATTCTTGGTGGAGAAAAGATTTTTGATGATTGCAACTGTATTGAGAAAATTAGGGTTCAAACAGTTTAGGGATTTTTGAAAATTTAAATTTGAGTACGAATCCCTTTTATAGGCCAATTGGGGCAACAAGTTAGGCAATTTGTGACTGGACGCGAGCCGTAGTTTCAAAAAATTAGGTCCAATTGTAGATTTCCACGTGTAAAAGTGAGTTGCAACTTGATATTTTGACTTGTCAACGCAGTAGTAACAGAGTAATTTACTGTTTAAAAATTACCCTGCAGTACTAACGGTTGCAATAGTAACACACTAGACAGTATTAACCAGGTCAGCAATAGTAATGACACTACGGGCCATACTAACCAGTCTAGCAGTAGTAATGAAACTACTTGCAGTACTAACCAGTCCAACACTAGTAATGAAATTACTAGCAGTACTAACCAGTCCTGCAGTAGTAATAAAACTACTTGCAGTACTAACCAGTCCAGCAGTAGTAATAAAACTACTGGCACTACTAACTAGTCCAGCAGTAGTAATAGAACCACTGGCTGTACTAATAATAGTTAGTACAATATAATACTACTATTAATTTTGCAGTAGTAACATAGTGCAGAACTAAAAAGTAAAGCACTAATGAACTTTAAAGGTTACTACTGCAGTACCAAAATTGTCTTGTAATTGGACAATTTAAAGTACTATTCGATACCCGTTCATTCAATATTGAGCATGCCAATACTGCTAATCAAGAATGTAAACCTTCCCACATCAAAGGATTTTGTGAGAAGATCTGCAAACTGATTGTCAGTGTGAACCTTTTCAACATGAATCAACTTCTTCTCATTGCAGTCTCTGATAAGGTGGAATCTAATTTCAATATGCTTGGTCTTGGAGTGCTTCACTGGATTGTTGATGATGCTGATTGTACACTTGTTATCAATGTAGATATGAGTATTGATAAATGCATAGCCATAATCCATCATCTGATTTTGTATCCACAACACTTGGGCACAAAAACTAGATGTTGCCACATACTCTGCTTCAGTGGATGAAGTGGACATAGTTGTTTGCTTTTTACACTTTGAGGACCCTTGAACACAAAAATTGACATCCACGTTATATAGACTTTCTCTCCAAGCTTTCACCTTTATAATCACTGTCAGTATATGCAATTAATTCAAAAGGAGAATCCTTGGGATAGCATAAACCTAAAGTAGGTTTTCCCTTCAAATATATAAAGATCCTCTTGACTGCATCAAGATGGGACATCTTTGGCTTGGTTTGATATCTAGCACTCACACACACTCCAAACATAATGTCAGGTCTTGATGCTGTTAAATACATGAGTGATCCAATCATAGACCTATAGTTGTGTATATCTACATCCTCCCCCTCAAGATCTGTAGTCAGTTTCTTATGAGTTTCTACTGGTGTACTTGCAATCTTGGCTTCTAAAAATCTAAACTTGGTTAATATGTCTTTCACATATTTTGATTGACTTATCAAAAGTCCATCTGGTTTCTGTTTTACTTGTAGACCAAGAAATAAGGTTAATTCTCCCATGGAACTCATCTTGAACTTGTAGTGCATCAGTTATTCAAACTCCTTGCACAAAGTATCTTTTGTTGATCCAAAGATGATGTCATCCACATATATTTGTACTAGGAGAATGTCAGTGTTAACCTTTTTGATGAAAATAGTCTTGTCAATTATTCCTCTTTGAAAATTATTCTTGAGAAAGTAATCAGAGAGTGTTTCATACTATGCTCTAGGAGCCTAATGAAGACCATACAATGCCTTATCCAGTTTATAAACTAAAAGAGTATTTTTAGGATCTTTAAAACCAGAAGGTTGTCTGAGATAAACCTCTTCTTCAATCAGCCCATATGAAAAGGCACTCTTGACATCCATTTGATACACCTTAAATCCTTTATAGGATGCATAAGCAAGAAGTATCCTGATAGCTTCCATCCTATCTACAAGAGCTAACACTTCTTCATAATCAATCCTTTCTTCCTGTGTGTATCCTTGAGCAACCAATCTTGATTTGTTTTTAATGACTATGCCCCTCTCATCTTTCTTGTTACTAAATATCCATTTAGTTCCAATAACCTTTCTTCCTTTTGGTAGTTGTACCAATGTCCAAACAGACTGTAACTTGAACTGCAATACTTCCTCTTGCATTGCCTCAATCCAGTTTGGATCTAAGAGAGCCTCTTGTATTCTCTTAGGTTCAAGTTGTGAGAGGAAACATGCATAAAGGCAGGTATTAAGGTCTATGTGTGCATCTTTTTGTTTCTTGGTTTGACTCCTTATTTGCATTGATGTGTCAAATTCACCCATAAGTTGTGAGATAGGATGGTTCTTGTGTATTCTTGAAGTTGGAACTTTCTCTACCCTTATAAATGATTGCCTATTTGTCTCATTAGGTTCTGGTAAGTCAAACCCAGGAGTTGGAGAACTTGCACTTATGGGAGTGATGATTTCATCATCGTTGTCTTCATCAGCTACTATCTTTTCCACTCCATCTGAGTCAACTTCTATCATGTGTGGTACTCCATTTGGTCTGAGTACATTCTCTGAGGTAGGAAGTGGAGTACTTGTAACATTATTACTGCTCTCTCTGTCATTAATATTGCTCTTTTCACTATGAACTTTGTGAGATACTTCATCTTCAATCTCTTTCTATATAGTATCAATGATATCAGGGGGATCAACTGTGTATACAGGAAGATATACATACTTCATGACATCTAATCTTTCAGTCCCAGTGACTGCAGTTGAAGGTGATGTTGTAGGAGAAGTATTTGCATCATTGATATTTTAGGATTGGTTGAACTCATATCCAAAGTCCAAAGACTTTGTTAAAGCATTAATATTAACTAACCAATTTGGTCCTTTTCCCTGTATGTTTGGTGTGTTCTCATTAAATGAGACATTTGCACTCTCTTCAATGATACTAGTCATATGATTGTATACTCTATAATCTTTACTTTGTAAAGAATAGCCAACAAAGTATCCAACATCATCTTTGCTCTCAAATTTCCCTAGATATTTTGAGTTTAGAACAGTACATGGACACCCAAAAGCTCCGAAGAAGCTTATTAGAGGTTGTCTATTGTGCAACAGTTCATAAGGAGTCTTGTTCTGAGACTTCACCAGTAACACTCTGTTTTAAACATAGCATGCAGTATTAACAGCTTCTGCCCAAAAGAAGATAGGCGGGTTTGAATCAGCTAACATGCTCCTTCCAGCTTCAATTAGAGTTTTGTTCCTTCTTTCAGCAACTCTATTTTGTTGGGGAGTTTTTGCAGCAGTAAACTGTCTTTCAATCCCTTTTGTGTCACAGGAGGTATTCATTACACTATTCTTGAATTCAGTACCATTGTCACATTTGATCTTCTTTACTTTCAGATTGATTTGATGTTCTACCTTAGTGATGAAAGAGATGAGTATTTGGCTTTTCTCATCTTTGGTTGCTAGGAAATGCACCCAGATGTATCTAGCGTAATCATCAGTGATTACCAGACAATAAGACTTCTTTGCTATACTCCTTACAATTGTTGGACCAAACAAATCCTTATGCAGTAAATGTAAAGGAGTAGTAATGGTGTTAACTTCCTTGGATCTGTGAGAGGTTTTGTGTTGTTTTCCTTTAAGACATGCTACATAGTTTTCTTCAATAGAGAATTGTTGGTTGGGAAGACCTCTCACCAGATTAGATTTGACCAGTTAATTGATGTTCTTGAAGTTCATATGACACATCCTCTTGTGCCATAGTGTTAATTCATCAATTGTTGCTTTTGAGACAAAGCAATTTACTGCTCCAGTTGGAGAAATCTTTGACAGATCAAAACAGTATACATTGTCCTTCTTGGAGTTCTCAGCAGTACTTTGCTTTCATCAATCACATATCCAGGTTCCATTATTAAACATTCAGTATCTGTGAAGATTATTGTATTCTTCTTGTCACACACCTGTGACACACTTAACAAGTTGTATTGCAACTGTTTGAACATAGAATACATCTTCAACGCTAATCTTCGCATTGCTCACTGTTCCTTTCCCAATAATCTTTCTTCTTTTGGGTTTACACCAAAAGCAACATATCCTCCATTGAATTTTTCAAAGTTTTGAAGACGTGATATGTTGCATGTCATGTGCCTGGAACAGCCACTATCTACATGCCAACTGCTCTCTTCCCTTTTTGTTGGTTGTTCATGCACATAATGAAAAAAAATAGTTCCTTTGGGAGCCCAAGCTAAGGTTGACTTGGGTTTACCCATCTCATCAAAGTAACTCACCTTCATTTGGATTAAGTTTTTAAAACCAGTTTGTTAAGAAGGTTGAGTCACTTTGACTTTTGGTCTCCAAACCTTTTTAGTTGTTTTTGCAGTTTTAAAAGGTGCAGTATTAACAAATTTATGTGATGCAAGTATTAACAGATGCAGTTTTAACAAAATTTTGTTTTGCTGTATTAACAAATGCAGTATTAACAGAATTCTGTTTTGCAGTATTAACAGGTGCAAGTATTACAAAATTCTGTTTTGATGTATTAACAGATGCAGTATTCACAAAATTTGATTTTGCAGTATTAACTTTGTTTCTACTGTGTTTAAAAACGTATTTTTTATTTTTGTTAATGCTCCTTTTACCTTGTGCAGTATTAACAGAGTCATACTTTGCAGTATTAACTCTGTTAATACTGTATATGTGAGATTTTCTTTCTGATTTGTTAACAACAACTGGTTTGGATTTTTAGCAAATTTCCAGTTTTTTAGATAAACAGACTTGTTTTTATACCCCAACCCTCTATGATGTTTTGTAACAGTTTCTTTTGATTTTCAGGGTTATAAAAACAAATTTTTGAATAGTGATTTGCCTTTCCGCAGATGTAACAAACTTTTACTTGTCTTTTAAGGATTTGAACTTATGTTTCTGAGATTTTAACTGGTTCCTATTCTCTGAATATCCTCTAGTATCGTATATGACCTAGTTTTTCTCTTTGAGACCTTTTTGAGACAACAACTACATGCACATTTAATGTTTTTCTTAATCTATTGAGTGTGGGCACCATTGACACTAGACTTGTGAATTAAGTTGAGTAATTCCTTCAATGTGATCATATGATTTTCTAGAGGAATGTCATTATTTTTCACAATCTCCAGTTTACATCCTCTTCAACTAAGTTCTCAATCAGAACTTCTTCAGAATTGATTGGATCAACTTTGAATGATTCTGTTGGTGGTGTATGTGAAAGTTGGAATCCTAGGTTGGTCTAAGAAGGAGGAATATAATTTGATTGAATGGTGGGGCTACTTCTTTAACATATTCCTGATTTTGCTTTTCCAATGATTTCCTGTTGATAAGGTTATGTACAGACTGTGAAGCATACTCTAACTTCCCCACATTCAATTCAACTTTATCTTTTTCCTCATTAATTCTTTTAATTTCTCCCTAGCTTCCTTTAATTTCACTAACAAATCATCTCTCTGCCATTATACAAATTTTATCTTATCTTATTCATTAGCTTTTAGAACTTTATTCAGATTCTAGATTTTAAATTCCCTAGAGGTTGATCTTCTTTGTTCATTCTAATGTTTTAATTGTGTCACAAAGAAATTTAAATTATGATTTCTGTAATTAAGCATGACCATATTTACATCCGAAGAAAAAGTTTTAGAAATTTACCTCAGGTGAGAGAGAAGATGATTAAGTGTCCTTGGTGGATGATGCAATAGCCATTAGTGTTCTGTTCTGAGTAAATTCTTCTGGCAAACTGCACTCCAGCTATTCCAAACACGATCATCAGCAATGGGTAGATGAATCCTCAGTTGAGACTACATATAGCCATAAGAGCTTTGTTTTGAGTGGTTTCTTCACGAGGAGCATTCCAGTCATAACCAAAAACATCTTGTGTGGACAAGGGTTATCCACGTACTTTCTTGTGTTCCTTGAAATGTTGGATTCTTGAATATTATTTGCATTCTCTTGGCAAAGGGTCCCAGTTCACTGCACTCACAACCCTATCATTGCCTCTAGGAGGTGGTGATATTGGATCATATTTGGTCGGTGTTTGGTGATGGTTTGTGTGGCATTTGTTATTTTGTATGATGTTATTTATTACTATTTACTATTCCTTATTACACTATTTAATATGTACTATTTTTTTTATTCGTCGTACTTGTATTATTTTTCTTTTTAGTTTTTAATTTTCTATTTTGGTTTTAATATTTTTTTTTAGTGTGTGATTTCTAGTTTTCAAAGACTGGCAGTAAGTTCAGCACCCGTTTTTAAGTCTGGCATCAAGTTCAGCAAAACATTTCAACGAGGAATTTTCAACATCTACAAACGGGTTCTATCTTTTTACCTTTCTTCTTTGGTAATTTCTTTTTAGCTTAGATTTTTTGTAATTTCTCTTAGTTTTTAATCGTTAACACATTAGGGGCAATGTCTTACTTAAGTTGGGGGGGGGTCATCGGGAAATTCCAAAGTTATTTTATAGGACCCCTAACTTTCCATGTTACGTTTTGTACACTTTTTGAATAAAAATTGTGAAAATAAAAAAAAAAAAAGAATTGCCAAAAACCTTAAACTTTGGTTGTATAACACATTTGATACCCTTTTCGATAAATAGTGAGATTTTGAGGCCTTTGAAAGCATTCATTTTTAATACTAGTTTCTCAGATTCTTTGAGTGGTGTCGATG
>CAJVGC010000001.1:27453264-27485382 GCA_910822075.1 Senecio squalidus | reverse complement strand
TTGATGATGGCAACTGTATTGAGAAAATTAGGGTTCAAACAGTTAGGGATTTTGAAATTTAAATTTGAGTACGACTCCCTTTTATAGGCCAATTGGGGCGACAAGTTGGACAATTTGTGACTGGACGCGAGCCGTAGTTTCAAAAATTAGGTCCAATTGTAGATTGGCATGTGTAAACGTGAGTTGCAACTTGATATTTTGAACTTGTCAACCGCAGTAGTAACAGAGTAATTTACTGTTTAAAAATTACCCTGCAGTACTAACGGTTGCAATAGTAACACACTAGACAGTATTAACCAGGTCAGCAATAGTAATGACACTACGGGCCATACTAACCAGTCTAGCAGTAGTATGAAACTACTTGCAGTACTAACCAGTCCAACCACTAGTAATGAAATTACTAGCAGTACTAACCAGTCCTGCAGTAGTAATAAAACTACTTGCAGTACTAACCAGTCCAGCAGTAGTATAAAACTACTGGCAACTACTAACTAGTCCAGCAGTAGTAATAGAACCACTGGCTGTACTAATAATAGTTAGTACAATATATACTACTATTAATTTTGCAGTAGTAACATAAGTGCAGAACTAAAAGTTAAAGCACTAATGAACTTTAAAGGTTACTATCTGCAGTACCAAAATTGTCTTGTAATTGGACAATTTAAAGTACTATTCGATACCCGTTCATTCAATATTGAGCATGCCAATATTCCAATACTGCTTATCAAGAATGTAAATCTTCCCACATCAAAGGATTTTGTGAGAAGATCTGCAAACTGATTGTCAGTATGAACCTTTTCAACATGAATCAACTTCTTCTCATTGCAGTCTCTGATAAAGTGGAATCTAATTTCAATATGCTTGGTCTTGGAGTGCTTCACTGGATTGTTGATGATGCTGATTGTACTCTTATTATCAATGTAGATAGGAGTATTGATAAATGCATAGCCATAATCCATCATCTGATTTTGTATCCACAACACCTGGGCACAAAAACTGGATGCTGCCACATACTCTGCTTCAGTGGATGAAGTGGACACAATTGTTTGCTTTTTACACTTTGAGGACCCTTGAACACAAAAATTGACATCCACGTTATATAGACTTTCTCTCCAAGCTTTCACCTTTATAATCACTGTCAGTATATGCAATTAATTCAAAAGGAGAATCCTTAGGATACCATAAACCTAAAGTAGGTTCCCCTTCAAATATCTAAAGCTCCTCTTTACTGCATGAAGATGGGACATCTTTGGCTTGGTTTGATATCTAGCACACACACACACTCCAAACATAATGTCAGGTCTTGATGCTGTTAAATACATGAGTGATCCAATCATAGACCTGTAGTTGTGTATATCTACATCCTCCCCCTCAAGATTTTCAATCAGTTGCTTATGAGTTTCTACTGGTGTACTTGCAATCTTGGCTTCTAAAAATACAAACTTGGTTAATATGTCTTTCACATATTTTGATTGACTTATAAACAATCCATCTGGTTTCTGTTTTACTTGTAGACCAAGAAAGAAGGTTAATTCTCCCATGGAACTCATCTTGAACTTGTTGTGCATCATTTGTTCAAACTCCTTGCACAAAGTATCTTTTGTTGATCCAAAGATGATGTCATCCACATATATTTGTACTAGGAGAATGTCAGTGTTAACAATTTTGATGAAAAGAGTCTTATAAATTATTCCTCTTTGAAAATTATTCTTGAGAAAGTAATCAGAGAGTGTTTCATACTATGCTCTAGGAGCCTAATGAAGACCATACAATGCCTTATCCAGTTTATAAACTAAAAGAGTATTTTTAGGATCTTTAAAACCAGAAGGTTGTCTGAGATAAACCTCTTCTTCAATCAGCCCATATGAAAAGGCACTCTTGACATCCATTTGATACACCTTAAATCCTTTATAGGATGCATAAGCAAGAAGTATCCTGATAGCTTCCATCCTATCTACAAGAGCTAACACTTCTTCATAATCAATCCTTTCTTCCTGTGTGTATCCTTGAGCAACCAATCTTGATTTGTTTTTAATGACTATGCCCCTCTCATCTTTCTTGTTACTAAATATCCATTTAGTTCCAATAACCTTTCTTCCTTTTGGTAGTTGTACCAAATTCCAAACAGACTGTAGCTTGAACCGCAATAGTTCCTCTTGTATTTCCTCAATCCAGTTTGGATCTAAGAGAGCCTCTTGGACTCTCTTTGGTTCAAGTTGTGAGAGGAAACATGCATAAAGGCAGGTATTAAGGTCTATGTGTGCATCTTTTTGTTTCTTGGTTTGACTCCTTATTTGCATTGATGTGTCAAATTCACCCATAAGTTGTGAGATAGGATGGTTCTTGTGTATTCTTGAAGTTGGAACTTTCTCTACCCTTATAAATGATTGCCTATTTGTCTCATTAGGTTCTGGTAAGTCAAACCCAGGAGTTGGAGAACTTGCACTTATGGGAGTGATGATTTCATCATCGTTGTCTTCATCAGCTACTATCTTTTCCACTCCATCTGAGTCAACTTCTATCATGTGTGGTACTCCATTTGGTCTGAGTACATTCTCTGAGGTAGGAAGTGGAGTACTTGTAACATTATTACTGCTCTCTCTGTCATTAATATTGCTCTTTTCACTATGAACTTTGTGAGATACTTCATCTTCAATCTCTTTCTATATAGTATCAATGATATCAGGGGGATCAACTGTGTATACAGGAAGATATACATACTTCATGACATCACATCTAATCTTTCAGTCCCAGTGACTGCAGTTGAAGGTGATGTTGTAGGAGAAGTATTTGCATCATTGATATTTTAGGATTGGTTGAACTCATATCCAAAGTCCAAAGACTTTGTTAAAGCATTAATATTAACTAACCAATTTGGTCCTTTTCCCTGTATGTTTGGTGTGTTCTCATTAAATGAGACATTTGCACTCTCTTCAATGATACTAGTCATATGATTGTATACTCTATAATCTTTACTTTGTAAAGAATAGCCAACAAAGTATCCAACATCATCTTTGCTCTCAAATTTCCCTAGATATTTTGAGTTTAGAACAGTACATGGACACCCAAAAGCTCCGAAGAAGCTTATTAGAGGTTGTCTATTGTGCAACAGTTCATAAGGAGTCTTGTTCTGAGACTTCACCAGTAACACTCTGTTTTAAACATAGCATGCAGTATTAACAGCTTCTGCCCAAAAGAAGATAGGCGGGTTTGAATCAGCTAACATGCTCCTTCCAGCTTCAATTAGAGTTTTGTTCCTTCTTTCAGCAACTCTATTTTGTTGGGGAGTTTTTGCAGCAGTAAACTGTCTTTCAATCCCTTTTGTGTCACAGGAGGTATTCATTACACTATTCTTGAATTCAGTACCATTGTCACATTTGATCTTCTTTACTTTCAGATTGATTTGATGTTCTACCTTAGTGATGAAAGAGATGAGTATTTGGCTTTTCTCATCTTTGGTTGCTAGGAAATGCACCCAGATGTATCTAGCGTAATCATCAGTGATTACCAGACAATAAGACTTCTTTGCTATACTCCTTACAATTGTTGGACCAAACAAATCCTTATGCAGTAAATGTAAAGGAGTAGTAATGGTGTTAACTTCCTTGGATCTGTGAGAGGTTTTGTGTTGTTTTCCTTTAAGACATGCTACATAGTTTTCTTCAATAGAGAATTGTTGGTTGGGAAGACCTCTCACCAGATTAGATTTGACCAGTTAATTGATGTTCTTGAAGTTCATATGACACATCCTCTTGTGCCATAGTGTTAATTCATCAATTGTTGCTTTTGAGACAAAGCAATTTACTGCTCCAGTTGGAGAAATCTTTGACAGATCAAAACAGTATACATTGTCCTTTCTTGGAGTTCTCAGCAGTACTTTGCTTTCATCAATCACATATCCAGGTTCCATTATTAAACATTCAGTATCTGTGAAGATTATTGTATTCTTCTTGTCACACACCTGTGACACACTTAACAAGTTGTATTGCAACTGTTGAACATAGAATACATCTTCAACGCTAATCTTCGCATTGCTCACTGTTCCTTTCCCAATAATCTTTCCTTCTTTTGGGTTTACACCAAAAGCAACATATCCTCCATTGAATTTTTCAAAGTTTTGAAGACGTGATATGTTGCATGTCATGTGCCTGGAACAGCCACTATCTACATGCCAACTGCTCTCTTCCCTTTTTGTTGGTTGTTCATGCACATAATGAAAAAAAATAGTTCCTTTGGGAGCCCAAGCTAAGGTTGACTTGGGTTTACCCATCTCATCAAAGTAACTCACGTTCCTTTGGATTAAGTTTTCAAAACCAGTTTGTTTAGAAGGTTGAGTCACTTTGACTTTTGGTCTCCAAACCTTTTTAGTTATTTTTGCAGTTTTAAAAGGTGCAGTATTAACAAATTTATGTGATGCAGTATTAACAGATGCAGTTTTAACAAAATTTTGTTTTGCAGTATTAACAAATGCAGTATTAACAGAATTCTGTTTTGCAGTATTAACAGGTGCAGTATTAACAAAATTCTGTTTTGATGTATTAACAGATGCAGTATTCACAAAATTTGATTTTGCAGTATTAACTTTGTTTCTACTGTGTTTAAAAAACGTTATTTTTTATTTTTGTTAATGCTCCTTTTACCTTGTGCAGTATTAACAGAGTCATACTTTGCAGTATTAACTCTGTTAATACTGTATATGTGAGATTTTCTTTCTGATTTGTTAACAACAACTGGTTTGGATTTTTAGCAAATTTTCCATGTTTTTTAGATAAACAGACTTGTTTTTATACCCCAACCCTCTATGATGTTTTTGTAACAGTTTCTTTTGATTTTCAGGGTTATAAAAACAAATTTTTGAATAGTGATTTGCCTTTCCGCAGATGTAACAAACTTTTACTTGTCTTTTAAGGATTTGAACTTATTGTTTCTGAGATTTTAACTGGTTCCTATTTCTCTGATTTCCTCTAGTATCTATATGTACCTAGTTTTTCTCTTTGAGACCTTTTGAGTTTTGACAACAACTACATGCACATTTAATGTTTTTCTTAATCTATTGAGTGGGCACCATTGACACTAGACTTTGTGAATTAAGTTGAGTAATTCCTTCAAATGTGATCATATGATTTTCTAGAGGAATGTCATTATTTTTCACAATCTCCAGTTTACTCTCTTCAACTAAGTTCTCAATCAGAACTTCTTCAGAATTGATTGGATCAACTTTGAATGATTCTGTTGGTGGTGTATGTGAAAGTTGGAATCCTAGGTGTGTCTAAAGAAGGAGGAATATAATTTTGATTGAATGGTGGGGCTACTTCTTTAACATATTCCTGATTTTGCTTTTCCAATGATTTCCTGTTGAATAAGGTTATGTACAGACTGTGAAGCATACTCTAACTTCCCCACATTCAATTCAACTTTATCTTTTTCCTCATTAATTCTTTTAATTTCTTCCCTAGCTTCCTTTAATTTCACTAACAAATCATCTCTCTGCCATTATACAAATTTTATCTTATCTTGATAGCTTAATTCATTAGCTTTATAAGATTTTATTTCAGATTCTAGATTTTAAATTCCCCTAGAGGTTGATCTTCTTTGTTCTTCTAATGTTTTAATTGTGTCACAAAGAAATTTAATTATGATTTCTGTAATTAAGCATGACATATTTACATTCCGAAGAAAAAGTTTTAGAATTTACCTCAGGTGAGAGAGAAGATGATTAAGTGTCCTTGGTGGATGATGCAATAGCCATTAGTGTTCTGTTCTGAGTAAATTCTTCTGCAACTGCACTCCAGCTATATCCAAACACATCATCAGCAATGGTAGATGAATCCTCAGTTGAGACTACATATGCCATAAGAGCTTTGTTTTGAGTGGTTTCTTCAGCTAGATCATTCCAGTCATAACCAAAAACATCTTGTGTGACAAGGGTTATCCACGTACTTTCTTGGGTGTTCCTTGAATTGTTGGATTTTGAATTATTTTTGCATTCTCTTGCAAAGTGTCCCAGTTCACTGCACTCAAAGCACTTGACTTTGCTTTTGTAAAATCCAACCCTATCATTGCCTCTAGGAGGTGGTGATATTGGATCATATTTGGTCGGTGTTTGGTGATGGTTTGTGTGGCATTTGTTATTTTGTATGATGTTATTTATTACTATTTACTATTCCTTATTACACTATTTAATATGTACTATTTTTTTTATTCGTCGTACTTGTATTATTTTTCTTTTTAGTTTTTAATTTTCTATTTTGGTTTTAATATTTTTTTTTAGTGTGTGATTTCTAGTTTTCAAAGACTGGCAGTAAGTTCAGCACCCGTTTTTAAGTCTGGCATCAAGTTCAGCAAAACATTTCAACGAGGAATTTTCAACATCTACAAACGGGTTCTATCTTTTTACCTTTCTTCTTTTGTAATTTTCTTTTTAGCTTAGATTTTTGTAATTTCTCTTAGTTTTTAATCGTTAACACATTAGGGGCAATGTCTTACTTAAGTTTGGGGGGGTCATCGGGAAATTCCAAAGTTATTTTTAGGACCCCTAACTTTCCATCATGTTAGTTTTGTTACGTTTTGTACACTTTTGAATAAAAATTGTGAAAATAAAAAAAAAAAAGAATTGCAAAAACCTTAAACTTTTGTTGTATAACACATTTGATACCCTTTTCGATAAATAGTGAGATTTTGAGCCTTTGAAAGCATTCATTTTTAATACTAGTTTCTCGATTCTTTGAGTGTGTCGATGGTTATTAGATTAATCTGAACTTAGATTTTGATTGTTATTATATGAAGATGTGGCAACCGTCTTATTTCCGGTGAAAACCGCATTCTCTATCTTTGAGTTAAATTCGAATTGATCTTATCTTACTTGGCTCGTAAACTTGTGTGTGTCGGAATCGAAATCGGAATTGGAATCACAAAAGGAATCCTAATACCAAGAAAACACCTAGTGAACTTGTCTAAGTTCTTATCTAAAATAACCGGAAACTTTCAACTAACGAAAACGCTTAACAATGGAACGAACGAAAAACAAACGATGCTGAAACTGGCCCCAAATGCGCCGCATGATGCTCCAATGCGCCGCATTCAGGGCTAGTTCAGCAATATTTTTATGATCTTTAAAAATTAACCAAACGGATCAAGACTTGAGCCCAACGTTTTAACCATGATCCATAGTACCCAAAAGCCCTTTAAAAGTCTCGGGATCCTATTTTTAAAGTCACTATAACTTAACACAAAAACAACACAAACACAACACATACAAACACACACAATCACACTCATGTTACTAGCTCACTCTCTCTCTACTGGTTCTCTCAAAAACACACACACACACCAACAACTTTCCAGTGTTATTTACTTCAAAATACAGAAAAATAAGCCACATAAATCACCACAAATCGTTCATCAATCAAGGAGGAAGAAAGGGGTTTGCATTTCTTGGGTTAAAAATCGAGTTGTAAGCTATTTTGGGTCAAAATCACCAAGGAATCACTTCAACCACCTTCAAATCAATTTCTACTCGGTATAAACCTTTTGAATCCTCTGTCTTTCTAATTTATTCTTGTTGCATGTGCAATCCAACAACTAAAAATGAACTTTTACAAAGATTTGTGGCTATTTATAAACAAAAATGGGTTTGCATGAAATGAATGATTAGATCCATGATTTTGTGGCTAAAAACACTAAAGAAACTATAAAACATCAAGTATTTAAATGAATCTATGAATGCATGTCGAAATTCACCACCAAAATAACGTTTTCGAGCAACAAAACGGACTTCCCATAAATCTGAGGTCCAAATGCGGCGCATAAGGACCCTTATGCGGCACATTCTTGACCCAGATTCTGGGAAATGGGTTGTTTTCGCCACTAAACGCAACCTTGAGCTTATTACACCAAACCAAGTCTTATAATCTGTAAAGAACTAAATTTACATGTAAAGGGACTATTTGAACCAGTTTTCATCATTTTATGTTTGGTATAAATGTATGAATTTTGGTTATAAAAATTGTTAAGCGGGAAAGTGTTTTGAATTGGACTTAACGATTTTGGCGCGGAAGCGCTGCCCGATTTTTGGTAGACCAAAAACCAACACTTATAATAAAAATCTTTCGTTATCTAACAAGGTTATAAACATTGGTACTTATTAAATCTTGGTATTTCTATAGGAGTTCCGTGATTTCCGACCCATTTCGACCCGTTCCGACCGCTCTCTCTCTATTGTGCTATTCTTCGCAAACCATGAGTTACTACCCCACTTTATTTACTGTTTTCAAATAGGGGAAACATGAGATCTAAATGAACTTTGGAACTGTTATGAACTTTCAAAACATCTTATTCACCATTGAACTCTTATTGAACGCTTTTGTGAAACTTATGCATAAATAGTTTTATTTGCCCGTTTGGCATACAAAACTTGATGGTTTGCCACCCTTATTCGGCTTAATGATTTGCCACCTTTAATCGGCTTATTGGTTCAAAACTGTGATAAATTTATTATTTTTCCACACTCGGCACTGTTTGAAAGTTATTTAATGCCACACTCGGCACTCGTATGAACTTTGATTGATCGTATAACTAACGTGACTCTTGAGGGATATAACTAACCATAAGTGACTACTATCAGTTTTAAAAATAACATTTGTGCCCAATTTCCGTAACACACTATTAGCTTTGTTAAGCCGTTTAGTAATTATGGGTATCGATACTTAGGAAATAACCGTTCCTTACTTAGGTGGCAGCTTAAGTACATATTACTCGATCAGAAATGACTACCCGTGGGGCCTCACGGTTGGTTAATCGGTTTAGTGTGAACACTTAAGTTATTATGCCATGTAGTCGTTATACATGATTTCAATCAATAGTTTACCTATCTTGCGCGTATATGGATATACGATTTCCGCAACTATCTTTGGAACAACTTTTATGGATCGAACTATCTTTTGAACAACTTTTATGGATCGAGCTATCTTTTGAGTAACTTTTATAGATCGAAACTATTCTTTAAGTATTGTTCTACTTTTCGAAACTATTAAGTATTGATATACTTAACTTAAACCTTTTTAGTCGAGGACTAGAAAACTGTAACTCACTCGCTACTTTTGTAGTTTGACACTTTATCTCATGTTTTCAGGAAACCAAATGTAAGACACGAAGTGCATTCTGTGGATGGGTCAGGCATGTCACGTGAAATCAAGAATTGGGAAAAGACCTATTTTATCATTTTGGGAATTTTGTTAAACACTTAATTATGTACTTTTGTTATGCCACTCATTAAATATTTGGTTATTTCATCTTGTAAACTCTACTTTTCTATTTTAATGACTTGAAACCGTATGTTTTTAATTATAACTCGTGTAATGATATCTTTGCTCTTCACGCTTCGTGTTTCCGCTTTAGCGGGGTGTGACAGAAGATTGAAGTTTTTGAAGGTTTATTGAAATTAAGTGATTGAATATCGAAGTTTTTTTTATATTTGTATTTGGAGAAAATAGAAAATCAAAAACTAATTAGTTAGTTTTAAGTAAGCCTTTAGAGCATATCATCTACCAAAACGTTATTGTAAGACATGTACTAGGCAACAAAAAAAAAATCGAAAAAGTAGAAAAGCTGAAAAAAGAATCGTAGAAGTTAAAGTAAAGTAATTTTAGTGTATCTTGAGTCGTGTGGAAGGAATATTATGTAAAGTTGAAGAAGTTAAGCAATTCGGTTCGTTAAAGATTTAGGAGTTCGGATTTAGTCTAAGTTAGATGTATACTTCATTAATTTTTGAATACTTTTTATTTAATTACCCTTTTTCACTCCATTATATATTTTCGTATGCCTTTACCTGTACATTATAACCCGAATAAAAGTCCCCGTGTAGTTGTACCTAGACTCTAGTCACGGAGAAGTGATTCTTAATCAAGCCTATGATAGAAAACTCACAATGACTAAGCAATTGAGCGAATCTACTAAATATTTTACACACCCTTTAGACTAGTTCGAGAGATTGTGTGATTTACTCTCATGAAATTCGTGAGGTGTTTGGTTATTCTTTTTAAAATTGTGACATCCGTCTAAATTTCAGGTGAATTCCGTAACCTATAGCTTCGAAATATCTGTATTTACTCTTAACTGCACATTTACCGTAAACGTGTTTGTGTCGGAATCGATAAAGGAATACCAAGAAACCATATTATGAACTTGACTAAGTTCATAGCAAAAACGAACGTAAAATTCTAAACAAATGCTTAACGATAACGAAAACTTAAAACGAACTTTAGCTGGAATAACCATCCAGCCGATCAACCAAGAGGGAACAGCCATCCAGCCGATTAGCCAGTTGTACGCCAAATTCTCGAAATGTGAATTCTGGCTCCGAGAGGTACACTTCCTTTGTCATGTGATCAACCAAGAGGGAATTCATGTAGACCCAACCAAGATTAAAGCGATTGAGAAATGGAAAGCCCAACCACGCCTACGGAAATCCGACAATTCCTAGGGTTGGCCGGCTATTATCGAAGGTTCATTGAGAATTTCTCAAAGATCGCTAAGCCTCTGACCGAACTCACTCAGAATGATAAGGATTTTCTTTGGGGTAAAGAACAAGAAGAATCCTTCCAGAAGCTCAAACACAAACTGTGCCACGCACCTATTATGTCCTTACCAGAGGGTACGGATAACTTTGTAGTGTTTTGTGATGCATCTCATCAAGGTCTTGGCTGCGCTCTTACGCAAAAAGACAAGGTCATCGCATACACTTCGAGGCAACTGAAGGTACACGAGCAGAATTACATAACACACGACTTAGAGCTGCGAGCAGTCGTGTTCGCTTTGAAAATATGGAGGCATTACTTATACGACACTAAATGCACAGTTTTCACGGACCACAAAATCCTTTAGCATATCCTCGATCAGAAAATGCTCAACTTAAGGCAACGGAGTTGGATTGAACTTCTAAGCGACTACGATTGCGAAATCAAATACCACCCAGGTAAAGCAAACGTAGTAGCAGATGCCCTCAGTCGGAAGGAAAGGGTAAAGCCATCTCGAGTTAGAGCATTGCGGATTCAAGTCCAGAAGAGCTTACAGACACAAATCGCTAGAGCTCAGAGCGAAGCACTGAAACCCGAAAACCTCAAGGACGAAACCCTGCATAATCATGAGAAGGAATTCGAGCTCAAGACTGACGGAATCCACTATTTCAAGAACCGAGCGTGGATTCCGAGGTCCGAGATCCTTCGGAAACTCATATTGGATGAAGGCCACCATTGCCGATACTCTATTCACCCAGGATCCGACAAGTTGTACAAGGATCTTCGGGAATACTATTGGTGGCCAGGCATGAAGAAGGATATAGCTTTGTACGTAGCTAACAGTCTAACGTGCTCTAAAATGAAGGCGGAATATCAGAAACCCTCAGGTCTACTTTAGCAGCCAGAGATCCCATTGTGGAAGTGGGAACAGATCTCCATGGACTTCCTCACCAAGCTACCCCGTACGTCAAGGGGGAACGACACGATTTGGGTTATCGTGGACGGGTTGACGAAATCCGCACACTTTCTACCTGTACGAGAGAGCTACTCGATGGAAAAGTTCGCTCAGGTATACATCAACGATATCGTCTCTCGTCATGAACGCCTCTCTCCATAATATCTGACAGGGATAGTCGATTCACGTCCCGATTTTGGAATGCACTTCAGAAATCTCTCGGGACGCGACTAGACCTTAGCACAGCCTACCATCCCTGGACCGATGGTCAGAGTGAAAGGACGATCCAAACGCTTGAAGATATGCTAATAGCGTGTGTAGTTGACTTCGGAGGAAGTTGGGACGCTCACCTGCCTTTGGTCGAGTTCTTCTACAATAACAGCTACCATGCTAGCATCAAGTGCGCTTCATTCGAGGCCTTATACGGACGCAAGTGTCGGTCACCGCTTTGTTGGCTTGAAGCCGGCGATCGAAAACTAACAAGGCTCGATATCGTCCAGGAAACTATTTACAAAATCACTACCATTCGGGAAAGGCTGAAGACTTCCCGAAGCCGGCAGAAGAGCTATGCCGATAACCGAAGGAAACCCCTCGAGTTCTAGGTCGGCGATAGAGTGCTACTCAAGGTATCGCCATGGAAAGGGGTCATCCGTTTGGGGAAGCGCGGAAAGCTAGGCCCGAGGTACACTGGACCATTTGAGGTGATAGAACGAATTGGCCCGGTAGCCTATCGACTCCAACTCCCACAAGAACTTTTCCAGCATCCACAATGTTTTCCATGTTTCACACTTGAAAAAATGCTTATCTGATGAAACTATTGTCATTCCACTGGACGAGGTCCAGATCGACGATAAGCTCAACTTCATCGAAGAACCACTTGAGATTATAGACAGAGAGGTCAAACAAATCAAGCAGAGTCGTATTCCTATCGTCAAGGTTCGGTGGAATTCCCGACGAGGTCATGAATTCACGTGGGAGCGTGAAGACCAGATTCGTCAGAAGTATCCACATCTGTTCAAAGACTCTTCCTCCCGATGAGGCGAATCAATTTTGGGACGAAATTCTTTTCAACCCGGGTAGAATGTGACATCCTTCTAAGTTCAGGTGAATTCCGTAATCTATAGCTTCGAGATATATGTATTTACTCTTAACTGCACTTTTACCGTAAACGTGTTTGTGTCGGAATCGATAAAGGAATCCTAATACCAAGAAACCATATTATGAACTTGACTAAGTTCATAGCAAAAATGAACGTAAAACTCTAAACAAATGCTTAACGATAACGAAAACTTAAAACGAACTTTAGCTGGAACAGCTATCCAACCGATGGCTGAATGATTTAGCCAACGGCTGAGGCCCAGCCGGCGGCTGGAGGTACTCAACCGGCAGCTAAAACCGTCTGCACCAGCCACCAACTTTTTTGGTGAGTCATTTGTGCATGTAACTTGGCTTTCACACCTGTCCCAACCCGAGAGGACCCCCCAAAATGGCAGAGATTGCAGTCCCAAGGTCACTAACACCCCACCTTAGTCCTCTCTTTCCTCTCATAACTCACAAAAACAAAACACACACACCCCCACTTTTCTTTCGAACTCCCTCTAGAGCTTCCCATCTCGAGCCATATTTTGCATAATAACCACATAAAAACACACAAAAAACACCACTAAAAACGTTCTAATAATCAAGGGTAGCAATTAGCTTTCATCAAGACATCATTTCCAACGTTTTGAAGTCGAATCCACCACCAAGAAGCTCAGAGATCTTCATCCATCTACTTTCTTCCGGTAGATTCATCTTCCTTACTGTTTTTATATAAAAATAACTCATTTCATGTTGGATTAAACACCTAAAAATATGTTTTTATTAACTTTCACGGTGAAAAACGAGTTTTTATAATCGATTACATAAATCTATGTATTTGTGGTTAAAAATATAAAAGAAACTAAGGTTTGAACATATATATAAATACTCTTCATGATTATTTAGTTGCATGTTGAAATCTAACATAAAACTACTCAAAAATCACAAAAATGGCAAAACAAGAAAACTGGTCTCGACCCTCCAGCCAGCGGCTGAGGTCCAGCTGAAGGCTGAATTATTTCAGCCGCTGGCTAAATCTCGCTGTTGAACAAAATTTCAATTTTACATTTTAAACGGTAAAAATCAACGAATATATAATATTTTCACAGTTAAGAAAATGTTTCAACAGATCATAAGTTTTGAAACATGAATGATGAATAGTTGTGTTTAAATAGCTAATTTATCATATCGTTTATATAATGTCACTTTATATGTCATATTGAGCGGGAAAGTGTGGATATTTTGGACTTAATTTTTATAGCGTGGAAGCGCTGCCCAAATTTCGATATACCAGATTATAACACTTCAGAAACGAATTAATAAAATAACGAACTATTATTCACCTTGGACATCGAATACATTGGACTTATTTGGACAAAACGTAATATAACAATATCGCGACACATTAAGTTTTGGTAACAAAGTTAAGCATAATGACATAAACTTGCAAAATGTCATAAGAGATTAAAATAAAGTAATTATTATACTTACTCGAGAACTTGGTTTGTTTTAGGACGTATTTGATTCCGACGCCTTTCCGACCACATCCTCTCACACGTCTCATTCTACGCAAACCGTGAGTTACATCCCCTTTTATTTACTGTTTTTATACAACTCTTTTGGGAGAAACATGAGAATTAAACGTTTTATGAACTTATATGCGTATACTTTTTATTTGCCACTGATCGGCACTCGTTCGAACTTATGATTGATTGTATAACATATGTGACTCTTGATGAGAATATAACTCCTCGTAAGTGCCTACTATCATTTTAAAATAACATTAGTGCCCAGTTTTCGCAACACACTATTAGCTTGTTAAGCCGTTTAGTATTATGGGTATCGATACTTAGGAAAGGATCGTTCCTTACTTAGATGGCATTCTAAGTACATATTACTAAGAACAGACATACTCCTCGTAGATAGTGTGGGGTAAGGGGCCTTACGGTCGGTTAATCGGTTTAGTGTGAACACTTATAGTTATATTATGCCAAGAGGTCGATATACAATATTCCAATCAATAGTTTTCTTTTACGCATATATTTGCGCGTATATATTTAGAGATATACGATTCCGCAACCATCTTTCAAGTATTTCTATACTTTGTCGTAAATCATTTTTAGTCGAGGACTAGAAAACTGTATCTCATTCACTACTTTATGTAGTTGACACTTTTTCTCATGTTTCAGGAAATCAACTGTAAGATCACGAAGTGGATAGCTATTGGACGGGTCAGGCAAGTCACATGTATCATGAATCGGGAGAAGACCTATTTATCCACTTTTGGGAATGTTGTTTGGGATCGTCATTATGTACCGTCTTTGTATCAAAACGTTAAATACTTGGTTATCTTGAATATATAAACGTTTTAATGTTTATTTTTAAATGACTTGAAACCGTTTAAATTTACTTGACTCGTGTTATGATATCGATGCTCTTCGCACCCTGTGTTTTTGCTTTAGCGGGGTGTGACAAAAATGACTTGATAATTTGTTTGAAACATAGTTTTTGCTTGAGGGCAAGCAAAACAATAAGTTTGGGGGGATTTGATGTCGCATATTTATACACATACTTATATAGGATATTCGGTCGATTTTCGTATAAAACATGATGGATAGGATAGGTTTTTTCATTTAACCCTGTGAAAAGTGTTTTATTCAAGTGACAGGTTAATATGATCTGGAAGTGGAAGATTGGTCGAGAAACGAAGTGAAAAGACATAAAATGGTGAAACTGACAGCTAGTGCGACGCAGTTAGTAGGGAGATGCGGCGCAGTAAAGTAGCAAGGTGCGGCGCAACGTGGAATTTGAATTGGTATCAAATTAGGAAAGATGTTACTGCGGCGCATTAGAATGCTTGTACAGCGCAGTGAAGTGTTTTATTGCAATCCATATTTCTTCCTATAAATACAAACCGAAACTTCACAAAAACTATTAAGCTTTTGGAATTCGATTTTGGAGTTCAAAATTCGGATTGGGAGCTACATGTAGAGTTTGAAGCTTAGTTTTGAAGTTTTATCTTCAGCATTAACGTTTTCCGCAATTCTTACGTTACTTAATCGAATTATTGGTATTATGTCTACTTCTTTTCTATTTGTTTACTTTATTATGAACATGAGTAGCTAATAACTTTACCACTTGTTTGGTAATGGACCTTTTGTGATGATTTAGCTTATTATGATTGAATGTTTTTTAGGTGTTTATGTTTAATCAGAGAACCTTTATTGTTCAAAGTTACTTATATTCAATTTGTTAGTTGATATTCTAGGTGTTCGAGAGGAATCAAGAGTTAGATTGGTTAATCGAACGAAACAAATCAATCAAAATTTTAATTGGTTTAGAATTGCTATATTCGAGAGGAATTAGTAATAGTAACTTAGATAATTAGAATAAAACGAGAAAGCTAGTTAATAATTACAAGAGATTGGATTGAAAAACTAGAGAAGCTATTCGTGAAGAAGCTTTATAAGATTAAATCATAAAACAGCGGCTTGTTTCTTAAAGCTTAGCTATATAGGACTTTTTACTGTATTCGAGAGGAACGGTAGAGTTTGAAATAATTTAAGTTAATTAACTATTCGAGAGGAACTTAATTATAGATTAGAAGTTAAAAAAAAACGTTCAATTACGTAAGTTAAATTAGATCAATAGTGAAGTTATCAAACGAGTGTAATCTCCTTAATTGATAACAAAACAATCAAATTATCAACGAATGATTAGTTAAATCACTTTTTCTTAATTTTAGTTAAGCAACATTACAATTTGTCACACCCCCAAATCTCGTGTTCCCGAGACTCGAGGTGTTAACTTCATGGGTCCTAGATAGCAATGATATATAGGCGAACGACCTCTATATGAGTCGTTTTAAAAAGAGACATACATTCATTGATATTGAAAATCAGAGTTTTACATGATTAAGGAAAAGTGTTACCATAGTTCACAAAACAAAGATTTACATTATATAACTTAAAAGAAAATAAGTAATGCAAGGGAAATCTCCTAAAAGCGTGAGTTTGAAATATGCGACTCTGTCATATCCCAAAATCCCTCTGTCGAAATCCCTTTCGACTAAGCCCTTTCGACTAAGCACCTGAGACATACATAAAGTTGGTGAATTCATAGGTTTAGTTTAGTAATAAAGGGGACCACAATATTTCCGTTTAAGTAAAGTCTTATAGTTTCACCTAAGCTCATGACATCGAAGCGTAACAAAGATCCTTACCCCATAAGTATTCCTATGTTATAGCCAAATAACATATATAGTTTCAAAAGTAAAGCACCCTACTCGATTCCACGAGTTAGTTATGGTAGACGTGGGTTACATCGTCCAGCCGTTGGGTGAGGGTTGTCAAACCCTAATAGATCTATCCAATACCATCGCGCTTAAGTCCTTAACTAACGATTCATGATAGGGGAATTCCGTTGGCTTAGTGGTAACTTAGGCAACTAGTAAAGGTTTGAAGTACTTGTGTCCATAAGTAAAAGAGCATGTAATCTCACCCCAAGTATGTAAAAACAAGTAAAAAGCAGGGCTATGAACTCACCTTAAGTCCGTGAGCGTAAATAAAGGTACGTAAGCTAACATATGTGTAATGCTCGAGCCAATCGAGTATCCGAGTAGGTCTAGCCTTATCCTGGATTGTTTTAAAATTATGTTTCATAATTCAAGTCCAATACACATGAAAGGGGAAAAGCAAATGTATGCATGATGTAGGTTTTGTTCGGTTTGAGACTTAATAGCAATATAGTAACACCGTTCGGGCCATTATATAACAAAGATCATTCTATAATCGCATGAGGATCTAGGACACTTTAAATCGTAAATCCAACAACTCGACACTACGAAATATCGAGATGAATTCATTGTATAAAAAGCTCCCTAGTAATGTGTTATCATTATGCTATCAAGTTTATCAAAAGTTAGTGTATATGAAGAAAAACTCAGCATGTTCTTTAAGGTTTATAGCTACTTTAAGGAGTCATAATTTGTTCGTTTCTTGGCCGATTTCGATGAATCTTATATTTAAACGACTGTGTATGAGTTACCTTTCCAATATCTTTGGTCTCACATATGTACTCAATTCCTAATGTTCGTTATTCAGTAAAAGGTAAGAGTAGGTTTTAGAGTTTTTCTCAAATTCTATGCTAACTTTAAGTTAGCATATCTCACTTAATTGTTATCCGTTTTTAATGTATCTTATATCAAAACGACCGCGTTTGAGTTATATTTAGGATGGAAGTGGTTTCACCTTCTGGTTCGAAATAGTTTATTACATTTAAATAAAAAGGTGGTCGGGTGTCCAGAAAGTGTTTTGTTTTGAGTATGTTTTTGTATAAAATACCTTTTAAATACTTTGTCATATCCGAAAATAACGATTTTTATGTAAAAATATTCATAAAACACAGAGGTATTTTATGGTTAAAATGGTTTATCTAAAACATTTGATTAAGGTGGTTAAAAAGTGTCAACAAGTTGATAAATTTTCCGGTTAACAAAATAACTTGACGTTTCATTTATTTCACCATATTTTTGTATGATAAACATAAATTTTATGAAATGAGACTATGAAAATATGATGCATGAGAATGGTTTTTAGAACTAGAGATGGCAACGGGGACGGTTATGTCGGGTATTGCATTTCCCATCTCCATAACCAGATCCTCACCCCCATACCCATAACCGTAACCATCCCCGTCGGGTATTAAAATTTTGGCCCCATCCCCATCCCCATCGGATAACGGGGATCCCCAACGGGTATTCGGGGAATTTTCCCCATTACAAGTTTTTGAAATTTTATTATAAATAACTTCACATTTTGTAACTACCAACAAAAAAACATAGGAATAATAATAAGCAAACACTTCAATCGCAAAAATAGCAAAATTTATATGGATATATATATATATATATATATATATATATATATATATATATATATATATATATATATATATATATATATATATATATATATATATATTCGGGTATCCATCGGGGCTGGTTTTGGGTACGGTTATGGATACCCGATAGGTAATACCATCCCCGCATCCATCCCCGATTTTTGAATTCGGTTATTATCCGTCCCCGTCCCCGTCCCCGGTCAACTCGGGGATTTACCCGGTCAACTCGGATTCGGTTTTCGGGTCTCCATCGGATACGGTTTTCGGGTCTCCATCGGATACGGTTTTTTTTTGCCATCTCTATTTAGAACATACCTAAGAGTATATGAATGCAAGACTTGATGTTTCTTCCTTATGATCAAAGTATATAGCTAGGTTTTTGATGGGTGGAACTTTGTGATGATCTTTTCCTTCTTTCTTCTTGGCCGAAAATAACAAGAGGCGGGGAGGTGATTTTTGTTTACTAGGTGCAAGGAACAAATGCTAGTAATGTCTTATATTTATAGAAGGAAAGTGTGGTTAGGAATTAACTCAAGTTAGTGATTATTTGGACCATCGTTTGATGTCATGGTTATGGTCTTGTAAGGGCATGGTGTTTGTAAGAGTATGGAAGTGTAAGTGGTTGGTATGGACTAGTAAGTGTGTGTAAGTAGCTTAGCATGATGGTTACTTAGTCAAATAAGCAAACAAGTAACCAAGTTGGTTAGAATTCAAGGAGAATCCTAGGAGGGAATGGGGAGGGGGAGAAAATGAGATTTTTCCATAGTCTAGGGTTTACATGCTTGTTTTGATGTCTAGTGGGTGGTTTATGAAAGTTTGGTAACTTATAATACATGCATGAAACAATTCATGCAAAGGTGGTGAATGCAAAGTTAGAGTTTTTATGCCTTTCATGTTGGACTAGAAATATGGGTGTAATAATGTATATTTTTACGTAAAGTAAATCCCATATACCTAATTCCGGTATTCGTATATTTTTTAGACGTACTTATTAAGCATCATTTATGCATGGTGTGACCTATCGGTCGTACATAATTGAGAACATATACTAGTTTTGTAGAACTTTAAAAGGTCGAGTTGGAGTGAACCTGGATTTTTGTGGGTTGTCACACAATTCGGTCACAAAACAAACCAAAACAAAATAGTTTCATTAATTCTTTATTTAAGCTAAATTTAGTCCCTAAGAACGAACCCCGACTTACTATTTTCTATATTACATCGATTAGGTCCACTTCCTATAAGCGTGTAGTCGAGTTAATAAGTATGTCGAGTTTCTAAAATTAAAACTAGATTTTACACATCATTCACCAACAAATGCAGATCATGTATTTGATATACAAATAATGAATTCATGTTTTAAAACATCAATTTTCACACCGCTAACACATAGAACAATTGTACTCAAAATTGGATGTAGAAGACTAGCTTAAAACACAGTTTAGACTCACGTTCACTAAAATTCAGTTCTAGAGAGTTTGAAAATGAATTAGACTATGAGTCTTATATTTATGGAAACTAGACTCCGAAAGCTACAACTTTTGTTTAGATGTCATTTAAAAATACGAAATTGTGAATAACTTATGACCTTGCGAAAACAGAACTATAAAGATGATAGGAATGGAGACTTACATCGAAAAGTTTAACATTCCAAAAACGTTTTACCAACACATGAGACTTTAGACTCACAACCTGAATTCAACTGTTAAATAAAAACACTTGTAAAATATATTATACTAGTGAATCCCATCAAACGAATTAGTCCCGATTTTTTTTACAAACAAGTACTTTAAACCTTATCGTACAAAACCCTAATTAACAAACCTTTACTAAACGTTCTCTTAAACAAAACAAAATTTAACAAATAACGATTATCACTAATAAAACTTTATATGATTAGGTAAAATAAAACAAAAGAATAGAAGATTTCCAATAAGAACGAAAAACCATGAGTATATGCTAGAACAACGAATGAGATCTAGAGAAAGATGATTGGTTTCTCCTGCTTGGTTGTTGTTGATCGCGAACATGGAAAAGAGAAGAACAAATGATTGAGGTTGCCTTGGATGGAGAAACAATTTTGTTTGGGGCAAGATCTGGAGTAGATGAAGCTATGGAGTCTTCAGTGCGTTTGAATAAAGATGATTTCAGTTCGTGGAGGGTCCGAACTGAAATCATCAAAAAAAATCCGAAGTGAAGTTTTCAGTTCGGAGAACAAGTTACTCTGAACTAAATGAAGTTCCTTCGAACTGAAAACAAACTTCGGATTAAGTTAAGTCAACAGAAGTCAGCATTGAAGAAATCAATTCGGAAGTTGAAGACTTTAGTTCAGAACGGAAGTGAACTCCCCGAAGTGAAAATAAGATGTTGACAATGTTGTAATATTTAATTTGTAGTGTGTATGTTCTTAGATTTTGTCTATAAATAGTGTGATAGGTAGTTCGAGTTTGTTGTCTTTGAACCCGGAACACTCTCAAATAGGTTCCGTGAGCTTGAGTGTCGATGTAACAAGCTCGGTTCCAAAACCTGTCACCACTATCAATGAAATTTATGAAAACAGTTACGCTCAAATGTTTGTTCTAATCAATTTCACAAATTCAAACTTCAACATTTCTTCAATTTATGATTCCAAAGACACGGGTCATGAGATTCCGCATCATGACATGTTGTTGTTTCAATTCGATTCGTTGTTTAGAGAATTCAAGGACCTGCCAATTGGTATCAGATCCAGACTAAGCAATTGATTGAATTCGATTGAGTTTGGTTCATCAATTTGACTTGATTCGAAGATTAGGTCAAACTATTAGTGAATTGAAGGAGTCCGGAGTGAAATTGAAGAGCTGAATTGAAGATCCTGTTTAGATTTCAAGGTGTACATGGTGGAGCCGATGTTACTCGTTGATTATTCAAAGACGATGGTGTATGAAGAGCGAAAACACGAGTTATCGATTTGAGTGAGGGGTGTGAGGGAAGTAGAACGGAGCTCAGCCTCATGTCATCAATTTGAGAAAGAGGTGTGACATGATGCTTCAGACCTGAAATCGGGATAATCTAATCAAGATCTCAAAGAACCTGATTGAAGATACTGTAACCAAGGGAAGCTCGTTTGAAAATAAATTACAGTAGCTATTCACTTTCTTGATGGGAAAAGGTCAAACTTGACCTCATACGGGAAGCAAGGTGATATAAGCTACTGATTCTCCATGGGGAATCTGGTCAAAGATCAAGATAATCTTCTGGTGATTCTGCAGCTATTCCTCCTGAAATTGTGAAAGAATTCACAAAAGATTGAATTGGAGGAAGCTAACCATGGAGAAGTTAAGGTATGGAGAAGAAGACGAAGACTCATAGCATCATCCAAGGGGCGATTGTTGGGCCAAGAACTGGAGTGGATGAAGCTATGGAGTCTTCAGTGCGTTTGAATAAAGATGATTTCAGTTCGTGGAGGGTCCGAACTGAAATCATCAAGAATAATCCGAAGTGAAGTTTTTAGTTCGGAGAACAAGTTAGTTCAGATACTCTGAACTAAATGAAGTTCCTCCAAACTAGAAACAAACTTCGTAGTAAGTTAAGTCAACAGAAGTCAGCATTGAAGAAATCAATTCGGAAGATGAAGACTTTAGTTCAAAACTGAAGTGAACTCCCCGAAGTGAAATTAAGATGTTGACAATGTTGTAATATTTAATTCGTAGTGTGTATGTTCTTAGATTTTGTCTATAAATAGTGTGATATGTAGTTCGAGTTTGTTGTTTTTGAACCCGGAACACTCTTAAAGAGGTTTCGTGAGCTTGAGTGTCGATGTAACAAGCTCGGTTCCAAAACATGTCACCACTATCAATGAAATCTATGAAAACAGTTACGCTCAAATGTTTGTTCTAATCAATTTAACAAAGTCAAACTTCAAAATTTCCTTCAATTTATGATTCCAAAGACACAAGTCATGAGATTCCGCATCATGACCTGTTGTTGTTTCAATTCGATTCGATGTTTAGAGAATTCAAGGACTTGTCAGATTTAACATGAGAAGGGAGGGGGATAAAGTCGAAATTGACTTTAGGGTTTTGAGGGTTTTGGCCGAGAGGTTTGGGGGGATCGGGTTGGCTTTTAATTTCCTTTTTTTATTTTTAGAAATACTACTAAATGGATTATTGTTAGGATTATGGATTTTGTCCAAAACTTAACAAGACGGGTTTATGGTATGGGCTAAACAAAGCAACAAAATACTAGACCAAAACTAATGTTTTCTATAGTAACATATGACTCGAGAATTAAATACGAATACGAACTACAACGAAATACTTAACTCGAAAATATTACGAATATGAACTCCAATGAAATACTTAACTCGGATATATTACGAATAACTAAAATAAAAAGTTTTACTTTGTGTTCCCGTTGAATTTTCAATAATAGTAATAACGTCCAAACGTTAAATTTTTGTCTAACTTATACGTAGAAGCTTAACCTTACGCGAAAGTGAAATTCCTAACATGTCATGCAAGTGTTCGATATATAAAAATTTGCTAATCGTTTCCCATCTCAAGTAATTACATTTAAGTATTCAAGTTTCAAAATTCACGTTAAATAACAGTTAACAAGTAATGACAGGCATCTCGAGATAACGTTGACTAAGACAAAAAATTACGTTGACCGAGCGGATTTGGTGATGGTTGTCACACAATATATCAGGTCTCACAGTTACGAATCTAGTGTTTAATAGTTCATTCACTCTACTACGCGGAAATGCGTTTGGAGTTCTACCTTGGATTGAATATGGAGTATCCAAACTAACTACCAAATGTAATCCCACACTTACAAGGTGTTAAGATATTTCGAACTATATTTGTTTAAATATATACACTTGTAGGTCAGGATCTATCAAAAAAGTTGCAGCGGATCAACACTTTGATATTCACAAGGGTTAATTGTTTAACAGTTTATGAATATAAGAATGAATAAACGTTAATAATTAAGAACACAAGAATTCCACCAACAGCCTCAATCTATTAAGAATAATTGTTTGTTACAGACGTGTGTTTACAACGACACAGGGATCTATTTATATAGACCTTGAGGAAACCCTAATCTAATTAGGTTAAAACTCTAACGAAATCTACGAAGATATTATCAATATGTTGTTTACATAATTATCTCCTTACAATGCGCTAACTAAGTATATCAAATAAGCAGTATTAACAAGCGCGCCAGTAGAAACTCCTTCATGCAAATCCATGCAGCCAGTATTAACATTCACCAGTAGTAAGTCAGCAGTAGTAATATTACCAGTAGTAATCTCCAATACTTGACCACCAGTCACCAGTATTATACAAACCAGTATTAACTAAACGTTCCGACAGTACTAACTAATTCTACCAGTATTAACACCTTATAAACCCAACAATCTCCCCCTAAACTTCTGCATTCATCAAAAAGCATAAGTTTCTTCATTACAAACCTTGGAGAATGTTACCAATACTTCTAACTGACTACATTAAGTTTTGATGATCTGTAAGCTGGAATCTGATCTTCCACAATAGTTGAATAGCTTCTTCAGAATCTTGATAGCCTTCAACTTCACATTAAGCATGTTGATCATAACATTGATGTCGTGCTTCTACTTCTTTTCAACCAAAAAATAATCTGTTGAGCCATCACTTCTACTCAACGAATAAACTCCACAACTTTCATAGTGTATCCATTCAATAATAGGAGTAAACTTTGACAACTTTTATGGCACATTCTCAGGTTCAAACATGACTTCCAGTACTTCCATAAATATATCATTAAAGTCTAGACCAATACCTTTGCCATTTGAGTACTTCTTGCAGCCAATGAGAAAGAGATCCACTAAGTCCCTTCGACTTATATTCCTAAATATTTCCAGATGACTGTAGAACACCCTGAAGCTCTTGTCAGCTCTAACAACCTTGTACCCATTCTTTTCATCCACAACCACACCAAACTAGTCTACTATGGGCATTTCTGTGAAGGTTGTTGCACAATTAATGTCTTCGGAATGTATGATCAGACTCTTCATGTCATCAAAGACTCTATCTGCAGCTTCATTTACCTGGTCATCTGAAATCTTAGGTACACATCCAAACACAAAGTTTCCAGGAATGTCTTCTTGTTTGACCTGGACATATTTTGGCTTCTCTTCCTCTTTCTCAGCTTATGTCTCCTTTTCATTACCCTGAAAACTCTCTGTAGTAGATTTCTTTGTTTGTTCAACTTTTTTTTTCTTTACACTAGTCTGAACAGATGAACTAGTGCTTGCCTTTCTTTTGGTACCAGTAGCAACTGTTTCTACTGCTGGCTTTGATCTTTTTGAAGTAGGAACATTACCACCTATATATGTTCTTTTTGATGGAACAGACTGCTGTTGAACTTTCTTCTTTTCAAACTTTGGCTCTGTATTTTTCTTCTTCCCAAAGTGGACCACTTTATAACCTCTGTCAAGAGCAGCCTTGAGAGCTCTCTCCTTCTCCAACTCTTGTCTCTCTCTTTCCAGCTTGGCTTTCTCTTGAGCAGCCTTCGAGATTCTATTCTCTTTGATATACAAATACAGAACATTATCTAGCTTCATGGGACCCAATTGCTTTCCACTGTATTTTTCAGGTGATTTGAGTAAGTCTGTGTATTTCTTCTTATCTTCAGCCCTCCTTTTGTTTCTTTTAACAGTGTTTTTGCTTTGCTCTTCTTCTTTCTTTTGCTTCTACAGCAAAATTTCATCCCGTTCCAGCATCTTCTGAGCAAGCTTAGCATCTTCCCTCTCTTGAGCTTTACGTTTGAGTTCCTCCTGTATCTGTTCCTCAACCATCTTTTGAGCAGCAACTGCATCTTCTTGCTCAATTTTCTTCAACCTTTCCCTCTCAGCTTGGGCTTTTCTTGATCTTCTTTGTTCCCTTCTTGTTCTGCCCTTTTTAACATTTCAATTTCAGTTTGTTCCTTATCCAATCTTTCCTTTTCTAACTCTTCCAGCCTGATTTTCTCATCTCTCTCTTCTTCCAGCTTTCTTTTCTTTCCCAACTCTTCCTCCTTCAGTTCCTCCTTTGATTTTTCAATTACCTTTCCTTTGCCCTTGCTTTTATGTTCTGGATCATCAAGATTTACCTTTTGAATCCCCTTCTTTGTAGTAATAAATCCAATGTTTCTTTTGGGCACTGGAGGAGGAATAGAAGGATCAGTAGATTCATCAGTTGTACCTGCAGATCCACCAATAGAAAAAGTAAATAGTTGTTCCTTAGATTTTTCAGCGGCTGCTTTCCTTTGACGTGCTACTGCAGCTGCAATCTGTTCTTCCTTAAAGCCTCAGCCTTCAATCTTTTTTGCTTAGCTTTCTCTTCTTTAATCTTCTCAAGCTCTGAAGCTAGAGTTGAATCATCTTCAATTTGGGAAACTACTAGTGGAATACCAATAGTAACTATATCTCAGAGTCACCAGTAGGAATTTCTTCTGTTTTGTCACCAGTATTAACTGGTGGCTCCTCACCAGTATTAACTGGTGGCTCCTCACTAGTAGTAACTGGTGGCTCCGTTGTAGTTTCCTTCTAATTTTCTTTCTCAGCTTTTTCTTGCTTTTCTTCAATCTTAATCTTAGCAATTCCTTTCAAAATTTCGTCCACTCGCTCCCTTTCCTGTTTGATTCCAGCTTCAGACTCTCCCATGTTCATAATTACATCATGTATTTCTTGATCTTCAGATGTCCATTCAGTGGACTTTTGCACAGTAGACAATGGAGCACCTCTTCTTCCTTCATCTTCCTTCTTTTTAACATTTTCAACCACCACCTCTTCTTCTTTCTTTACCTCCATTTCAGTATCTTCAAAAACTGGAACCTCTGTTTCAGCTTGTTGTTCCTTTTCTTTTTGAATCTCCTTCTCAACTTCCTTTTCTGCACTTTTCTCCCCCTTAGTGGAAACATTCTTATCATCTTTTCCTGAAGAGCCTGAGCTTGAACTTGAACCAGAAGGACTGGGCAATTTTGACTTTGCTCCACCCTTCTTTCCACCATTCTTACCAACCTTCTTCTTCAGCTTTACAGGTTTCTTCATCACAATCCTGCACACTTTTACCTCATGTACCAAGCGAGATACTAGTTTCTTCAATCTTTTGATCTCCTCCTCCTGACCTTCCACCTTCATAATGAATTTCTTGCACATTTCCATCAATTATAGGGGTGTATAGTTATAGCTATCCTTCCTAACCTTCTGTTTAGTACCAACATTGGGCAGTTCCTCGAATGATTTAGAGGGTGCCTCCTGCCTAGCAGTAGCATCACCCTCCTCCTTGGTCTCTTGGCCCCTGGGACCTCTAGAGAATGATTCCGGAGAAACATCCTCTTTTAGAGTTGTCGTCGATTGGGTATTAATGTTTGTCTTAGTGCCCTGAGCACCACGAAGTGGTGCAATAGTAGTATGAGCCCTTTCGACATGGTATCCCCTCTCCTTATGGACCACCTTCTTAACGGGTTTCACCACTGGTTTAGATGTTTCAGTTTTAGGTCCAAGAGGTGAAGGACCCTTCTTGGCCTTAGGGGCGTACTCTTTCTGAGGTGTACTTTGAGGTGATTGAGTTGGTGCAACAGAGGCACTCTTTTCTGTTTTAGTAGCAGGTATAGAAGTGGAGATAGGTGGTGTGGGTTGGGACTCAAGTGGGTTACTTGGTCCTTCACCAGTTGCAACAGGGACACCCACCATTGTAGAGAACAGGGGTGTCACCTTTCCTGAAAATTTGTTTACCGTTCTCCTCATCTTATAAAAGGTTTCTTTGAATGAGAATCCATGATGAGAACGTCTCCCTCCGTGGAAAGATTATCAATTTCTTTATTAATAATGACAATTAAAAATCGTGGGCCAAGATTCCACTTTAAATCACTAAAATCATGTTTGAAAAATTATATACCCTCTCTGTAGCTAGACACGCCATAGCCGTAGCTATGGTGGTGTTAAACTTATTCTAGGTATATCTCTTTCTAGAGATACATTGCTGTAAAACATGTACCATGTATCTCCATTGAGGTGAGAGAAGAGCCTTTTGGAAAGTGAATTTTGTTAGGCTTCCCTCGTACCCCATTCGTTCAAAAATTTCAAACAACTCATCATTGGGGATAGATGTAATACCTGAAGCATCGTTGAGATTTAAATGAGATCGAATGTTGGCCTCTGTGACTATCATCTCTTTCTTTTCGATGATGGCTTTGATACGTTCTTGATTGTTAATGTTTTCCAGATTCGTCGTAGTCCAAAACTCACGGATGTGCTTTTCATTAACCGGAGGGTTTACCGTTAAAGCATAACGAATGTAGGATCCTCTCAGGAACTTAATAATCTGATGAAAATCAGCGGCCTCTTTGTGGAGAGTAAGATCAGCAGCAATGTTGTGAGCGAGACCGAAGGAAAGTTCTTGTTGTTCCGACATTGATTTGAGAATGATTTTGAGTTGAGATTTATCGATTTAGGGTTTGCGGAAGAAGAGAGGGTTTATTTTGAGAAAGGTTTTCTTCGATAGAGGGTTTTGCAATTTGGGGAGCAAAATTTCAATTTGAATAGAATTTAATAAGGCAATTAACTTCTCAATTTATACTAATTGGCCCCTACACACAAAACAAAATAACCAACTTTCCACTTGGCAGTAGAAACGTCCCGCCAAAATTGTTATAACTAGCAGTAGTAACTACAACCAGTAGAAAGGATCAGTAGTAACTGTTGAATAAAATTGACCAGTAGAAACTGGTGCTAGTAAAATTGTGACCAGTATAAACTTTACCAATAGTAACCACCAGTATAAATACTAAAGGTGATAACTACCAGTATTATTTACACAAGTAACATATACCAGTATTAAGACAGAACAGTAAAAACTACCAGTATTAACTTTACACATATAATATTTGACAATTAAGATTAAATTCGTCATTTTAAGATGCAGATTTTAAGCAAGATTAATCATTCCAATACTATTGCTCAAAAATGTAAACCTGCCCACATCAAATGCTTTTGTGAACAGATCTGCAAATTGATTATCAGTATGTACTTTGACTACCTGGATAAGTTTCTTTTCGTTGCAGTCTCTTATAAAATAAAAACGAAATTCGATGTGTTTAGTTTTCGAGTGTTTGACTGGATTATCGACTATACTTATGGTACTCTTATTATCAATAAAAATAGGAGTGTGTAAGAAAGAGATACCATAGTCCATCATCTGATTCTGAATCCAGAGCACTTGTGCACATCAACTTGATGCAGCAACATATTCTGCCTCCGTTGAGGATGTGGACACGTTTGTTTGTTTCTTTCATTGCCATGAAATTAAACGTGATCCAAAGAATTGATATCCTCCTGATGTTGAATTTTTGTCCAGATTTTCCCCTCCATAGTCACTGTCTATGTAAGATATGAGCTCAAATGGAGAATCTCTTGGGTACGACAAACCCAGATTTGGCTTTGCCTTTAAATAACGAAAGATTCTCTTCACTGCAGTTAGATGTGAAATCTTGGGACGAGTCTGATAACGTGCACACACACGCTATACATGATGTCTGGACGAGATGACGTTAAGTACATTAATGATCCAATAATTGATCTGTAAAGATGCTCATCCACATCCTCCCCCTCAAAGTCGGCCTCAATATGTTTGTGTGTTTCTACTGGTGTACTAGCATGTTTGGCATCCTGAAAGCCAAACTTTTCAAGAATGTCTTTGACATATTTAGCTTGATGAATGAAGATACAAGTAGGACTCTGCTTGACTTGTAAGCCGAGGAAGAAAGTCAGTTCCCCCATAGAACTCATCTTAAATTTCTTATGCATAATTTGTTCAAACTCTCTACATAATGTGTCATCAGTAGAGCCAAAGATAATGTCGTCGACGTAGATTTGAACAAGCATAATATCACTCCCAACTGTCTTGATGAATAATGTTTTGTCAATTGCACCCCTTTTGAAATCATGATTAAGAAGATATACAGATAAAGTATCATACCAAGCCTGAGGGGATTGATGGAGACCATACAAAGCTTTATCTAATTTGTATACCATGTCAGGATGTTCAGGATCCTCAAAACCTGGAGGTTGACTCACATAAACCTCCTCTTCTACTTTGCCATATAGGAAGGCACTCTTGACGTCCATTTGATAGACTTTAAAACCCTTGAAAGACGCAAATGCCAAGGATATTCGAATGAATTCAATTCGAGCTATTGGAGGGAACACCTCATCATAGTCAACTCCTTCTTCCTGTGTATAGCCTTGAGCAACCAACCGTGCTTTGTTCTTGATTACTATCCCCCGTTCCTCCGTTTTGTTCTTGAAGATCCATTTGGTACCAATCACTCTTTTCCCACTTTGTAGCACAACAAGTGTCCAGACAGCTTATAACTTGAACTGTAGTAGTTCCTCCTGCATCGCCTCGACCCAACTAGGATCCTTGATAGCTTGCTCGATCTTCTTTGGAGTCATTTGAGAAAGAAAACAAAAGAACATACAGTCATTCAAACTGTGGTGAAGTTGTTTTCTTGTTTTTACTGTGGAGTGAACATCTCCAATGATTTGGTCCAAAGGATGATTCTTGTTGATTCTTTGAGTTTGAAACGGATCTTCTGAAATCTCTTCTTCCAAGTTTGAATCGTTTTGCTCATGAAGGTCATGAGAACTAGATTGTGGAGAGGGAATGGGCTCTTCTTCTTGAACTATATTTGTTGGAGTAGGACTGATATATTGATCCTCATCATCTGAAAGTGGAAGCTCATCTTCCTTAGGACCACTCGAATGAACATCATCATCATGAGATTCCACAGGGTGTTGGGTTTAAACACTCCAGGAGGATCAATGTTGAAGTATGGAAAGTATATGAACTGATCATGTTGAGCAGATGTACCAGAAGATTGGGTTTGACCAGTCTTAACATTAGAACCAGTAGAAATGGGGTCACCTATATTAATTGTATAACCAGTAGGAACATTTGAATGTCCAGTATTAACTGGATGACCAATTTTAACTGAGGTACCACTATTAACCTTTTCACCAGTTTTAACTGATTGACCAGTATTAACTGGTTCCCCAGTAGTATCTGGTTCAACAGTATTAATGGGTTCGCCTATATTAACTCCTTTTCCTAATTCATTGTTCCGTTGACCTATAAAATTAGCATTCAAAGATTTGGTTAGTTCGTCAATATTAAATAAGCAATATGGGCCTTCTCATGTAGCATTCAGAGTCTTCTCGTTGAAGGACACATTTGTGCTTTCCTCCACAATTCTGGTTTTGATATTGTAGACTCTGTATGCCTTGCTCTGAGTAGAGTACCCGACGAAGAACCCTTCAGTGACTTTGCTATCAAACTTCCCCAGATATTCCTTAGTATTTAAGATTGTACAAGGACACCCAAATGGTTTAAAGAAGCTTACGAATGGCTTTCTCTCATGAAAGAGCTCATAAGGGGTCTTTGTTTGAGATTTGACAATCAATACTCTGTTTTGGACATAGCAGGCAGTGTTAACTGCTTCTGCCCGGAAGGTAAAAGGAAGCTTGGAATCTGCAAGCATGGATCGTGCTGCTTCTATAAGAGTCATGTTTCGTCGTTCTGCCACTCCATTTTGTTGAGGAGCGCGAGGAGCACTGTATTGATGTTCAATTCCTTTTGTACTACAAAACGCATCCATTTCTTGATTCTTGAACTCAGTCCCGTTGTCACAGCGGATGATCTTCACCTTCTTTTTTGTCTTGTTCTCAATTCGTGTTATGAAAGATCGTAGATGATCACCTGTTTCATCTTTAGTACCAAGAAAGAAAACCCAAGTATATCTTGTAAAGTCATCAGTAATAACTAAACAGTAATACTTCTTTCCTGGACTCATAACATGAGTTGGACCAAAAACATCCATGTGCAATAAGTGTAAACTAGACAGATTAGAGTTGGTGTCTTTGATTTTTTGAGATGATTTATGTTGTTTACCCTTTAGACATGCAACACAGTGATCATTGAAAGTAAATTGTTTTTGTGGTAAACCCTAACCAACCCATTTTTAACCAATTTGTTCATGTTTTTGAGGTTCATATGACACATTCTTCTATGCCATAAAGATAATTCATCATGTGACGCTTTTGAAATAAAACAATTTTCTTTTACTTCAGAGGTAGTTTGACCCATTTTTAAACAATACACATTCTCTTTCCTAGGTGTTCGAAGTAGAATCATACTTTCGTCACCTACTTCAAACTTAGGATCAAGAATGATACACTCGGTTTTAGTAAACAATACCTTGTTCTCTTTATCACACACTTGAGAAACACTAACCAAATTATAATTCAATTCTTGGACAAGAGAACGTTTTCAAACGTAATAGGTACCATATGTGGTCCTTTCACTGTAATTCTCCCACCTCGCGGATTTCCTCCAAATGTAACATAGCCACCATCATATTCAACATAGTCTTTGAGTTGCAGCTTGTTTCCTGTCATGTGCCTAGATCAGCCACTGTCCACATGCCACGTCTCTCCTTTCTTGACACCTGGCTTGCTCTACACATGAATAAGAGGTTAGTTTTTTTTAGGAACCCAAGCCAAAGTAGTCTGGGGTTTACCCTTTTCATTTACATAATCAACAACGTTTGAAATGATATGCAGGATTCTTGGTTTGAACATGTTCAGTGTTACTACATGGTGGAGTTCCT
>CAJVGC010000001.1:27435222-27453164 GCA_910822075.1 Senecio squalidus | reverse complement strand
TAAATCCCTTCATTGAGTTTGCTAACAAATCGTTTGTTGCCTTTTGGGAGTAAACGAAATCTTTCATCATCTTCGTGAAGCTTGGTTCCTCGTTTCCCTCTCTTGGTTTCGATTGGTTGGATTGAAAACGTGCCTCATTTCTATTGCCCCGATTCTGATTTCCATACCCACTATTTCCTCGGTTTTGGTACCCGTAGTTAGCATAGTTTGCTTCCTCGGTTTTTGGCTCACAATCGTCCGTGCAGTGAGGTCCTCCACATTTCCCGCATCCATTTTTTACCAAGTGGACATCTTTCTCCAACCGTCCCATCCTATTCTTCATCTCATCACCCAAAGACTTAATCTCGTTCACAACTTCCTTGTTACTACTACTACCTCCCTCTTCTACTTGATTCACCGTTCCTCGTACTCTTCTATTTCTAGTAACCCGGTCCCTAGCAATTCTAGCTTGGACTTGATCTTCCATCATTCGATGAGCTTCATTTGGTGACTTATACAAGAAACTACCACCACCCGCCAAATCCAAGTCGTGTTGAGAACGACTATCCAAACTATAGTAAAATATGTCTATTCCATGGCAATTCCTTAACAACTCTTTAAGTCTAATCCAAGCATCCGTAATGGTCCCGTTATCCCATTGTTGAAAAGACCTGATTTGGTTCAAAAGCTTCCTACGCAAAATAGGTGGAAAGAATCTCGTCACAAAAGTCTCTCTCATTGCTTCCCAACTTTCAATGGAACCCGGTTCCAGCTCGTTGAACCATGTTTTCGCCTCTCCCGTGAGAGACGATGGAAATAAACTCAGCATAACACCTTCCTCATGACCCGCTCCATATCGGAACATTTTGCACGTCTCCATAAAACTCGCCACATGCTTATGCGGGTCGGACTTAAAATGCCCGTCAAAAGTGCTATCTTGAATCATTTTGAGGTGATGACCTTTAACGGAAAAGTCAGCCCCCAAATCCGGTGCAACAATAGCCGACCCATTCGTTTGTGGTACTATCCGGTTCCTATTGATCATCGGTATGTCAAAAGGATTGGGTGGGTTGTTGTTGACTAAAGGTCGTTCTCCATTTTCTCCGTTTTCTTCCATCTCTTCTTCAAACACAACCTTAACTTCCTCCTCGGAAGATTCGTTTTCACTATAAACTACTGCTGCTGCTCCTAAACCTCGCTTTCTCAAACGTTTTTTCGGGTCAGAAAGAGGGCTATTCACTTGCTTCCCTTGGGACCTAGTAAACATCCACTATCAATACCTGAAAATCACAACAAAACAAACAAATACCCGTGAAAATATTCAAACAAGTAATCAAACAAAAACTTAAAATCTCAACTAAATCAAGTCCCCGGCAGCGGCGCCAAAAACTTGATGTGAAAAATCTAGTTTACCGAAAATAAACTTTTACTAGATTACTACACGGGCAGTGTACCCTTGTCAGTTGTAAAATAGTATCGGTAAATATCGGGTTCGAACACAAGGACTATTCATAATTGAAAGTTTTAGTTTTTAGTAACGAGTAACACGTAACAAATTGGTTTTTAGTCTTAAGAAGACTTGATTATACTAACGGTAAAAATACTCTTGAATTCAAATATGGATAAAAAGACGCTTAATTGGACCGTTTACGAATGTATGTTATTTCTTAGGTGTGAAAATGTCGATAAACTTCTAATGTAAAATCCTAAGTTCCTTTCGAATACCGGATTTCTCCAATTACCTAACCATGCAACTATTCCTTTCGAATATAGTTAACACCTCAAGTAATTGTGCATAAAGTTTCAAGCCGATGTGTGAGAATTAATCTATAAGCTTCAATTCGAATAGCTTACTAACTAATAAACCGAATTCTCTTAATTTAATAGCTAGCGTTCGTGTTAAAACCTACTTGTTTAAATCCTTGTTAATGATTCCTTTCGAATACCACTAACTTATAATCAACTAAAGACCGGCCGATTAATTCGTTCCTATTTTAGTAAAAATTACGGATTCCTTTCGAATACCCGTTTTTTAGATTACCAAATAAGAGTATAAACAATTTTAACAATATAATTAAGATATTAACCCAAACGGATCCCCGATTAACCTCTACACATCAATCTAATTTCACACCTAAAATCTAACACACAAACGATCACAAATCCAAGCAAACGTTTAAAGTAATTAGCTACTCATGATTATAACGAAACTCATCAAATATATAGACATGATTCAATTGCAATAAAAAGTGGATAAAAGTTCAATACCAACTGTAGGTAACAAGAGCCAAAAATCTCCAAGTAACTAAACGAAAATGAAATTTACGATTGTTTGATGAAATTCTGGAATTTGATTGTTCCAAAACGAAAGTAATCTTCCAATTGTGATGCTAGAACTCAAAATGTGATGAAAAAGATGATCCAAATTCTGCTGCCACGTTCTCTATTTGATAAGTGATGGAAAAACTTTTGGTGTTCCCATGATTAGCATTAAAAACTAACAAGTAACTGTCAAAGTCGAGATTGCGCCGCCAGTGGCCTGATTGCGCCGCAATCTTGCTTCCGAGATGAATGCTTTTCCTTGCTTGCTTGATTGCGTCGCCAGTCTCACTTGGTTTCCTCCTTTTGCATTTTAAAGTCCAAAACTTCATTCCTTTTGCTCCAAAAACACCTAACTCAACCTAAAACATAACTTTACCAAAACATAAGCATAAACGGCTCTTTCCATTACGTTTAGGACTCGAAACATAATGAATATCGCGATAAAATACTCGTATAAATGAGCGATATCATGACCAAACCGACCCTTCCTTGCCGTGCATCTCGACACTTACACTAATTTCCTGAAACATAAGATAAAGTGTCAACTACACAACGTAGTGAGGGAGTTACAGTATTGAGTTTCTCGATAAAAGTTTCCAAAAATAGAATATATATATATATATATATATATATATATATATATATATATATATATATATATATATATATATATATATATATCATAAGTAAAAAGGAACGGAACGACGCTAGAACATATATATACACTAAAGGGTTTCGTACACACGTAAGTAAAAATAGAACTCGTAATAATAAAAGTAGAAGCGGAATCCATCGCTAAAATAAAGTATATGCGTAGTTAATATGTGCTTAACTAAATTAGTAACTTGTAACAATCACTTGGCATAATATAAGGTAAGTCTACACTAAACCGATTGTTTGGTCAGATCTAGCCCCAAAATATTTCATTGAGTTTCCACCTGAATCCAGTAATATGTACTTGGGTCGCTAACCCTGAGCAAGGAGTGACCTCTCCTAAGTATCGTTACCCATAATACTAACGGCTATTGCTAATAGTGTGTAACGTTTCGAACCAAAAACGGGGAAACTGAGTTCTGTTTCTAAAAATAGTAATAAGCACTTACGGTTTATATTTTCATCAAGGATTGATGTCTTACAAGTAGCCTAAATTTAGTTTAGCCAATTTAGGGGGAATTAACACATAATACGCATAATAGTTTCAAAGTTTCACAAGTTTCCATAGTTTCCAAGTTTCACAAGTTTCCAAAAGTTTCCAACGTTTCAAAAGTTTCAAAGTTTCATACGAGTTTCACATGTTTCAAAGGTTTCAAAGTTTTATACGAGTTTCACATGTTTCACGTTTCATAAGTTTCAAAAGTTTCAACAAAGTTACATACACAAACAATCTTATATTTCCCCCAAATAAGTAATTTAAAATAATAAAACATAGTGGGGTTGTAACTCACGGTTTGCAAAGAAAAGATACGAACAAGCACGGATGGAGCGGAACACGTCGGGAATCAAAGATAACCTAAAACACCGGAATGTTGTATAAGTTTTATTAGTATGATTCAAGTTATGTTAAAGTTCCATTTCAACATTTTAAATCCCAATTTCTTATGCTTTAGATTTTGTCCCAAAAGATTACTACGGAAAAGTTATATGATTAAACGTGTTCGTGTACATTTTAAAGTCTGATAAGTCCATTTAAGTCCAAAAAGAGTCAACGTCCGAGATCAATACGTTTAAGTTACAAAAAGGTTAAGTTACTGAGTTTGAATATATTTTATGGTGAAATTTGGGCAGCGCTTCCGCGCTATAAAAGTTATATCCATTTTCAAAACCACTTTCCCGCTTTAACGAACAATTTAACAATTACAACAATAATACAATGTTTTAAGTCCTCAATCTTTCCCAAACAGTTTGTTGTTAAAAACAGTAAGCTTTTCGAAATATACAATCTGTGGTAACTTATTTGAGCTCATTTTCACGTTTAAAGTTCTTAAAACGACGATTTTTGTGAACAACAGGATCCAAACAGCGGCTGGAGACACTCAGCCGCCGGCTGGACCTTAGCCGCCGGCTGAGTGTCTTCAGCCGCCGGCCAGAGGCCTTCGGCCAGTTTCTAGATTTCGTTATTTTTCAATTTTTAGCCCGTTTTAGTGTTAGATTCGAACATGCAAACTGTTATTTATCAAATATATGTATTTTTAAGCAAAAGTTACAGTTTCTTTCGGATTTATGTGTTAAAATTGAAGATCTATTAGAAAAACCCGTTTTTAATCAAGAAATTTTTATAAAAACACTTTTTCTGTTTATAGATCATCCATGCAATCAAAGATTTAAGTAAAAAGAGTAAAAAGGAAGAGTTAAGGAATTGACGGTTAGATGTGATTCAACCTTCAAAAAGTGTGTAAACCTTCTTCAAAACCCGATTTAAAGCTTCCTCTTTGATACCCATTTACTCTAGAATGATTTTGTGTATGATTTGATGGACGTTTTTGTGTTTAAAGGACTGTTTTAATGGTGTAAGTTTCTATTTTTGCTTGAGAGATTTAGAAAGAAAAAGAGGGAGTGTGTGTGTGAGATTTGAAAATGAGTGTAAAAGTGAAATGGTGGAGTAAATGGGTGGGTTGGGACTGACCTAGGGAACCCCCAAGTCAGTATTTTGGTCCAATCCCAGATTAAATGCTTTGGCCCAATCAAACGACATGCAAAAATGAGTCACCATCCACTGGACAGCGGCTTTCAGCCGTCGGCTGGAAGGTTTTTCCAGCACGGTGACGTTTTAAGTTTTTCGTAATTGTTAGTTGTGGACTAGAGTCTTTATTAGTTTCCATTATGAACTTAGTCAAGTTCTTGTGTAGTTTATTTGGTGTTAGGATTTATAAGTTGATTCCGACTTTGGTTCCGACAAAATAAAGACACACACATTACGAACTCGAACAATATGAACACGATAAAGAGTAGCTAGAGATTCGAACCGATATAGTAACTGAGAATCACCTGAATTTTTGACGGTTGTCACATCATCCCCGGGTTGAAAGAAATTTCGTCCCGAAATTTGACTCGTCCCATCAGGTAGAAGTATCTTTGAACAGATGCGGGTACTTTTGACGTATCTGGTCTTCACGTTCCCATGTGAATTCGTGACCACGTCGGGATTTCCAACGAACCTTGACAATAGGAACACGACTTTGTCTGAGTTGTTTGACCTCACGGTCCACAACTTCAAGCGGTTCCTCTATGAAGTTGAGTTTGTTGTCGATTTTGACCTCGTCGAGTGGGATGACGATGGTCTCATCAGATAAGCACTTTTTCAAGTGCGAGACATGGAACACGTTATGAACATTGGAAAGAACTTGCGGAAGTTGGAGTCGATATGCTACTGGGCCAATACGCTCGATAACTTCAAATGGTCCGGTATACCTTGGGCTTAGCTTGCCGCGTTTCCCGAAGCGAACTACCCCTTTCCATGGTGATACTTTAAGAAGCATCCGATCGCCAACCTGGAACTCGATGGGTTTCCTTCGGTTATCGGCGTAGCTCTTCTGCCGAGTACGGGACGTCTTCAGTCGCTCTCTGATAGTGGTGATCTTGTCGATGGTTTCCTGAACGATGTCGAGCCTTGTGAGTTGTCGATCACCGGCTCCTAGCCAACAGAGCGGCGACCGCCACTTACATCCATATAAGGCCTCGAACGGAGCACACTTAATGCTAGTGTGGTAGCTGTTGTTGTAGGAAAACTCAACCAGGGGAAGGTGAGTATCCCAACTTCCTCTGAAGTCAACTACGCATGCTCTAAGCATATCCTCAAGTGTTTGGGTCGTCCTTTCGCTTTGACCGTCGGTCTGCGGGTGGTAAGCTGTGCTAAGGTCTAGTCGCATCCCGAGAGATTTCTGAAGCTCGTTCCAAAAGCGGGACGTGAATCGACTATCCCTGTCAGAGATGATGGAGAGAGGTGTTCCGTGGCGAGAGATGATCTCGTTGATATAAATTTGCGCGAATTTCTCCATTGAGTGAGTTTCTCGTACCGGCAAGAAATGAGCAGACTTCGTCAATCGGTCCACAATTACCCAAATTGTGTCGTTACCTTTTGCCGTCCGGGGCAGCTTTGTAATGAAATCCATGGAGATTTGTTCCCACTTCCACATAGGAATCTCCGGTTGCTGCAGTAGTCTTGAGGGTTTCTGATATTCCGCCTTGACCTTGGAGCAAGTAAGGCACTTGGCCACGGACAAGGCGATATCCTTCTTCATGCCCGGCCACCAATAATACTCCCTAAGGTCCTTGTATAACTTGTCGGATCCAGGGTGGATGGAGTATCGGGAACGGTGGCCCTCATCCAAGATTATCATGCGAAGATCTTCGGATTTCGGGATCCAGGCTCGGCCCTTGAAATAATGAATCTCGTCGGATTTTAGTTCGAACTCCTTCTCATGATTGTGCAATGTTTCCCCCTTTAAGTGCTCGGGTTTCAACGCTTCTCGTTGAGCCTCGGCGATTTGCGTTTGAAGATTTGTTTGAATCTGAATACCTAATGCTCTAACCCGAGATGGTCTTACCCTTTCCTTCCGACTCAGGGCGTGTGGTACTACGTTTGCCTTACCCGGGTGGTACTTGATCTCGCAATCGTAGTCACTCAGCAGTTCGATCCATCTCCTTTGCCTCATGTTGAGCATCTTCTGGTCTAGAATGTGTTGAAGGCTCTTATGATCCGTGAAAACCATGCACTTGGTACCGTACAAATAATGTCTCCAGATCTTTAACGCGAATACGACGGCTCCCAGATCTAGGTCGTGAGTAGTGTAGTTCTGTTCGTGCACCTTGAGTTGCCTTGAAGTGTAGGCGATGACTTTATCTTTCTGCATAAGGACACACCCAAGTCCTTGATGGGATGCATCGCAGAATACCACAAAGTTATCCATACCCTCCGGTAGAGACAAAATCGGTGCGTGGCAGAGCTGGTGTTTAAGTTTCTGGAAGGATTCCTCTTGCTTCGTACCCCAAACAAAATCATTGTCCTTCTGAGTGAGCTCGGTGAGTGGCTTAGCGATCTTCGAGAAATTCTCGATGAACCTTCTATAGTAGCCGGCCAACCCTAGGAATTGCCGAATTTCCGTAGGAGTCGTCGGGGCTTGCCATTTCTCGATCACTTCTATCTTAGCCGGATCTACATGGATCCCTTCTTGGTTGACCACATGACCAAGGAAATGTACTTCCCGAAGCCAAAATTCACACTTAGATAATTTGGCGTACAGTTTCTGATCTCGGAGGAGTTCTAAGATGAGTTTCAGGTGTTTCGCGTGATCCTCTTTGTTTCTTGAGTAGATAAGGATGTCATCAATGAACACGATCACGAATTTGTGCAAATAAGGTCTACACACCCTGTTCATCAAGTCCATGAACACCGCTGGTGCGTTGGTTAAACCGAATGGCATAACAAGGAATTCGTAATGACCGTAACGAGTACGAAAAGCGGTTTTTGGAATGTCGGTCTCACTGACACGAACCTGATGATACCCCGAACGGAGGTCGATTTTCGAGAAATAAGTTGCACCCTGCAACTGGTCGAAAAGGTCATCGATCCTCGGGAGTGGGTATCGGTTCTTGACAGTCAGTTTGTTCAGTTCGCGGTAGTCGATGCACATACGAAAGGATCCGTCTTTCTTTTTAACGAAGAGTATTGGGGCTCCCCAGGGGGAAGAGCTTGGACGAATAAGACCATGATCCAAGAGTTCCTGAAGCTTTTTCGACAGCTCTTGCATTTCCGGTGGGGCTAGACGATACGGTGTCCTAGCGACCGGTGTTGCACCAGGAACTAGGTCTATCTGGAATTCCACTTGTCGGTGTGGAGGTAGCCCGGGTAAATCTTCGGGAAAGACTTCAGGGTGATCCTTGACTACTGGAATGTCTTGTATACGGATCTCCTTGGGTTTACGTTCGACAACGTGAGCGAGGAATGCGTCACAGTCCTTCTCGAGGTACTTGCGCATTTTCATGGACGATACGATACGAAGTGGCCGTCCGGGCTTGTCTCCTTGAACAACTAGAGTTTCGGTGTCAGAAAGAGGGATGCGGATGAGCTTGTCAAAACAGACAATCTCGGCTCGGAAACGAGAGAGTCAGTCCATTCCGACTATCACATCAAAGCTTTTCAGCTCGATTGGGATTAAGTCAATAGGGAAGGTTTTATCGGACAGGCATAGGGAACACCCTAGGATTATATCTTTAGCTTCGAACTCCTGACCGTTAGCGTACTCTATGGTGAAGCTATCCTTAAGAAACCTTAGATCCTAAGTTAATGAGGGGTCTAAATTTTAAGGATACAAAGCTTCTTTCAGCTCCTGAATCGAACAAAACTGATGCATAGTGATTATTAACAGGAAACGTACCGTTTACCACATTCGGATCCTGTCGAGCTTCCTCCGCTGTGAGTGCGAATGCACGTCCTCGACCTCGCCCTCCTTGGTTCGATTGGGCATTCTGGAGTCTCGGACAAGCGTTCCGGAAGTGTTGGTCACTTCCGCACTCGAAGCACACAGGCTTCTGGCCTGGTACTATCGCCCTTTCCGTGCAGTACTTAGCGAAATGTCCTACCTTTTGGCATTTTAAACACACCGGGCAGTTCCCGTGGTGGTGGAACTTGCACTTATCGCACTTGGGGTTCGTCCTCGTGTATCGAGTTCCAGCTGGTGGTGGTGGCGGTGGTGGTGCTACAGCTGGTATGGAAAGGTTGCAGGTGATCTTCTTCTTATTCCTATCACTTCGCCTTGGGGTCTGGTCGGATTTCCTTTTCTCACCCGACTCCTTCTTGGAGGATGTAGGAGCGGTGAGTAGGTTACTTGTGAGGCGGTGGGCTAGGATGATGGCACTCTGGAGGGTCTGGGGTTCAGCCGTGATGACCATTCCCCTGATCTCAGGAACAAGACCGGAAACATAGCGGTCGATCTTGTTTTCTTCAGGAATCACCAACCTTGGGACCAGTCGAGCCAACTCATGGAATCGGGTAGTATATCCTTCGATGTCGTTTTCGACCATCACGTGATCCTAGAGCTCGGCCTCGAGCTTTTTGATTTCCCCTTTGGGGCAGTACTCCTAAATTAGCAAATTCTTGAATTGTTCCCAGGTGAGAGCGTAGGCGGTCTCGCGTCCTCTATTGCGGACCACGTTGTTCCACCAAGTCAGCGCCTTACCGTGCAGCGCGCAGGAGGCGTACTGCACCTTATCAGCTTCGGCACATCTGCTGATGTGCAGCACCGACTCGATGCTCTCAAACCAGGACACCAGTCCTACGGCACCAGTCGTGCCATGGAACTCCTTGGGCTTACAAGCCATGAAGCTCTTGTAGGTGCAAGCAGGGGGGTTTGGGTGTTGGTTCTGGTTGTTGTTCTGCTGATTCTGATTATTGTTCTGTTGCTACTGCTGCTGTTGTTGTTGCTATTGCTGTTGTTGCTGCTGTTGTTGTTGCTGCTGTTGCTGTTGCTGCTGGTGATGGTTGTTGACATTAGCATTGATCCCAGCTGTGATCTGGGCGATCATGTTGGGCATCGCTGCATTCAACTGCTCAGCGACTTGTTCAGCGATGATACTGGCGTTGGTACGAGGTGCCATGATTCTACAACAGACAACAAATTCAGTTTAGAAACGCACGATCAGAGTATGATAAGAATATAATCCAATGAACAAGTCAACAATCACGCAAGAGTAATATAACAGAACAGATAGTACACGCACGACAAGAATTCAAGAGATTCACACGACAGAGATTCATACGCAAGAGAATAATTCAACCATAGGACAAGATTCATACGACAATAACAATAATAGATAGAAAATTCATTCATTAATAATAATAAACTTGAGTACAAGGTTCAAATGGAAATGAAGTACAGTACAATACAACAACGAAAATAAATAGAAATGGCTCGAAGCTGTGTACATTGAAAATTACAACTCGGCCTACAGTACATAAATAAAGGAAATGAACTAACGGCGTCTCTCCAGGAACATCTTGGCGGCGATGACCGCTAACAGGGTCCCCATGACCAAGCAAACTCCTACTAAACGCTGCACCGTCCGGGCTGTGGCCTGAACTACAGCGAGGTGTCGCAGCGCCTGCTCCGACAACCGATGAGCGGCATCGGAGACTTCACAGAGGAGCAGCCCTTGTTTTTGGGCTTCCTCAGAAATTTAGTGTAACTCACTCACTACTTTCGTAGTTGACACTTTATCTTATGTTTCGGGAAATTTAGTGTAAGTATGAAGTGCATGGCATGGACGGGTCAAGACGGTCGTGTGAGAACCTTTTCGGGAAAAGACTTGTTCACTACTTTTGGGAATTTTATTTGGGAACTCTAAACTTATGTATTTGTGTACTAAATTCTATGATTTGGTTATCTTTTGAAACTTGTAAACACTTTTAAAATATTTATTAATGACTTGAATGTCGTTATGCTTCTTATAACCCGTGTAATGATATTCCAGCTCTTCACATTCCGTGTTTCCGCTTTAGCGGGGTGTGACAATAACACTTTTCATGTGTCGAGACTGAAAAACTGCTTATCGGACGAAACACTTATCACACCTTTAGAAGAAGTACAACTAGACGAAAAGCTCCAATTCGTCGAAAAACGGATTGAAATCATAGATCGCGAAACTAAGAAACTAAGAAACTAAGACACAGTCGAATCCCTATCGTGAGGGTACGTTGGAACGCTAAACGTGGCCCCAAATACATCTGGGAACGAGAGGATCAAATGATGCATAAGTATCCTCATCTCTTTACTTCTCCCACAACGAATACTACAAGTTCAAATTTCGGGACGAAATTCTTTCAACGTGGGGCATTTGTGACAACCGTCAAAACTCAGGTCGAGAACGCTAACTTATAACCTCGATATATATATATTCGATACTCGATATAACTAACTTTATGTGTTACGTGGTTACATAGACATAACTCTTTAAGCTAAACTCGATGTAACTCACTCAAAACTTTGAACGTAGGTATACGTTATTTAAAGTTTTAACGTGTGTCTCGGAATCAGAATCGAAAATCAAAATTTGAATCTATAAATAAATCCTAATACCAAGGAAAAACACATAATGAAATTGCCTAAGTTCATTGCAAAAACAATTGGAAACTTTCAACGAACGAAAAGGCTTAACGATAACAATAACGAAAAGCGAAAACTGCAGAAACTGAGCCCAGGGCGCAGCCCTGGAATCCCCAGGACGACGCCCTGCTGGGCAGAAATCCAAAAATTTGGTATTTTGTGACTCATTCTCGATTGTTGCACTTAGCCAACACTTGTCTTAGTCCGATTTGACCCCCCATATGGCAGTTTTCTGCCATCTCTTCACCCCAAAACACTCAACACTCTCTCTTTTCTTTTCTTTTCATTTTAACAAAACATAAACACACACAACAAAAAACACACAAAATTTTCTCTCTAACTCTCTCAAAGTTCCAGCCACATTTTCACAGAAAAATCACTCAACAACACACTAAATCATCCATAAAAATCGTTCTGAAAAGCAAGGATAGCAAAGGGGTTTCATTTATCGGGGTCAAGGAAAACGTTTTCTCCATTTGAAGCTCAAATCTCTAACATATCATCATCCACCCATATTATTCCGGTAGAAACTCTTCTTTTTAATTATATTACTGATAAAAGTCATTGCATAGATGATCTAACACCTAAAAACAAGTTTTTATAAGGTTTCATAACCATTTTTATACAAAAACGGGTTTTTATAAAATGTTACTTAGATCTTTGTTTTGTGGTTAAAAGTTAAATATAAACTGAGAAAATGATGAATAATAATGTTTATAGTAGTTGCATGTCGAGATCTACCGTTTAAATAATCATTTTTGCAAGAAAAACGATTTTTGGGAAAACTGCAGCGACCAGGGCGCCGTCCCCAGGACCCAGAACGGCGCACCGTGGCTCTGCAGCGACCAGGGCGTCGTCCTAAGGCCCAGAACGGCGCACTAAAGCTGCTGGCAGTTTTCCGAAAATCTTCGTTTGTCGTTAAAAACTCATCTACGCAACCTGGTTTTTCGAATCTGAATATTTGGAACTGAGACTAATAAAATAATTGTGTTTGGGATGAATTATTTGATGTATTACATTAAAATGAACTTGGTAAAATGTATCAATTAATTGTATGCATTTTGTGAGCGGGAAAGTGTGGACATTTTGGACATAAAAGTCATGGCGCGGAAGCGCTGCCCAAATTCTGTTAGACAATATCATAACACTTCAGTAACGAACTTATAACTTATCATAATAATATTGACGTTGGACGCAATTTTGGACTACACGTAACGATAAACGATTTGAACGATTTTCGGACATAATAACTTTTGGTACTAAGATTTAAACAAAACATTACAACTTGTAAAATATTATAAGTTATACGAATATCAAAGTTAACAAATAATATTATACTTACCCGAATTTGATACATATTAGGATTCCGGTGATTCCGAGCACTTTTCGAGCTTTTTCGATCTTCGCAAACAGTGAGTTACAAACCCCTACTTTTAAACGCTTTTAAATACATATTGGGGTGAAATGCGAGTCTTAGGCTTAAACATTATATTTAAGCTGAAAAACGCTTTGATACTTGAATGCTAAACGAAAACGCTTTGATACTTGAATGCTAAACGAAAACGCTTTGATACTTGAATGCTAAACGAAACGCTTTGATATTTTGAATACTATTACGAAAGACTATTTTGCCGACATTGTTGATGGTTTTTCCAACAATGCCGAGGATACGAACACTATTTTTGCCAATGACTAAACATCGATCGTCATGTTGCGGACGTTGTACAACATGGTCGTGAGATACCACTAAAATTCCCGATACTACCAAGGACATTAGTTGCTATTAATCCCTTTGGAAAGGACCGTTAGTAGATATGGATAGCGCTATTAGGGTAGATTGACCCTCACCACAACGCCAAATAACGATGGTGCATAATACTAAATGGGTAGGCTTTAGGCTTAGCAACGATCATTGTTCAATACTTAGGATTGTCACATAGTCGCGCTATGTGGTCAATGCCTACGAACTTGAATACTAATATTTTACGCATGGTTATGAGATAACTATTTGGATTCTATACTTTACGCCATTTTTATGTGCGTCTAAAACTTGAATGCTTTTACTTAAACTTTGTAGCTCACTAACTACGTCTCCCGTAGTTAACACTTGACTCGTATTTTCAGGTAACGAGTAAGCTTTGGGAACATTGCTTGTAGGCTTTTGGTCGACGACTTCAAGAATGGGAAGGGTTCGGGTGGCTTGGTTTTATGAACACCTATTTTGTATTCGGATATGTAAACCCTGGTTTAAACACTTGTAAACTTTTGAAGTTATGTTTTATTTAATATTACTTGGTGGTTGATTATAAACTTGTGTATCGAATGCTATTGCTCTTCACAACCAGTGTTTCTGCTTTAGCGGGGTGTGACATGCAATATCGGTATGACACACATACCGATAATCCATCGTAGTAATGCACCTCATAAAGAGCGTGCGGTATCGGTATGAAAACACATACCGATAATCCATCGTAGTAAGTACATCGAAGTAAGTATTGAACAACCATTTGTGATGTTTTAGAGAATAGCATTAGCTTTTATTACGCAATTTATAGTTTTGAAATATCGTAAGTTTCCATAAATAGAATTATCTATTTAAGGTAAGTTTCTAAAAATAGAAATGTTTCCAAAAATAGAACGTAGTACATCATTCTCGTAAATCATTTTATTTCAAGTCATTTAGGTTGCTTTACTTTCCCCCGATTTAAAATATAGAAAACAGCAGTAAAATAGGGGCGATGACTCACTTCATAAGTATAGCAAAATGTACACTACTCAAGTAGTGTGAATATGTGTGTGTATGTAGGTCACAAGCTAAGCCTTCCGACTAGATATTGAGCTTCCCTAAAATTTGTATAAGTAAAGTTACGTGAGCAATTATGTTTCATGTAATAATCCCGTTTAATGTACGTTTTAAGATTTCCAATTAACCATTTTATTTAACTTGCACCCGAGGTATTAATCGTAAGATTTAGACATGAAGGTTAAAAACTCAGCAACACATGTTCACTAAAGTTGTCATATCTTGAGTTTCAAAAGGAATTAGATGACGAATCCTATACGTACGAAAAGAAGACTCAAAGGGCTACATCAAGGACCCTGGAATGGCTTAATTTAATTAAATCATGACAAAGTTAGGATCGATACAATACAGCTCAAACAATCTGTCCAAAAATGTCACATTGATAGTTTAAGTTTATAACGAGTTTAAAACATTCAACGAAGACACAAACGATCCCGACACTTAATAATCATGGCTTAGCCCACTTATGAAATTATGTAAATCAGTTTTAAGTATATTTAAGTTTATTAAATCGTTACACAAATTCAATTTACCAAACCTAACAATGTCGCTTAAAAATCTCAGATTTGACCCCCGTTCACAAAAGTACAATTTTAGGAAGTTACACGAAGAATTAGACAACGAGATTTCTTTGGTTTGAAAGATAACTCAAGGAAATACAACTTTGATTTAGATATCTTTTAACAATACGAAACTGAGAGGAACTTATGACATTACGAACACAGAACTAAAAATTTGATTAGGAACAACAACTTTTACAACGTGCCTTGTATAAATGTTTATAATTATCAAATGATCGCGAAAAATTATCAACACCTCCAGATCATTAATTTGACATATAAACAAGGACTTCATGTTTTAAAATCTCCATTTATACTCTTTTAAATCACACAACAAGTGAACACAAATTCGGATGTAGAAGCTAACACCAAAACGCAGTTTAGACCCTTTCTCACCAAAAGTCAGTTTCAGAGAGTTTGACGATGAACTAAACCACGAGACTTACATTTTTGGAAAATAGACTCCGAGGGATACAAGATGGACATAGGGCTTGATCAGTTTGAGTGATTTATCACTAACTTATGACCATTACATAACAGGTTATATGATCTGCCCAAAAACGACGACTTTGATAGATTGCACTATAAAACGTTTTTAAGTTATCAAAGGAACATTTAAACATGATTAACCATTTTTATATAATTTTAGGACCTTCTATAAAGTAATAAAACTAATATCAAAGTATCATTAATGTTTTCTAAGTGGTTACACATATTCAAGTATTAAAGTCTAACAATTACGTTTTTAACTTTCAAGTCAGACCACCGCTTACTAAAATACGATTTCAGAGAGATTGACAAAGAACTGGGTGAATAACTTTATATTTCCGAAAACTAGGTTCCGAGAGCTACAACTTTGGTTTAGATCGCATTTAAAAATAAGAAATTATGAATGAGATATGCCTCCGCAAATACTGCCTAAAATCTGACCAGCAACTAGAAATACATTTGTTACACCCACTTCATCAAAAACGTTTTTAGCTCAACACGAACTAAAAATTGATCATCTAGACTTTATGAACTGATTAACCATACTTTATACCATGATTTTAACATATAAATCTGAATTTGTAGAATATACGATAATAAAACTCAGAACTTTAAAACCCTTTTTGAACATAATAGACCAAACTCAAGATCTTAATACAAACCCTAATTGAACAATTTACAAATCAAAACTCTATACCAATTTGTTTATAAAATTAAATTAACAACAAAATCAATGAATTAACTATAGGTAAATATGATTAAACCAACCAAAGTTAGAAAATCAAAGAGAATTAGAAAACTAGGGTTTATGAGATTTACCGAAAACTAGAGTTATGAACGAGAATTAGCGTGTGTGTGTGTATGATCGATCAACAAAGCATGAAAACTCTATTCTTGTTGCTGGTTCTTGTTGACAGAAATTTAAGGGGTTGGGTGGTTTGGGTTTGGCCGGTTAAGGATCAAGGGATGGTTGGATTGGGCTTGGTTTGGGTTTGGGTTTAATTGAAGGTTAAAATGGGCTACAGAATGCCGAGGACCAAAATATAAATCCCACGTTAAACAACAAGACTCGAAAATAATAAAGCGAAACCAAAAATGATTACGACTCTGGATTACTAGTATTATTTATCTTTAAAAAAAAATGAGAGTTCCAAATATCAGTTAGAGTATACATACATTTAAATACTTAATTCTGTTACGAGATTAATTCGTTAAGTTATGTAGAAGCTCATCTAGCGGGTTCTACTTACTTGTGCACCTAAAGTATAGTACAAGTCCAAGAATGTATATATGCATCAAACATGCAATCATCAACTAATACGCATTAATAAAGTAATAAGTAACCTTTATAAAAAGTTTTTAATAAGAGTCGGTAATGAGCTACAGGCATACTAGACTAACTTGAGACGGAAAAGTGACGGTTGTCACATTATCCAATTTTAAATTGCCACCAAGGCAACTTCAAAAAAATTTAGGGTATTGATATATACTAGTAGTGTACGTGTGTGCGCTACGCGGACGTGTACTAAAAAGTGTACCATATTGATGTAGTCGGTATGAGCTTTATCTTACTGTTATTTAGATTTAAGAAATAGAATGTGGTGTGTAGTTCAGTTTCCACTAATCCGTCGTTCAGTGGAGTATACGTTTTTTTACTTTTGGTAATAACATTTTTATTATCCTTCATTCAACCTATTATTCTATACATCGATAATCATTTAATCATATAAGTTATATTTTTATTATTTTTTAAATGAGAAAATAGTTACATGATTGACAACTTTTAATTGAATTTATGATTATTGTAAAGAAATTGGATGGTTAAGATTGAATGTATTATATTATGCTTCATTTAAATTAATGGTCAAGATATCATCTCTTTAAAATCAAAACTTAAAATTGAAATGGCATATACTTTATATAGAAGTATGATATAATTAGTTTTTTTAAACTATCATTAAAGTGTGTGCAATCCTGTAAATATATGGATAGTTCTTTTAGTAATTTATGAGAAGAAAAAAAAAGATGAGATAAATTTGTAGAAACAATCCACATGACTATGACTATCAAAAATTTTAATAATAATTGATAAATATTATTTATTTTAATCATTAGTATCTTTAAATTTATAATTATCATATAAATCAATTTGCCATGTAATGAATAATATTTTTACTCACGAAAACAATATTCATTAGAGTTTTACATCGTGTTTCGAAAAACCCATTAAACTATTTTTAGTTGTTCAATTTTATATAATGCTTTCGATATTGTAACAACCCAAACTTTATTTTTAGATTCTTGGTTGTACGTTGTATGCACTAAAGTGAATACGATGTATGGACATGAAGCTTGGCCGACAAGTAAACAGTTGGGTCTTTAAGACATAGAACTTTAGATTTCTACGTCGTAGTATTCATATTTGAAAACCGAGGAATTTTTCCGTCTTGCTACTATACGGAGTAGGATTTCAGTCCTAAACGGCTTATAGGTTATCTGACCTTACATACAAACTTTTTTTTAAGTTTTTCATTTTATTTATTAGATCCCTAGTTGTGTTTTAGAAATTATCGATTTAGGATCAATTTTCCGATGATTTTCAAATTAGAAACTAAAGAAAAGGGTCTAAAACATCAAAGAAACATTGCTTCTACAACGAAATCCTAAAACAGGCATAATAGAACCCTAATT